>OZ005660.1:85160866-85625866 GCA_963930645.1 Salticus scenicus
AAAGTGTCCTGGAAAAAAGCCTGTGGGCGCTATTCTTCCATGTTACAATATTTCAGAACAAAATTTTCTGTATTCAGATTCACATTACAAATGGATATATATTATAATTGTACTTTTTCTAATCAATGTATTTATATACATAGTAATTTGTTGTACGAATATGAATATTGTGTATACTTTTAAGAAATAAATGACATACAAATTGCAAAGGAAACGCCCACTGGCGGAGTTACAGATTTTCAAATGACGTGAATCTTCGTCAGCGATCGCGAAAGTGTTAAAAGCACTAGAAAACAACATATAAACCCCTTCCGTATACGATAAAGCAACACATCACTTTTAAATTTAACTCAATATAATCATAGAAACATTCTGAGGAGAAAATTTAGTACGAGATTTAAAAATTGGGTAACTAATCTTATATTTCGCAATCTGATATGCTTGATTCTCACCGAAATATATACCAGTATTTCGGTGAGTATTTACTTTAGTTGTTAAAGGTAAGTCAGTATTTACTTTAGTTGTTAAAGGAAAATAATAAAAAATAAATAAATAAATAAAAAATTAATAAATAAATATAAATAAATATATAAATCCATATCCCAAATGCTCACTGTAATAGACATTACGAATAAGTACTCGCTGTATATTAACCTGCGTATTTAGTGACAGATCTGAGTTGATTGGATGGAGAAGCGATAACTCTTAATTCGAGAAAAGTTTGCAAAGTTATTTGCATAAAGATCAAAGGACATAGTACGCAACATTTTAATTTATTCGGAAACATTTTTAGCCGCACCTCTATTTCGCAGCATATTATTTTTAGAGTGTTTTTCTCCAATTTATAACTGTGATAAAATAAAATAAAAAATTACTCTTTGAAAAAAAGTGGTATGGAACGAAGGCAGGGCTAAAAATGCGCTGAAACATATTAAAATATCGGCAACTTTGAAATTTTTATAGTAGTGATCCTGTTAGAAGATGTCAGAAATACATTCAATAACTGAAATGCGTACCTATGCCTCGGAGAAACACCAAATGGAATTTAAAAGTAAGAAACTAATAAGACAGTATATGCAAGTACGTCATATCTTTGTCTATTAGCTTTTCATAAAATAGTAACTGTATTTTGAAGGTCAAAACGTTGAAAACTTGATTTTCAATAAAATAAAAAGAATGTGTTTGAATGGTATATATTTCCCTAGATGCCAACATTTTAATTTATTCCGGAGTATTTTTAGACTAGCAGTTCTTTTTAATAATGGCTCTCGACAGCAGGTTGAAACTGCGCAAGCTTAGGAATAGTCTACTTTTCTAAGTAGGAATAATCGTTGATCGTAGGACTGAGAGGGCAGCGGATTTTAATTCCAAGGTGTAGCAATAGCGAAACGAAATAAATAGTTGATTGTAAAGAAATCATTTAAATGTTAGCGTTCGAGATTTTCATTTCATTTACCGAAACTGTTTTAAATTACAACACACTGAAAACTATTTAAAGTTATTTTTTATTAAAATATTCGTCCCAAAAGTATTAACATATCATTTCAATGAAACATTCATACAAACGATTTGTTTATACTATACCATATTAATACATTTGTGCCAAAAACCCCAACGGCGCACACACAAACAATAAATCCACCCTCCGCTAAAAACCCTACATCTAACAAAACGAAAACTGCCCACCACGTGTCCTGCTCTATTCAAGCAAACCCAAGTCTATGCAATCCAATGCTATAATCAGTACAAGGACGCGAGGCCAGCGTTACATTAAATTGGTTAAAATTAAACAATAATTGTTACTGGTTTCAGTACATAAAAATGTAAATATTTCTTGAATAATTTTTTAACATTTTTCTTATAACAAAATTATTGTTTACAATACATTCTATGTAAAAAAAAATTTTTGAAAGAGGTAAAATACTTGTAATTATATAATTAGTAACTATAATTAAAAAAAAAAAAAAAAAATTGTAATTTTTTATGCTGGTAATATGACGCGCACTTTCAATAAATATTTTACTGCACTTTTATTTATATTGTTATTGTTTGGAACATTTATCATTAAAATTGGATCGTCTGCTGTTACTTTATAAAGCAGAGGAAGGAGAGAAGAACTATTTGATTGCGATTTTTTTTTTTTCTATTTTTAGAAACATTGATGTGGGAGGGTCGACATGCTATAAATTGCACAGCATCTAATTTTTAAAACAATAATACTCATTTCTGATATTGTATTGTAAATTTTGGAATAAGGGAGCTGAAAAATGTATTTACGGTGCAGTGGTTGGCTCGAATACTATTTTCAATACACCTTTTTAATATAAAAAAATGTTAGTATTTGTTCGTAATTATTATCATCATCATCCATTCCTAAGCACTTAAGGAGTTCCTACAGTAGTCGAAAGTACTGCTTACTCCCAACCAGTGTTGCCAGATGAAAATTTAAATTACCCCTACTTAATGGAGAAAAACTTCCTACATTCCCTACGTTAAAATATTTTTACCCTACAAAATAACCTACGATTCAAAACCATAAATAGAAATTATATAAAATCGTATTATTATTATTATTATTATAATATTTCCTAGCATAAAAAAAAGAAGAGATCCATTCTTATTAATATACACATAAGTTAATTGTGGAAACAAACGGACAAATAAAAACAAGTACCTAATATATCTATATTCGTGAAAACACAGTAAATAAAATGGAATATGTTTCTATAATTTGTTTAAATTTAATACTGTTAGCTCTTTATTCTATTAAAATTTTAAATCAAACAGCTAATCTCCTTTGACATGTTTTCGCATTAAACTTACCTAATAAATTTAATTTAGTAATAAATAATCAATGATAAGCCAGCAAATATCGACTTGACAGGTACACTTACTCCTACTCCTTAGAGGTGTGGTTACACGAAATGGGTGGTGTGAGCACATCAAAGAGAAATGAAAAGACTAATTTACAGAAAGGAAAACGAAAGACAACGCATTCTGACGTAAAACAAAATAAAATACATTTTTAGATCAGTATAATATATTTACGATTAAGATTTTGTACTGCACAATATATTTTATTTGAGGGATGGGTGTATACAAATTACGAATAACATGACAATTGGCATTTCCAGGAAATTTAATTTTAACATGTACATGAGTTATTGTCCAATTTATTTTAAAACATTGAAGTTAATTATATCAAAATATTAAATAAATGTTATATATTTTATTAAATTTATATAATAAATTTACCATTTCGGAATAATAATAGTAATAATAATAAAAGGGAGGACATATTAAAATATGTAAATTTTCCAACTATTATAATTTACGCTGGTTGAATCATAATAAGGCCCTTTTTCCCTCTTAATAATTTTCTTGTGTAATTTTCTCCAGAATGTAACTAAGATTAAATAGGAAGAAAACAACTCTTATAAGAAATTAGTAGAAGTACGAGAAGTACAGGGCGGTACTAATAATACATAAGGTATTGTAAGCAACTTTTTTACAGATAAGTTAAAAACTTTTTGCGTTTTTAAAAAGAATTTTACAATTTTCATTAGATGGTAGAAAAATCCCTACACACACAAAAATAAAAAAAATAATAAATCCCCCCCCCCCACTTTTACGTCAAAAGCAGAGCTAAAAAACCCTACTGTAGGGAGAAATCCCTACATCTGGCAACACTGCTCCCAACTCAAGTTGAAGAAAATCTCCACTCTACTTGCAAGCTTTACAGAACACTTAACTATGCGAATTTCGAAGAATTCGTACCCGAGTGGCTACAGACTCGCCTATTTTCCCTGATTCTTCCACCAAATTATTTACATGAAAATTTCCTACTTAATTAATCGTGCAAAAGTACTGTAAAAATTTGGAAAGAAAAAATTCTGGTGGAAGAATTAAGGAGAACAATATGCCCTGTAACCACTCTGTCATACGTTATGTTATGACGAATACCTGCCTGTATTGCAAATGTAAGAAAAAGGGGATCTATCTAAGAGTTATGATTAAATATTGATATGAAATAAATTTCCTAAATTTATCTACTCGCCACCCCCCCCCTCTACCCCTTCTAAAGTTTTGTGATGTCTCACGGCCTGCACTCAGCCAAAAACGACAACAACAACAACAGCAACAAAAAAGTGGGGGAGCATGGGGCAAGCTATAAGAGGGGTTAATATGCAATTTAGAAATAGTTTCGAACATTTTTGATTAAATATTCTGATAAGCATAATTCTTATGACACACTTTATTATGTAAGCACAATCAGTGTTCCGCAAAAATGGCTAATGAGAGGTTCTGTACACGTGCTTCATTTTAGCAAGTTAGTGGGAAAAAAAGCATTTCGTGATTTTTGATTACAGGTATGTTAATCTATATTTTAAAGAAATGTTTATAGCTATTTATTTTGTCTATGTATTAAGTTATAAAATGTATGTTTAATTTTTTGTATAGATCGTTTTTCATTTTTTTTATTTTTTTATTTTAATGAATAAACAAAAAGTTCAAAATCATTCAGTTGGGCAAGTTGTAACATTCATGTAAGTACACATTTTATTTTAAATGTTAACAAGCAAATTATTTATTCTATGCTTTATTCTCTAAATTTGTTTTTTCTTGTTTTTATAATGAGGAACTATAAAAAGATGTCTGAAAGAGCTTCACAGCGTCATATGTAGCTTGGCTACAGCTGAAAGAATCTTCCAGAAAGGTACAAATATTAGACACCCTCACTCGAAAAAAAAAAAAATATATATATATATATATATTGAAAAATATCTTGAAGTTGAGATAACTAAAAAAGTAATACAAACATAAAGAGAAAGAAAAATAAAAGAAAAAGATGAAAGGGGAAAAAATAATAATAAATAGTAAAACGAGAGGATAATAATATAAATAAAATGATTTTAATGTCAGATATAAATTCTGAATCAAAGGAGTAGTTTTACTTAGCTTCTGGAGATTCCTGTTATCCAGGGATCGTAGTCTCCGCCTTTTTTACAGGACACTTTCATAAATGAGAAACTTATGCCTTTTTTGCTACAACTATTTTTAAAGAATGATTTCTATCCTGTTTAATCACGATTAGTTTAAAAATGCAATAAAAATTTCTCTAAGAAAAGAAAAGGTACGTAGCTACCAATATTTTAACACTTTCGCGACCGTTGAAGTAGATTCACGTCATTTGAAAATCTGTAACTCCGCCAGTGGGCGTATCTTTTGCTATTTGTATAAAATTTATTTCTTAAAAATATACACAATATTCATATATGTACAACCATTATACTATTGATATACTTTGATTGGAAAGAGTATAATTATAATGTATATCCATTTGTAATATGAATCTGAATGTAGAAAATTTTGTTCTGAATTATTGTAACTTGGGAGAATCACGACCACAGGTGAATCTTACTGTCAAAAAGATAAATACATGCGGTCGTGAAAGTGTTAATTTTTTCCGGAATAATTTTAGCCGCGCCTCTATTTCGTATCACTTATTTTTTTAAAGTAATTTTTTCTTATTTTATCGAAGTTATGTATTGAACAAAATTTTTCTGTAAATAAAGTGATGCGCAATAAAGGCGGGGCTTAAAAGTACTCCGGAATAAATTAAATATTGGCAACTTTGAAATTATTACAGTAGTGATCCAGTTAGAAGATGTCAGAATTACATTCAATAATTTAAATGCATACCTATGCCTCGGAGAAACACCAAATGGAATTTAAAAGTAAGAAACTGACTAGAACAGTATAAGCAAATGCGTCAAATCTTCGTCTATTAGATTTTCATAAAATAGTCACTGTATTTTGAAGGTCAAAACGTTGGAAACAGGATAAAAAAAATGTGTTTGAATGGTATATATTTCCCTAGATGCCAACATTTTAATTTATTCCGGAGTATTTTTAGACTAGAAGTTATTTTCAATAATGGCTGTCGACGGGAGATTGAAACTGCGAAAGCTTAGTAATAGTCTACTTTTCTAAGTAGGAATAATCGTTCATCGTAGGTCTGGGAGGGCAGCGGATTTTAATTCCAAGGTCTTGTAATAGCGAAACGAAATAAATAGTTGATTGTAAAAAAATCATTTTTTTGCATTTTAGATCATTACATATAGTTTTAAAATGTTAGCGTTCGAGATTTTCATTTCATTCATCGAAACCGCTTTAAATTACAACACACTGAAAATAATTTAATGTTATTTTTTATTGAAATATTCGTCACAAAAGTATTAACATGTCATTCCAGTGAAACATTCATACAAACGATTTGTTTATACTATACCATATTAATATATTTGTGCCAATAACCCCAATGGCAAACACGCAAAAAATCAATCCACCCTTTTCCAAAATCACCTACATTTTGCAACATTGACCACCACAGGTCCTGCTCTATTCAAGCGAACCCATGTATATGATAATTGTGTACTTTGGAAGTAAAGGTACGTAACACAAGCATTTCATTAAGTTAGTTAAAATTAAACAATAATTGCTACTGGTTTCAGTATATAAAAATGTATATATTTCTTGAATAATTTTTTAACACTTCTCTTATAACAAAATTATTGTTTACAATACATTGTATGTAAAAAAAAAAAAAAAAATTGAAAGAGGTAAAATACTTGTAAATACATAATTAGTAACTAAAGTTAAAAAAAAAAAAAAAAAAAAAAAAAAAAAAATATAATTGTAATTTTTTATGTTCGTAATGTGACGCCCACTTTCAATAAATATTTCAATACACTTTTATTTATATTGTTTCTGTTTGGAACATTTATCATTAAAATTGCATCGTCTGCTGTTACTTTATAAAGCAGAGGGAGGAGAGAAGAACTATTTGATTGCGAATTTTTTTTCTATTTTTAGAAACATTGATTTGGGAGGGTCGACATGCTATAAATTGCACAGCATCTAATTTTTAAAACGATAATACTCATTTCTGATATTGTATTGTAAATTTTGGAATAAGAGAGCTGAAAAATGTATTTACGGTGCAGTGGTTGGCTCGAATACTATTTTCAATGCACCTTTTTAATATAAAAAATGTTAGTATTTATTCGTAATTATTATCATCATCATCCATTCCTAAGCACTTAAGGAGTTCCTACAGTAGTCGAAAGTACTGCTTACTCCCAAGTCCCAACTCAAGGCGAAGAAAATCTCCACTCTGCTTGGAAGGATATATTTTACAAAACTCTTAACTATGTGAATTTCGAAGAATTCATACCATAGTGGCTACAGATCCGCCTATTTTCGCTGATTCTTCCACCAGTATATTTACATCACAATTTTCTACTTTATTAAGCGTGCAAAAGTACTATAAAAATTTGGAAAGAAAAAATTCTGGTGGAAGAATTAGGGAAAAAAATATGCCCTGTAATTGCTCTGTCATATGTGATGTTATGACGAATACCTGCCTCTATTGCAAACGAAATAAAAAGGGGAGGGATCTATCTAAGAGTTATGATTAAATATTGATATGAAATAAATTTCCTTAATTTATCTACTCGCGCCCCTCCCCCCCTCCCCTTCCAAAGTTTTGTGATGACTCACGGCCTGCACTCAGCCAAAAAAAAAAAAAAAAAAAAAAAAAAAAAAGTAGGGGAGCATGGGGCAAGTTATAACAGGGGTTAATATGCAATTTAGAAATAGTTTCGAACATTTTTGATTAAATATTCTGATAAGCATAATTCTTATGACACACTTTATTATGTAAGCACAATCAGTGTTCCGCAAAAATGGCTAATGAGAGGTTCTGTACACGTGCTTCATTTTAGCAAGTTAGTGGGAAAAAAAGCATTTCGTGATTTTTGATTACAGGTATGTTAATCTATATTTTAAAGAAATGTTTATAGCTATTTATTTTGTCTATGTATTAAGTTATAAAATGTATGTTTAATTTTTTGTATAGATCGTTTTTCATTTTTTTTATTTTTTTATTTTAATGAATAAACAAAAAGTTCAAAATCATTGAGTTGGGCAAGTTGTAACATTCATGCAAGTACACATTTTATTTTAAATGTTAACAAGCAAATTATTTATTCTATGCTTTATTCTCTAAATTTGTTTTTTCTTGTTTTTATAATGAGGAACTATAAAAAGATGTCTGAAAGAGCTTCACAGGGTCATATGTAGCTTGGCAACAGCTGAAAGAATCTTCCTGAAAGGTACAAATATTAGACACCCTCACTCGAAAAAAAAAAAAAAAAAAAAAATATATATATATATATATTGAAAAATATCTTGAAGTTGAGATAACTAAAAAGTAATACAAACATAAAGAGAAAGAAAAATAAAAGAGAAAGATGGAAGGGGAAAAAAAAATAATAAATAGTAAAACGAAAGGATAATAATATAAATAAAATGATTTTAATGTCAGATATAAATTCTGAATCAAAGGAGTAGTTTTACTTAGCTTCTGGAGATTCCTATTATCCAGGGATCGTAGTCTCCGCCTTTTTTACAGGACACTTTCATAAATGAGAAACTTATGCCTTTTTTGCTACAACTATTTTTAAAGAATGATTTCTATCCTGTTTAATCACGATTAGTTTAAAAATGCAATAAAAATTTCTCTAAGAAAAGAAAAGGTACGTAGCTACCAATATTTTAACACTTTCGCGACCGTTGAAGTAGATTCACGTCATTTGAAAATCTGTAACTCCGCCAGTGGGCGTATCTTTTGCTATTTGTATAAAATTTATTTCTTAAAAATATACACAATATTCATATATGTACAACCATTATACTATTGATATACTTTGATTGGAAAGAGTATAATTATAATGTATATCCAATTGTAATATGAATCTGAATGTAGAAAATTTTGTTCTGAATTATTGTAACTTGGGAGAATCACGACCACAGGCGGATCTTACTGTCAAAAAGATAAATAAATACATGCGGTCGTGAAAGTATTAATTTATTCCGGAATAATTTTAGCCGCGCCTCTATTTCGTATCACTTATTTTTTTAAAGTAATTTTTTCTATTTTTATCGAAGTTATGTATTGAAGAAAATTTTTCTGTAAATAAAGTGATGCGCAATAAAGGCGGCGCTTAAAAGTACTCCGGAATAAATTAAATATTGGCAACTTTGAAATTATTATAGTAGTGATCCTGTTAGAAGATTTCAGAAATACATTCAATAACTTAAATGCATACCTATGCCTCGGAGAAACACCAAATGGAATTTAAAAGTAAGAAACTGACTAGAACAGTATAAGCAAATGCGTCAAATCTTCGTCTATTAGATTTTCATAAAATAGTCACTGTATTTTGTAGGTCAAAACGTTGGAAACAGGATTTTCAATAAAATAAAAAGAATGTGTTTGAATGGTATATATTTCCCTAGATGCCAACATTTTAATTTATTCCGGAGTATTTTTAGACTAGAAGTTATTTTCAATAATGGCTCTCGACGGCAGGTTGAAACTGCGCAAGCTTAGTAATAGTCTACTTTTCTAAGTAGGAATATTCGTTCATCGTAGGACTGGGAGGGCAGCGGATTTTAATTCCAAGGTCTTGTAATAGCGAAACGAAATAAATAGTTGATTGTAAAAAAATCATTTTTTTGCATTTTAAATCAATACAAATAGTTTTAAAATGTTAGCGTTCGAGATTTTCATTTCATTCATCGAAACTGCTTCAAATTACAACACACTGAAAATAATTTAATGTTATTTTTAATTGAAATATTCGTCACAAAAGTATTAACATGTCATTCCAGTGAAACATTCATATGAACGATTTGTTTATACTATACCATATTAATATATTTATGCCAATAACCCCAACGGCAAACACGCAAAAAATAAATCCACCCTTTGGCAAAAACACCTACATTTTGCAACATTGACCACCACAGGTCCTGCTCTATTCAAGCGAACCCATGTATACGCAAATTAATGACTTTGTAAGTAAAAGTACGTAATACAAGCGTTTCATTAAGTTAGTTAAAATTAAACAATAATTGCTACTGGTTTCATTATATAAAAATGTAAATATTTCATGAATTATTTTTTAACACTTCTCTTATAACAAAATTATTGTTTACAATACATTGTATGTAAAAAAAAAAAAAAATTTTTGAAAGAGGTAAAATACTTGTAAATACATAATTTGTAACTAAAGTTTAAAAAAAAAAAAAAAAAAAAAAATGTAATTTTTTATGTTCGTAATGTGACGCCCACTTTCAATAAATATTTTAATACACTTTTATTTATATTGTTTTTGTTTGGAACATTTATCATTAAAATTGCATCGTCTGCTGTTACTTTATAAAGCAGAGGGAGGAGAGAAGAACTATTTGATTGCGATTTTTTTTTCTATTTTTAGAAACATTGATTTGGGAGGGTCGACATGCTATAAATTGCACAGCATCTAATTTTTAAAACGATAATACTCATTTCTGATATTGTATTGTAAATTTTGGAAAAAGAGAGCTGAAAAATGTATTTACGGTGCAGTGGTTGGCTCGAATACTAATTTCAATGCACCTTTTTAATATAAAAAAATGTTAGTATTTATTCGTAATTATTATCATCATCATTCATTCCTAAGCACTTAAGGAGTTCCTACAGTAGTCGAAAGTACTGCTTACTCCCAAGTCCCAACTCAAGGCGAAGAAAATCTCCACTCTGCTTGGAAGGATAGGCTTTACAAAACTCTTAACTATGTGAATTCATACCACAGTGGCTACAGATCCGCCTATTTTCCCTGATTCTTCCACCAGTATATTTACATGACAATTTTCTACTTTATTAAGCGTGCAAAAGTACTATAAAAATTTGGAAAGAAAAAATTCTGGTGGAAGAATTAGGGAGAACAATATGCCCTGTAACCACTCTGTCATTCGTTATGTTATGACGAATACCTGCCTCTATTGCAAACGAAATAAAAAGGTGAGGGATCTATCTAAGAGTTATGATTAAATATTGATATGAAATAAATTTCCTTAATTTATCTACTCGTGCCCCCCCCCCTCCCCTTCCAAAGTTTTGTGATGTCTAGCGGCCTGCACTCAGCAAAAAAAAAAAAAAAAAAAAAAAAAAAAGTAGGGGAGCATGGGGCAAGTTATAAGAGGGGCTAATATGCAATTTAGAAATAGTTTCGAACATTTTTGACAGTGTTGCCAGATTTTGGGACTTTTTTATTCAACCCCCGCCGCTAAACTTTAATTGTAACGGTTGCCTAAGCACTTCGAAAGATAAACATCTATTATGTATAGCAAATATCACTTTTCAAAATTATTGGTGAGAGTTGAATAAAAAAGCCCCATATCTGGCAAGAATGATTTTTGATTAAATATTCTGATAAACATAATTCTTATGACACACTTTATTATGTAAGCACAATCAGTGTTCCGCAAAAATGGTTAATGAGAGGTTCTGTACACGTGTTTCATTTTAGCAAGTTAGTGGGAAAAAAAGCATTTCGTGATTTTTGATTACAGGCATGTTAATTTATATTTTAAAGAAATGTTTATAGTTGTTTCTTTTGTCGATGCATTAAGTTATAAAATGTATGTTTAATTTTTTGTATAGATCGTTAATTTTTTTTTTTTTTTTTTTTTTTGTGAATAAACAAAAAGTTCAAAATCATTCAGTTGGGCAAGTCGTAACATTCATGCAATTACACATTTTATTTTAAATGTTAACAAGCAAATTATTTATTCTATGCTTTATTCTCCAAATTTTTTTTCCCTTGTTTTTATAATGAGGATCTATAAAAAGAAGTCTGAAAGAGCTTCATAGGGTCATATGTAGCTTGGCTACAGCTGAAAGAATCTTCGAGAAAGGTACAAATATTAGACACCTTCACTCGAAAAAAAAAAAAAAAATTATATATATATATAGACAGAGAGAGAGAGAGAAAGAAAAATGAAAGAAAAAGATTAAAGGAAAAAAAAAAAAATAATAAATAGTAAAACAAGAGGATAAAAATATAAATAAAATGATTTTAATTCCAGATATAAATTCTGAATCAAAGGAGTAGTTTTACTTAGCTTCTGGAGATGCCTCCATCCAGGGATCGTAGTCTCCGCCTTTTTTACAGGACACTTTCATAATAAATGAGAAATTTATGTCTTTTTGCTACAACTATTTTTAAAGAATGATTTCTATCCTGTTTAATCATGGCATATTAGTTTAAAATTGCAATAAAAATTTCTCTAAGAAAAAGAATGGTACGTAGCTACCAATATTGTAACACTTTCGCGACCGCTGAGGTATATTCACGTCATTTGAAAATTTGTAACTCCGCCCGTGGGAGTATCTTTTGCTATTTGTATGAAATTTATTTCTTAAAAATATACACAATATTCATATATGTACAACCACTATACTATGGATACTTTAATTGGAAAGAGTGTAATTATAATGTATATCCATTTGTAATATGAATCTGAATGTAGAAAATTTTGTTCTGAATTATTGTAACTTGGGAGAATCACGACCACAGGCGGATCTTACTGTCAAAAAGACAAATACATGCGGTCGTGAAAGTGTTAAATTTATTCAGGAATAATTTTAGCTCCGCCTCTATTTCGTATCACTTTTTTTTTAAAGTAATTTTTTCTTATTTTATCGAAGTTATGTATTGAAGAAAATTTTTCTGTAAATAAAGTGATGCGAAATAAAGGCGGGGCTAAAAGTACTCCGGAATAAATTAAAATAGTGGCAGTTTTGCGAAGTATGTTATCCGTTTTTCGTAACGTAGATGGCAATAGAAATTGTGTTTTATGAGCGTTTAGAAAATTTATGTTCAAATGAGTGCGCAAACAATTATGCACATTTACAAATTGTATTTATTAACACTTTTGCGAGAGCAGGCTTTCGTCTTTTTGACAGTAAAGTCCGCCCGTGGGCGTTATTCTCTCAAGTTATAATATTTGAGAACAAAAATTTTTTATTCACATTCAAATTACAGATGAATATACATTATAATTATATTCTTTTTAATCTAAGTATTTGTATCAGTAATATATTTGATTATGCAAATATGAATATTGGATATATTCTTAAGAAATAAATACTATATAAATTGCGAAAGAAACGCCCACAGGCGGAGTTACAAATTTTCAAAAGACGTGAATCTACGTCAGCGGTCGTGAAAGTCTTACCTAAAATAAACGATTCTCTATCTTTATTATCATAATAAACTTCAATAAAGAAATATATATATATGTATATATTTAGTAATGGGCACAACAGCTGTTATGAAATAAAATGAATTTTACAACCCATTAAACGCCGCTGTAACAATCCCACAAAAAATTTTTTGAGTTTTCGTATGTTTGTTTAGGTTTCAACGTGCATCTTTAATCATATGTAGTTTTAAAAATTGGATTTAAAAAAAAAAGTATTTTTTGAAGATATGGTATGGTTCTAAAATTGGGGACTTGACACCTAATATAGATATAATAGATATAGATAAATTGCAAAACCGTTTCAAATTAGTTTTCTTGATCCTTGTTTGTTTAAAAAAGAACTGTTTTCATTCATATTCGATGTTTTGTTTCAATCGTTTTCTCATGAATGAGTTATTTTTCCTTTCTAAACATCCATCTTATAAATTTTATTTAGAAAACCTAATTGAGAATAAACGAAATTGTAATATTCTTTCCTTATTAATTTTAAAGTTTTTAAATTAACTTTTAAAATTAAAATATTTTAAGAAAAAACAATGTAATAAATAAAATTGGAATTCAATAACATTAAAAATGTTTATTTTTATTATAACTATTATTATTTACATTCTTTTATCCATATATGGAAAAGTAAAAAGTATTGTCATTGGTCGAATTTTCGAAAGTTAGATTCTGATATATTTAGTAGTTTTGAGGTTTCCTTAATACCGCGGTGAAGTGAGACATTTGGTTTGAAATAGCAATATATATTCGATAACCTTTTTAATTATTTATTATATATATATTTTTAATAATTTTTATAAGATTTTTTACCACGAATTTTCTGTTTTAATCTTCGTGTCATATATATATATGCATATGTATTCGATAGTGGGTTTTACAAAAAATAAAAAATAGGAAGTGAAGTGACGTCAGTTATGGAGGCTGGTGGAGATTGAGTTTCAAAATAAAACTGTTGTTTAAGGTTTAATTTCAGTGTAGTTTGTTGTTTTTTCTGGTCTTGGCAGGTTGGGGGGGGGGGGGGGGGGTTACCGGCATGAAACTAGTTTAACCCTGCAGGCAAGTCACAAATCTTGCCACCTGCCTCCTTCCTTCCTTTCTTAAGTTTCTTTCTCAAGTTTCTTAGTTTATTTTTCGTAAATTTCGATTCAGTTTATGTTTTTCTGTTAAGATTTTGTTGAGTCAGTTTATTGTTTCGTTTGTTTTTCAAGTTGTTAATTATTAAATTTTGGTTTCTTCAAATATGTATATTTCAATATACAGTAACTGCCGCTTAATAAAATCGCTGGTTAATAAAATCAGCCGCTTAATCTGAACAAATTGTCAGGACCGGAATCAAATCAATACAAACTACTTTTAAAGCCGCCGTTTAATAAAATCAGCATCGCCGGTTAATAAACTCAAAAATATCTTCTCATCAACCAGAAATATCATTTATGCACACTAAATTTTTTTTTATTTACATTGTGATTTTTTTTTTTTTTTTTTTTTTTTAATAGAAAAATAAATTAAAGCACAACAAACCCTCATTGTTCAAGATTTTATATTTGCAGCACAGTTACAAATTGAACACGCCCCGTAACTTACCTCCGTAACAATTTCAAGGAACATATTTTTCAAAGCGCAGTAATAAAATAGAAATTTGATTTGAAATGATTTTTTTCCCCCTAATTATTAGAAGGCAATTTCTAGTTTTTATTTGAAATTCTCTAATTCTCGAGGTTTAAACGGAACGATTTTAAATTTATTAGAACAGCGTGAACTTTCGGTAAAGTAATGATGATTATCCTCTAACGAAAGTGCACGGGAACTTACAATGCGTTTAATTTACTTATATCGAAGAAACAATTAGTTAATTTCCTATCAAAAATTAATTAATATTGTTTACTAATTATATTATTCGTTACCTTTCGAAGTTTCTTTTGAAATTCAGGGAAGTAATACATTTTCCTTAAGGGCAGGAACGTTCGCCGGATATAAAAATCAGCCGCTTAATAAAATCACTTTGGTTCAGAACGAATGTGATTTTAATAAGCGGCGGGAACATATGCATATTTGCCAGCATCCTAATTAATATTCCGTAGTCTTGTTAGTCCCGCACTTTTTCTTACACCAATAAATTTTTAGTGTAATATTCTCCAAATGCAATCACGATTAAATAAGAGGAAAAATACTCTAAAAAGATACCGGGGTGGAAAAGAAGGCGGAGCTAACAATACTACGGGATATTAATTAGTATGTTGGCAAGTGTGATATATGGATACTGTATTTCTCAACTCTATTGTTTGTACGTTTATGTTATTTAAATTTCATTGTATGATATAACGAAATATTTAAATTTTACTAAATTTTTTAAATACAGAATCAAATGTTGGATTTTTTTTTTTTTTTTTTCTTTCTTTTCTTTATTTTTTTAAATTTATAAAATCTATTATTGAAACAAAAGCACAATATTATTTATTTTCGATTAATTCTAATCACGAAGTAAAATTCACATTTATAATGGGAAAAGAATTTAAAACAAAATAATATGACTTATCACTTTTAACGATATAGATACTCATCTTATCTTACACTTTTCATAATTAAGAATTCAAGTAGAGTAGACTCCTGTATAACGCGGGAGATTCGTTCCGCGCAATAGAAAATCGCATTTTGTTGAACATACATTATCAGACCATTTTATGCAAGTTCAGCCCCTTATTGGAAATGTTTACTTTACTTTATTTTATTTTTTATTGCTTTCTAAATAAGGCTTTTTTATTGTTTTCTAAATAAATTAATTTTTGTAAAGTCATTTAAAGTTTAAATTTTAAAGCTAGTAGTTTAACCCTTTAACGTTCACTACTTAATTTATTTTAAAAAATTACTGAACTAATTATAAAAATGGCTCTTTTAGACACATAGATGATCATAAATATTTAAAAAATAAAAAATTAGCATTGTTCCTTTTCGAGAAATTTTCGGTTTGAAACATCTGTAAGTAAACCTTATTAAATTCAAATCATATTTAATTTAATAAATAAATCACTTTATAAGTAAACATTATCGACAACGAAAACTCGTAAAAGCTGCATAGATCCCAACATTTCAATTTATTCTGGAGTATTTTAACCCTTTGCGACGCAAGGTAATTCGGATAATTTAAATTACACTGCCTACGGAATTTACCAACATAACTAAAATAAAAGAAATTTTAAATTTTCACGTTAAAAAAAAAGGGCATTTTCTGCTATGTTATAAATGTAAATTTTTGCTAAAAAATTTCCGGGATGCGTTTTTGTACTTAAGAATAAAAGTAGGTGTTCCATCAGCGGCAACACTGCGACTGAAAGGGTTAAAGGAAAGTGCTTTTAAAATGCTTACAGAAAAATGCTTTAAAACAAGTTTAAAAGTTAGTAATTTAAAGTAATGTAACGTGAAGTTTTCCCGCATTGCAGGCGAGAAATTTTGATGACATTCCAAAAGAATAATAAACCCCATCCTCTGGCTTCTTCTGAAACAATTTTTTTTTTTTGGTGTCTTTTTTAATTTTATTTAGTTTGACTCTTTATAGGACACTAGCATATATAAACGAATGAAATTTACCGTTTCGAATGCTGATGAGAAAATTTCAGTTATTTAATCACGAATTTGTTAAATAACTTGATGTTTTAACACTTTCGCGACCGCATGCTTTTGTCTTTTTGACAGCAAGGACCAAGCGTTAATCTCCGCAATTACAATATTTCAGAACAAAATTTTCTGTATTCACATTTATATTTAATATTGATATGCATTATAATCAGTGTTGTGCACGAACGCGTTCATTTGAACGCGTTCATGAGCGTAGCTCAAAAATTTTGAGTTTTGAGTTGAACTTCGCTCGTTTTTTAAATTATGAACTTGAGTTGAACGAAACTCGTTTTTTTCACGAACTTGAGCGTGAAAAAGCAATTCAAACTCAAACTCATATTAAATATTTCTGTCTGAAATATAAAAAGGAAAATAGAAGAAGAAAAGGACAGAAAAGAGAATAATTCTGCAAAATGGATCCCGGAAAAAAGGAGGGCACTTGGAAAAAAAGGCACTCATAAAAAGGGCCCCCGGAAAAAAGGGCCCAGGAAAAAAGGGCATTTTTGCAATTTGCAAATCGCAAAAATAATAAACATCAAAGAATAAATTTAAAGAATTATTTCATAATACATTTTTAGAAATTTCAATCAAGGAAATTGTTACCATTTTCACTTAGTATATACCTGGGGGAAGGGGGAGTCAAGGAGCAGATTGATAGATAATAATTTTCTTTATATTACCTTATCTTTGATTTTAATGAAAAAATGCATCTGCATATAAATATATGCAAATCCGTGCAGTAGTTCCTGAGATATAGCGTTCCCTGAAATTGTAGAAATCTCGGTATAGCAGCGCCACCTGTTGAGTAATGATTACCAAAAGTTGATAAGGCACTAATCTGGATCAAAGCGCGTCCGAATATAAATTTATATGCAATTTCGTGCAGAAGTTCCTGAGATACAACCTTCCATGAAACTGTAGAAATCGCGGCCTAGCAGCGCCACCTGTTGAGAAATTGATACTAAAATTCCGTAGGCGCTAATTTTAGTCAAGGTACATCTGCATATAAATTTACATGTAATTCTGTGCTGTAGTTCCTGAGATACAGTCCCCAAACATTTTTGACGCACACACACAGACAGACATTTTCTAAAAATCGTCCAGTCGTTTTCTGGACCTTTAAAAACGTATAAATTCATCGAAAACCGGAAGCCGAAAATTTTTACGAATCCAATACTTTCTTTTATTGAATATAGAATAAAAGAAAAAAAGAGGAGGGGGAAAGAAATGCAAAATTAGAAGCTGTAAATACATTATAGTTTTCGACTGAAAAGTGTTTAAGAATTTTGCCAACTAAGTTTGAAATTTACCAAACGTGCCAATTTGTTTTAACATAGTGTGTGTAGAACTTGGGGGAGGGATGAGTGTTCCCTCTTACCTCCCGTTTGCAAGCGTTCATAGAAAACGATGCGTTCGCCTTTATCTGCATTTTCAAAAATTCAAAGAAATCGCTACAAAATTCGTCTACAAAATACTACATATTAAAAACAGTATTAGTCTCTCTCTCTCACTTTTTTAATAGTTTTTAAGATTTATTCAATTTCTTCAGAAATATTAGCGAAAAAAAATGTGTAGTTTTGTAAACTTCTCAACTCTTCGTGGACTATCTTGAAGTGTGTACATACGTCTCACTCATGAACTTAATCGCTGCTATTGTAAATAGCATGTACACTAAAATTTTACTATAGCTTCAAAAATATTTTAGATGATTATTTTAATTTTTTTCAAAATTATATAAAAAAAAATTCTTAGTTCAA
Organism: Salticus scenicus; assembly: GCA_963930645.1. NCBI lineage: Eukaryota > Metazoa > Arthropoda > Arachnida > Araneae > Salticidae > Salticus > Salticus scenicus. The sequence goes on from OZ005660.1 coordinate 85,179,397, forward strand.
ACCATTTTTAATTTTAGAATGTATATTCAAGAAATATCAATTGAAAATGATCTGGAAGTGTTGTAACTTGAACCTCAAATTAACAGCAATTTTACAATTAATTTTGAACAATAAAAAAATACAATCAAAATTTTAGTTTTTTTTTTTTTTTTTTTTTTTTTTTTTTTTGTTCTTCTTCTTCTTCAACCCAAATATTAAAATATAGGGATGTGACTGACAAGCAAACAAACAAATAAATAAATATATGTTGAAACTTTATGTGGGGGAAAAAAAATAATAAATAAATTAATATATATTGATAAATCTGAGACATGTTTATAAAATTTCTTGGAAACATTGTGAACAAATACATTTTATTTTAAATAACAGTTCAGTGGTAAGTTTCCTTTTCAGGAAATCTGTTGACCATTTTTGAAGAGAGATTTCTTTCATGTTTTCGACACAATTCGAACATATGGGTTAAAAATAATTAGTAAGGGGAGCGCAGAGTACCTAGTCGGTCGTCTCCGACAAAACATGCACACGGCGACATTGTATTGGATTCAAAATTGGATACCAGAATTTGGATGGCAAAAGTATCATTATTACAGAAATTATTTTATCTTTAAGAAATTTTATCTTTCACTTAACCAATTAAGAAAAAAAATCACTAACTTGACCATTTACAACCTTTAATTATGTAAAGAAAATATACATAATAAAATTCAGTCTTTGATTTATAAAGCTTTATTAAATGTAGGGGAGCACGGGGCACAGTGGATCACCCCTATTTAAATCTATTAATATTCAACTCTTTTAGTTCATATGGATACTCATGGCAGCATGGTACTAGTTGTATCTATGCAGACAAAAAAACCACATAGAAAATAGTAAGGTAACCATTTTGACCAGTTTTTTTTTTTTTTTTTTTGAACTGCTCAAAGTAATTTTTCCACGTTGAAGAATTTTAAAATTTTATAAAGATTGAACTAGCGACTATAAATACTATATAGCTGTTAAAGGAAGGCAAGATATTGCTGTTTTTAAATTTCTAAAAATTATTAGCATATTTGTAGTCTGTATATTATTTTATTATTATTATCTGTTTTACTCTGGCACGGGACACAGTGGACCACCTTCCAATGTGCCTAAAAATATAAATTAGTTTAATACTTATATTAGTTTTAGTTAAATTTATAGATGCAAATATAATGTAAAGTATTAATATCTCAAAGTAATAAATATCTTAATGCTATGATAAAATAAATAAAAATAATTATAAATTTCTGAAAAGAATAAATATTTGAATAGTAATATAATAATTATTGACATCTAAATTTAATAAATATTTTAATTATATAGGATTAATAAAAGGAAAAATATCTAATTTAATAAATAGCATAAAAATTTATTATTATTGTTGGTTTTAGAGATCACATGTGAAAAGCAAAAGAAAGTAGCTTCATACATTTCAGTTAAATTTATCCTACAAATATAATGTAAATTAATTATACCTCAAAATATTATAAAAAAATATTAAATATTTGAATAGTAGTATAATATTTATTAATATCTGAATTTAAAAAAATATATCTGATTTATAAAATATTAATATAAGAATAAAAAACAATTATCTATTTCAACTTAATAAATTTTCTTAGTGGAATTTGATTTCTTATTCGTTTATTTTATTTCAGGAAAATGCTTGAATTTTTCTAGAATACAGGGATGGAACACGGGCGCAGAATTCATACCACTATCAATATAAGAAAGTTTTCTACCTCTTGAATCAACGATATTATAGGTGGAGAAATTTGTTAAACGGATTCCGGTATGAATTCTGCGCCCGTGTTCCATCCCTGAGAATAGCATAAGAAATTAATTTTAGAAAAAAAATTAAGACATGTCAAGAAGAGCTTAGAGTTTGTTTGCTATATATATATATTAAGTACATTGCTTTTCTGTTTTTTGTGAAAAAAAAAAATAATAATAATAATAATAATAATAATAAGAGTGTAAAGGTGGTTCACTGTGTCCCGGTCTCCCCTATATTACAGAACTAAAAATAAATCTTAATAAAAGCTTAAATCAGTTAAAAAATAAATAAATAAATAAATAAAAACTCATCATTTTACGTAGTAATATATATTGATAAATCTGAGACATGTTTATAAAATTTCTTGGAAACATTGTGAACAAATACATTTTATTTTAAATAACAGTTCAGTGGTAAGTTTCCTTTTCAGGAAATCTGTTGACCATTTCTGAAGAGAGATTTCTTTCATGTTTTCGACACAATTCGAACATATGGGTTAAAAATAATTAGTAAGGGGAGCGCAGAGTACCTAGTCGGTCGTCTCCGACAAAACATGCACACGGCGACATTGTATTGGATTCAAAAGAAAAAAGCGTGAGAATCTACTATACTAAACATTACATTGCTTTGTGCGGGTGCTATCTACTTTCTTTGGTACTACACCCCACAGCCCTGAGGCACTGTGACAAATTGTAGCCCTCTCATAAAAGTACCGGACATTTCATTTTCTGATAAAGACGATGCTAATCTAGAGAAAGGATCTGCTTTCACAGAACTAGATATCTGCGAGTCACATGTCCATAGATTCTCTTTTTTTCTTTAAAAATAATGAGATACCTGTTATTTGCAAAAGTAATTCTTTAATTCCTGAAAATAATCTTTATTTTATAACTTTTGCATTGAAAGATAGCATCTTTAAAAATTAAAGCATTTAGACAAGGATTACTGGTTTAACACATATTATACATAGAGTAAATAGAATAATATTAAAGTTTTTAATGCCTATTTATATTTTTAATACTAAAAATAAAAATGCATTCAGATTATTGAAATAATTTCATGTCAGAGATGTAGATTTTATATCAATGATTATTTTATTTTCAGCACTTTCTGGAAAATGAAAATAATAATAATTAAAAATAAATAAATGAAATAAAAAATAAGAAAATAAAAATAAAAATAGAATATTAATCCTCCTTATTACAACAAGCTATTTATAATCTAATTTAAATTGTCTTAATGTTTCTTTATTTTTCTAAAATGAATATATACATCCACAAAAATTCAAATATAGTACGTGTACTAAGCTAAAGATTATTTTTCTTTTTTTTAATGTACAGCTAGTTTTAAAATATCATTTATGATAACAGCAAACAGGATTTAATTATTGGCATTTAATATTATACTTTTAAATTTTTATATTTTTATTTATAATGAAAGGCTTTTTTAAAACATTTCTTAAATCACTCTTAGAACTTCCATAACTTTTCATAATACGAGATATTTAGCATAAATTTCTGATATTGAAATAGCATGGATTTGATTGCATGAAAACTGAAATACAAAATTGACAACAGTATAATATCGTGGAAAACTGGGGCACACACACACACACACACACACACACACACACAACCCAAAAAAAAAAAAAAACTGTAGCAAGGAAAACGGTAGCCTACTGGATAGAGCATTTAAGTCTTCAATCGTACCAGGTGACCAGCGGAATTTATATTTCTTCTTATGAAAGGATTAGCTTAGAGTCCTGCGTTGTTCAAGTAAACTTGACTCGCAGCCGACCCGACCTGCAAAATGACTTTTGACCTTCAACACGAAATGAATCTGCAGCTTCTGACCCGCCATATTGTTAAAATTGTGTTAGATAATAAGATGAATAGAAGTTCTTTTACACAAACTACAGTTATATTATTGAAGAAATCTTTTAGAAAATTAAATATATTACAACAATGTGTTTATCTAATTATAAACAAACATTTAGCTGTATTAAAACTTATATTTAAAAAATCCATTGTTCCATGTATTTTGACAGTAAAATAAGGAATAAATTGGTTGGAAAAAAAAAAAATCTTTTCCATATAACGCTTTAAATGTTAAGAATTAATATTTAAGTAAATGTAATTAAATTCATGTTATCAGTCATGTCTTTAAATTACTAGGAAGGAAGACAATGTCATCCAATTTCTTCATTTAAAAGTTTCGATTCATAAGTAAAGCATAAAACAATCTTCGGAGAAAACATTTTGTGAATAAAAATTAATGCAACTTTTAAATTTTAACTGCACCCGACCAGCAAAGCAGGTAATAAGCGATTAAACGACCCGATGCGTTTCTCTCTTGTGAGAAATGCGTCCTCTCTTGCGATTAAAAGGGTACAAAGTATTGCTACCAAGAATATAAATTTTTTTCCCAAAGGAATAAAATCCATATGAGTTTGAGTTACTTTTCCCGCTCAAATTCATGAGAAAACGAACTTTGCTCAGCTCAAGTTCACAATTTAAAAAACGAGCGAAATTCAGCTCAAAACTGAAAAAGTTTTAATTAAACTCATGAACGCGGTCCTGCGCAATACTGATTTAAAACAACGGAACCTCTAAATGATAGAATTTGTCTCCTATTAATAAGTTCTCATGCGCATAAACAAACGTATTGAAAATTTGAGAATAAAAAACCATGCAAAAACAGTCGGTACACTATTCAGAAGAGTTTGCTAAATAAATTTTTACTACAATTAAATTAATAAGTTATAATTAAGAATTATAAGTTAATAAGTTTAATTAAGAGTAAAATTAAAAATAATTTTCATGGTGTAATTGGTAATTGTAGAAAAAAAAAGGGAAATTACCTATGAAAGTGTTCACAGAGGATAAGATCTGTTAAAAAAAAAAAAATTACGTAAAAATGAACTTTTAGTGAGCTTCGCTCGTTTTTAAAAATGAACTTGAACTGAACGCGTTCATTTCTTTCAGACATGAGTTTGAGCGCGAACTAGCTCGTTTTTTACACGATGAACTTGAGTTTGAACTAGTTCGTTTTTTTTGTGAACTTGCACAACACTGATTATAATTAAGCTCTCTTTAATCAAAGTAATTGTATCCATCGTATATTTTATTGGAAAATGCGAATACATACTTGCCAACATATGAATTAATATTCCGTAACATTGTTAGCCCCACCTTCTTTTTCACACCTGTCTTTTTCACACCAAAATGAATCAAATATTGATAAGATATTGCAGAAATTTTGGCAAACGGAAGAAATAAATATTAAAAAATCGCACTTAACCGAGGAAGAGGAGTTCTGCGAACATCATTTCCAGTCAACTTATAGACATGCTGATGATGGTAGATTTGAAGTCAGTTTACCTATTTTTAAAGATATTAATTTATTAGGGGATTCAAAGGCTATGGCTATTTCCCGTTTACTTGCTATGGAAAGGAAGTTTCAATTAGATAAAAATTTTGCGAATGAATATAAGAAATTTATGCAAGAATATGAAAATTTGGATCATATGATACAAATTGACGATTCGCTTAATTTTACTAGTAACAAAGTTTATTATCTTCCTCATCATTCAGTGGTTAAAAGTGATTCTATTTCTACGAAGTTACGTGTGGTATTTGATGGTTCCTGTAAACCTTATAACGCTGAATATTTGAATTCATTTTGGCAGTTGGCCAAATTTTGCAATCTGATCTTTTTGCTATTCTTGTGAGATTCAGACTTAATGAAATTGCTTTTAGTGCTAATATCCAGCAAATGTATAGGCAGATATTAATTACTCCAAGTGATCAGGATTTCCAACGCATTGTTTGGAGAAATTCAAGGCATTCAGATTTAAAGGAGTACCGATTGAAAACAGTGACTTATGGTACATCTTCAGCTCCATTTTTAGCTGCTCGTTGCTTATATCAGATTGGTAAAGACATAGAAAGTGAAGATCCTGTGGTTTCGTCAATAATTAAAGAATGTTTTTATATAGATGATTTAATGTCTGGCTCAATTTCTAGTGAAGAAGCTATAAAGATAATTACAAACCTTTCAAGCACGTTAGAAACAAGGGGTTTCCATTTAAGAAAGTGGAGATCAAATTCTTCTGATGTTATTACTCATTTGGCATGTAATTCTGGGGTATCAACAGATCTAGAGATTCGTCCTGATGAATGTTCTAAAGCTCTGGGTCTAATATGGGATTCTGCTAATGATTCTTTTATTTTTAAAGTAAATTTGCAATTTAGTGACAATATGACAAAAAGAACTTTCCTTTCAGAATCTGCAAGGCTGTTTGATCCATTAGGATTTTTGGCCCCATGCACTATATCCATTAAATTTTTCTATCAACAATTGTGGTTAATGAAACTTGATTGGGATACACCCTTACCTGAAAGTTTTCGTGTGAAGTGGGAATTATTTAAAAGAGAATTTCAAGAAATTTGCCTTATACGTATTCCTCGATGGATTCAAACTGCCAATAAAGAAATTATTTGTCATGGGTTTAGTGATGCGTCAGAAGCAGCATATGCAGCTGTAATATATGTAGTACAATCTCAAGGAACCACATCAAAGGTTACTATGTTGGTATCAAAAAGTAAAGTAGCTCCACTTAAACCTGTATCCATACCGAGGCTTGAATTGAACGGAGCCCTATTGCTCTCAAGATTATATACTAAACTGCAATACTAAATATTACCTACTACTATAATACTATATTACCTACAATACTAAAGATTTTGAAGGATATTTCTATAAAGTTTTATGCTTAGACTGATTCTCAAGTTGTTTTGTCTTGGTTATCATCTCATCCAAGACACTGGAAACCTTATGTAGCGAATCGAACTTCAGAAATCTTGGATTGTGTTCCATTCGAATTTTGGAGATATAGACCATCTAAAGAGAATCCAGCAGATATCGCCTCTAGAGGACTGTCACCTAAAGCTCTTGCTAATTGCTCCCTTTGGTGGGAGGGACCTCAGTGGCTTTCTTTGCATAGTGAGTACTGGCCGAAACAGCCACCAGTTAAGACTAACATGGACATTATTAATAAGGAGAAAAAGACCAAGCAATGTTTTTCTGTTTCTGTAAAAAAATGTGTAATTGATTTGCTTTTTGAGAGATAGTCTTCCTTTACTAAAATTGTTGATATTTTAGCTTTTTGTTTAAGGTTTCTGAAAAATTGTAAAGAACGAGTTGGTACTGTGAAAATGAATAAAGGTAGGCCTTGCCCTCTATCTACAAGTGAAAGGAGAATTGCAGGTAATCTGCTTATATCTTATATTCAGCAATTGTATTTTAAAGATGAAATTAATTGCATAAAATTAGGAAAATCTATTCCAAAAATAAGTTCTCTTTCTTCACTTTGTCCTTTTATTGATAAAGAGAGCTTGCTTAGGGTGGGAGGCCGATTGCAGAATTCGCCTCTTCAATATAATGCAAAACATCCAGTCATATTGCCAACTCAACATAAAATTAGTGTATTAATTGTAAATTATTTTCATGTTATGCATCTTCATGCTGGTTTAAATTTATTTTTAGGTATTATTAGACAAAATTATTGGATTATAGGCTCTAAAAAGATAATCAAAAATTGTATACATAAATGTGTTATTTGTTGCAGGTATAGAGCAAGTTCCTCAAGACAACTAATGGGAGATCATCCTCTTCATAGAGTTACTCCTAATCGACCATTTTCGTCATGTGGAATTGATTATGCAGGGCCAGTCGGTATCTTGAGACATCGTGGCAGAGGTGTTAAAACTACCAAGGGCTATATAGTTATTTTTGTCTGTTTCGTTACGAAGGCTCTGCATTTAGAATTAGTGAGTGATCTGACTTCCGAGGCTTTTATTGCCTCATTGAGGAGATTTTGCTCTCGAAGAGGAGCCCCTCGGCATATCTATTCAGATAATGGCACGAGATTTGTTGGTGCAAAAAGACAGTTATCTGATTTGTTTAAATTTGTTTATACCTTAAATAAAGATGAGAATATTTGTTATTATTTATCGCAACAAAACATCAAGTGGCATATGATTCCTCCAGTGAGCCCGCATTTTGGTGGACTGTGGGAAGCTGCAGTTCGGTCAGTAAAATTTCACATTAAACGTGTAATAGGAAGTACTAATTTAACTTTTGAGGAGTTTTATACTTTTTTGACTCAGATTGAGGCCCTTTTAAATTCTCGCCTACTAGTATCAATTGATAGTGGAGAAAATCCAGATGATGTGAATATTTTGACCCCCTCTCATTTTTTGATTGGTGATATTATTACAGCTCCTGCTGAAGCTGTCTGCGAAGAGAAATTGTCTTTACGGTCCCGCTGGGACATAGTTCAAAAAATGAAAATAGGTTTTTGGAAAAGATGGAGCGTGGACTATTTAAGTTCTCTTCAGAACAGAAAAAAATGGAGAAAATCTAGTACCAATTATAAAATAAATGATGTTGTAATTTTAAAGGAAGATAATGTCCCTCCGTCGATTTGGCCTTTGGGTAAAATTATTACAACCCATCCGGGAAAGGACGGTTTAGTTCGCGTAGTGACAGTAAAAACAGCTAAGGGTCTGTTTAAAAGACCAATTGTAAAGCTATGTAGACTTCCGCTGCATCAAGAATAATTTCTTGATGGGTGGGAGTATGTTCAGTGCAATTTAGTGTAATTTCTATGTTTCATTAAGTAATAGGTTTAGTTCCTATCAATATTTTAGTTTCTATTTAAGTTTAACCCTTTGCGGCGCAAGACAATTTGAAATATTTAAATTATACTGCCACCGGAATTCATGAACTAAATTAAACTAAAAGAAATTTTAAATTTTAAGGTTTAAAAAACCGGCCTTTTCTGATATGTTATAAACGTGAAATTTTGCTAAAATATTTCCGGGATGAATTTTTGCAGCTAGATCTTAAATTTTGCGTCCTCGTGGCGAGGACACCGCGCGTTAAGGGGTTAAAGAAGTGGCAACACCTGGTTGTTATCAGTTGAATTTGTGGAAGTCGGGAATGTAGCTACCTTTCGGAAAGGAAGGAAAGGTTTATCTTTCGCCCTTTGGTCGGCGGCTTTTATGAAAATATTTTAGATATTTTATGAATGCATTTTAAGAGTTTATTCGCCCAATGTAGTTGGCGTTTTGTTTTAGAATGGATGAAATTTCTTGTTAAATATTTTATGTTTCAAGATATACCTTTAAAAGAAAATATTTGTAAACCATCAAAAGTGTCATGAATTATGTTAAATGTTATTGTTAGTTATTGTTAAATTAAAGAGAAATCAAGTGTCTACTTTATTTCAAGTGAATGTATTTCCACATCTGCTACAACAACACCAGTACTTTTTTTAGAGTATTTTTCTTCCTATTTAATCGTAATTGCATTTGAAGAATATTACTTTAAAAATTTATTGGTGTGAAAAAAAAAGTGCGGGGCTAACAATATTACGGAATATTAATTGGGATGTTGGCAAGTATGCGAATATCGGTTATATACTTAAGAAATAAATGCATACAAATTGCAAAAGAAACGCCCACTGACGGAGTTACAGATTTTCAAATGACGTGAACCTACGTCAGCGGTCGCGAAAGTGTTAAAGAAACTTAAAAAAACGTGTATCATTACTCAAAATAAGAATACTTTTGAACAGTATCTCATTTTTCTGGTTGGTTGGTTAGTTGGGTTTTACGTCGCGCTAGTGCTGCACAGATGGGCAATTGGCGAAGGTCTGGGACACACCCCTAGAGGTGGTTCGGAGACGTGCCATCACAATTTTGATCCTCCATGGAAGGGATACTCATTTTTCTGGAATATTAAATATCCTTTCCCAAAGTTTTGCTATTGATGTTCTGTTTAAATGTTCTTATCTATATTTTTGTATATTGTATTTTTTTACGCCTCATATTAGATAAAACATTTTATAGAAACACTTTCGTACGGGAGTTGCTTTATAAAATAAAAATATACCCAATAGAAATAGTTCAATTCTCTTTTCTTAATATTAAACCATTTACCAACATTTTGAACTTTTAAATCCGATTTGACCCCTGTACTTTATAATAGACGCAGGGTCAATTACTTTTCTTCGATTAACTTAAGTGAAAACTGCTATAGACAATTTCTGGTGTGATATCTTCCGCCGAAATCGGGAGACTATGCAACTATGATATTAAACATTTTTCTTAATATTTACTGCTATTATTTTTATTATCACTATTGCTAGAATTATTTTATTTTGTTGTCTACATTAATGTAAGGGAATATTGTAGGGTTCATATGCTGCAACCTGTTTAAACTTTAAAGCATAAAGTGACATAATAAACTATTTCCTTTTTATTAAAAATAAATGTTTAAGTAAAAAAAAAAAACATGATTTAAAATTAGCAGCTTTATATTGTGAATCCCTAAAATGCATAAAATAAAAATTTATTGTAGCAAAGATATTCTATAAAGAAATGAAAATTTTCACATTAAGGAAATTTTAGAGAAAAATACAAATAATTCACTTTTGAAAGAGGTGAAAATTTTTAAATATTCACAATATTTAAAAAAGATTCGAGACTGATATTCTTAATTGTTAGTTTTTGTATAATTATTCGTTAAGCCATAAATTTCAAAGGTCTCGAAAGCTTTTTAAAATACTTTGAATATTTTAAAATATTCATCTCTTGCAAAAGTGAATTACCTATATTTTTTTCTAAAATTTCCTTAGTGTTAAAACTTTCATTTCTTTACAGAATATCTAAGCCACAATAAATTTTTATTTTATGCATTTTAGGGATTCGCAATAAAAAGTTTCTAACTTTAAAAAATGTTTTTTATTTAAATATTTATTTTGTGCTTTTTAGTTATAAAAATGCATTCTTAAAAACTAAACAAAATTTCTTAGGATACTGAGTAGACAACTAAAGATTTTCTTTCATCAACTGACATCTTTCCTTTTAACTATCTGCGAAAAAATAGCACATCGGCCTTCGAGGATCGAACCTATGACCATCGCATTATCAGCATGACATTCTAACCAGAAGTCAAAGAACAGTCAAGAAAAGCCATAGAACATGCTAGAAAAATCTAACCAAAAAAAAAAAAAAAAAAAAAAAAGTATTGTTCTTGAATGCTATTTAAAATATTTTGAACATTTAAAAGTTTTCAGCGCTTAAAAATTTGTAATATCTATATCCATCTATCTATCTATATACCTATCTCTCTCTCTCGATACATAATTTTAAATTTTCTTATTGTTAAAACTTTTATGTTTTTATATCATGTCTGAGCAAGAATAAACTTTTATTTTATGCTGTTTTGAGCTCCACAATAAAAAGCTTCCAGCAATTTTTCTTTTTATTTCTTCTTTTCCTTAAATTTATTTTCTTTTCTTTTTAGTAACTAAAAAAAGCTTCTTAAAAAAACTAATAAAAAATTTTTAGGATATTGTGCAGGCCATAAAACCTTTCCTTTTAACAAATTACATCTCTTTTATTAATTATCGGCAAAAATGCAACACCTTGGCGTTCAAGGAGGAGCCCATCTCCATCGCGTTATCAGTATGACGCTGCTGTCATCAACTGGGCCAACGAGCGACACAAAATTATGCTTACATTTATTTAAAAGTGGAAGCGCCTTGTTTTTTAAGCGTGACACGAAGACACAATGACAAAATCCAATTTCAATGAAAAATTTCTAATAAAAAACTCCTAAAAAATTGTATTTATTTATTTATTTATTTATACTCAGAGCTGCCAACCAAATCCGGCAAACTGTTAGTACCGTCCCTTTTTCTACACCACTTAATTTTTAGAGTAATTCTCTTCAAATATATTTACGATGAATTACGAAAACTAATTCTCTAAAAATACATTGGTGTAGAAAAAGGGGCGGTACAAACAATTTGCCGGATTAGGTTGGCTGCTCTGTATACTTAAATTTAAGTTAAGCCTGTTGTACCATGTTTCTAGAAACTATCTATTTTATTGAAATGTTGTGTAGAGGGGGGGATGGGATAGTATCGCTCAGGGAGGGAAACTAATAAAAAGATAAGAATCCAAATTTTAAATTTTTTTGAAATTTTTTAAAATGTTCCACGTGACTTAGTTATCGAAATTTCCCCACTATTTCACATTATAATAGTTTATCAACACATTCTAAACACATTTGTGCATTACTTTGTGAGTTGATTGATAAGTTAACTTTTTAAAAATATTTTTATATTTAAATGCCAAAAATTTGCATGAAATTTCGACATTCGAACATAAACATATATGTATATATATTTAATTAACTTATCAATCAATCCAGAAAGTAATGCATAAATATATGTAGAATATAATGATAAACTATTATCGGAACAGCAAATAAGCAAGGAAAATATAAAAATCGTCACAGGTAGCACACATATATATATATCAGTTAAAGTTTAGAGTTTAAATACTTTTTTAAATTTTAATAATTTTCGAGAAATTTTAATATACTTAATATTTACACATTTCAATACATATGTATGCATTTTTTCATAATACTTAGACAGTAATTTTAAAGAACATTTTTCAATGTCCAATATCCGAGATTGTAATGAAATGCTCGCCCTCTGGTGGGCTAAGGTGAAATTACAATTTACATGAATAGCTTTCGGCTTTCGCCGAGACGCCATTGCTTGCCGATGTTTAGTTTCACATATATTTATTGAATAAAAATGAATAAATCCGGTAAAAAAAATAACACATACTGTTGTGTGCTACAGTGTAACTCCAAAGGATCAAGAAATCCAGAACTAAGTTTCCATTTATTTCCGAATGACAAATTTAAAATCTCATTTGCTTCGGCTAATGGAAGTAAAGAATTAATCAGATGATTTGAAACTAATATTTGTTCAGCTTCAGTTAAAAATCTACTTCCGATCGAACTTTGAATAAACTGAAATATTTTTTCCAAAAGCAATCAATTTTCCATGATGTAATGGCGGAGAAATTATACCACGAATATTAAGTAGTAACACAAATAGAACAATAATAAATACACGTGGCTATTATATTTACTAACAACAAAAGCTGAAAAAGCGCCCTCTATCGATCATTACAAACGCGGATCCCTTATAAACAACGGAAGTTCACCAGAAATTTTAATTGATAAATAAAATTATATTTATAAGTGCTGATTATGCGAAGAAAATATAGATTTTTCTGTTAAATAATATTTTGGGTGGAGGATCCTAACTGCGGATTATAAGCTGAAACTTATGGTAATTAATATTCCGTAAAATGTTTTGTCCAGCTCTTTTATTTCAGTGCAGTTTTTATTTATTAGTGCTAGATGCCTATTTCAGTCGGTACAGTTGTCGAATTTTTATAGGTCACTCTTAATTAGTGCTAAGGGCCTATTTCAGTCGGTTTATTGAATGGGGATTTATTGAATGAAGTCCCCCCAAGGCACAACTTTGACATGAGTCCCCCCCAAGGTACCCCTATTTCAGTCGGTACAGCGTTGTCGAATTTTTATAATACACTCTTAATAGTGCTAAGGGCCTATTTCAGTCGGTTTATTGAATGGGGATTTATTGAATGAAGTCCCCCAAGGCCCAACTTTGACATGAGTCCCCCCCAAGGTACCCCTATTTCAGTCAGTACAGCGTTGTCGAATTTTTATAATACACTCTTAATAGTGCTAAGGGCCTATTTCAGTCGGTTTATTGAATGGGGATTTATTGAATGAAGTCCCCCCAAGGCAGAACTTTGGCATGAGTCTCCCCGCAGGCCCAACTTTGACATGAGTCCCCCCCAAGGTACCCCTATTTCAGTCGGTACAGCGTTGTCGCATTTTTATAATACACTCTTAATAGTGCTAAAGGCCAATTTCAGTCGGTGTATTGAATGGGGATTTATTGAATGAAGTCCCCCCAAGGCACAACTTTGACATGAGTCCCCCCCCAGGCCCAACTTTGACTTGAGTCCCTCCCCAAGGTACCCCTATTTCAGTCGGTACAGCGTTGTCGAATTTTTATAATACACTCTTAATAGTGCTAAGGGCCTATTTCAGTCGGTTTATTGAATGGGGATTTATTGAATGAAGTCCCCCCAAGGCACAACTTTGACATGAGTCCCCCCCCAGGCCCAACTGTGACATGAGTCCCCCCCAAGGTACAACTTTGACATGAGTCCTCCCAAGACCCAACTTTGACATGAGTCCCCCCCCCCAGGCCCAACTTTGACATGAGTCCCCCCAAGGCCCAACTTTGACATGAGTCCCTCCCAAGGTACAACTTTGACATGAGTCCCCCCCCCAGGCCCAACTTTGACATGAGTCCCCCCCAAGGCACACCTTTGACATGAGTCCCCCCAAGGCACACCTCCCCCTCATTGGGAAAAAGAGAAAAAACGTTGTTTTGCGGCTATAAGACAGTTTGGACTTCCAACGTTATTTGTTACAATATCTGCAGCTGAAACACATTGGTTTGATTTAATGAAAACTTTATCATGGAATTTAGATCGTCACGAATTAACTAAAGAAGAATTTGTCGATATTAACAAGTTTAGCAGTAGGCCTCTGACACTAAATTAAAATCTGTCAATGTCACATTTTCATGTTTTAAATAATGAAATAATGTCGTGTCTGTATAATTTTTTTTTTTTTTTAATATATATATTATTATTTATTTATTTTTAGAGTATTTTTCTTGTTATTTAATCGTAATTACATTTTGAGAAAAATTTACTCTAAATATTAAGTGTTGTGGAAAAAGGGCGGTATTAAAAATTTTACGCAATTAGGATGCAGGCAGGTAGGGTTTAGAATATCTGAGAATTACAGCGTTTGCTCTGTTTTTGTATAAAATCATTAATATAGTTATAGATGAAAATTGTGTTGTTGTTTCTTATGCCACTCGGAAATCCGAGCCCCTGTAGTGGAACTATCCGGATTTAAGGCAGGAGGGGTGCGCCTTCCATTTTTCAGAGGAGCACCACTAGGGAGAAAGAACGACTTAGTTCCAGAAGCTGGCGAAAGAGGGTAGCACCAACAAACAGCAAGAACTCGAATTTTGATTTGGATCAAGGCCGAGTAGAAAACTGTACAGTTGTATATATTAATCCACCATTTTATAAATTGGACCACTAAATTTTAATTGTTGGAGAAACCTTGTACATTATAAAAGTTAATAATTGAATATTATTAAGATATTATATTAAAATAATCAGATTTTAGTAAAGTTTGTCAGCCACTTAATATTTATTTTAATATTATATTCAGGCTACTTACTTGGAACAGGATAACGCGTAGTTCTCACAGTTGTTCTGGGTTTTATGTGTCCCCATGTAACAGCTATAAGAAATAAATCAATTATTTTATTAAGTGAAATAACAATGACAATCATAAAATAACACAACAAAAGTAATTTTTTTTCTAGTTACCAAATAATACATTTATTTATTTATCCATTTTTTTTTTTTTTTTTTTTTATTAGATGCTCAGGTGTAGCCTTGTGGAAAACTACATAAGGTGCGTAATAGCAGCGCCACTTCCCAGCCTACGTACACCCAAATTAAGTCAGCATTCGTTTTCATAATCTCACATAAAGTTTGGTGCATTTATGTGTCATAGAATTTGAGATTTAGCCTTCCTATTCACGGGGTATATTAAAGAACGGAAACGCTACTTGTCGGACGATATGCACCCATTTTTAATCAGCATAGAGTTTCATAATAGCACTCTCACATACATAGTTACGTGCACTTATGTATAACATAAGCTAAGATACAGCAATTCTCTTCACGGACAAAATTGCATCAGAATAGTGCCACTTATGTGCAGCGAAATTTAATCAGCATACTGTTTCAAGATGATCTTCACAAATCAAGTTTTGTTCGATTTTACACGTTAGAGTCTAAAACATAGCCTTCCCTTAAACGGAAGAAATCGCAGTATACCTGCGCCAACTGTTGAATGATTTTCACTAAAAGTAGATAGGTACTAATCTATGTCACGGTACAACTACAGATAAACTTATAGAAAAATTTGAAATACTTCCTGAAATTCAGTGACCACAAATCTTCTGTTACACGCAAAAAACAGATAGATACAATAAGGGACAAAAAAAAAAAAAAAAAAAAAAAAAAACGGACTAAAGAAAAATGTACTAATACTTTTTTTGTTTGAAATAACTTCAAAACTAATGATTGAAACAAATAAAACTGTAATGTTTGCATAATGTCAAAGAGATAAAAATAATACCTGTGTATATTTTTGGTTTAATAATTCGCTTTATTACACTTTACGAAGTATTTAATAAAAATCTACATAACACTTTCTTTTTAAACGTAATATAATAAACATGCACTCTTATGATTTCTTATACGAAATAAAGATGTTATAATTTAGTGTATGAAATAAAGTTATTTATTTGTTAGATATGAAAAATTACTTAATAAAAATATGTATTGTGCATTAGGTAATTCCACCTTTATACAGAATTACTGCTTTAATACAAATTGGCATAATATTATACAGTTTTGTAACATAAATCTCAGAAATTTCACTGTGCCAAATATCCTAAATAACTTTTTCAAATTACTGCAAAGTTGTAGACTAAAAATTTCGAATCCCCTCCGTTTTTATAGACAAAATATTATCGAGCGGATTGAGATTGGAACCAGTGTTGCCAGATCTGGCGGATTTTTTATTTAATAATCACCAATAATTTTTTACTGTAATGTTTGTCTAATTACTTCGAAGTTTGACTGTCTATTATCATACTTGCCAATCATCTCATTATGAACCTTACAAATTTTAGTACCCGCCTTTTTTTTAAAACCAATAATTTTTTCGAGTAATTTTAGTCTTATTTAATCGTAACAACATTTGGAGAGAATAGCTCTAAAAATATAATGGTGTGAGAAAAAGGGCGTTTTTTCAGGGGGCGTTAACAATTGTACGGTTATTAATGAGATGGTTGGCAAGTATGCTATTATGCATATCAAATATCACATCTCAGAATTATTTGTGACTATTGAATAAAAAAAACGCCAGATCTGACAACAATGGACTATTTCCAGGTCTAGTACAGAAGAAACTCTGTGATACATTTTGTGGGATTTCACTTAAATTGAAAAAATGTTATAATTACTTTATAATTATAGGTGCTCAGGGGAGTTGATAGGTTAAATTAACAATCTGAATCAAATGAACTTACCACAGACACCATTTAGCAAGGTGCATTATCATCCTGTTTCCAGTGTTGCCACATTTTTATTTAATACTCACCAACAATTCTGAGAAGTGATGTCATGAGAAGTGGATACATAATAGGCGATTAATCGTCCATTGTGTACATTTAATATCAGTTCTTAAAATTATTGGTGACTGTTGAATAAAAAAGTCCCTCTATCTGGCAACACTGAAATGCGGACACTGATCTGGAAATGCGGATTGTAGAAAAGTCTAAGATAGCTCTGAAATAGTCAGTCACGCACTAATTTTACAATGGCTCTGTTTATTTCGAGTTAATGGATCCCTTGAGAATGAAAATTTGCCCGATTCCTTGAAAAGTTATGCACCTATGTACTGTAATGTACGGAGAATGTGTCACTGTTATAAGAGTGCAATATTCATTAAATTGGTCACCTTTTCACCGTTCTATTAGTTTGTTTCTAGCCGCTCGAAATAAATTAAGCTTGACTCATCAGAGAAAACCAGTTCAGCCCAATAATTAACGGGTAATATTTTTAATTTTTTGGTCAAATGAAGTTTTTTTTTTTTTTTTTTAAATTATTTTTCTTAATAATGGCTTTTTCTTTTTCTTTTTTTTTTTTTCAGATCTTCTGGTTTTTAAACTGCACAGTTTTTGAAGAAATTATTTTGTTATTTTTTTTAAACATTTCCAAAGTTCTGAACATAATAAAAATAAATTTTATAAATATTTGCTTTTTAACTTGCGGTCATCTTGCTTAGATGAGCAACAAACCAAATTTCCAGTTTAAACAGACAATTTTTTTTTTATCTTGCTAAAAACATCTCATAAATATTTCGTTGATATTTGATTATTTTACTATCTCGTGTATTAAAATGTTTTTAAATTTTCATTTAAAAATTAATATTTTTCGTGGCATCGTTTAACTGCGTTATACTTGCCATTTTTGAAATGCGTTTTAAAATCACAATTTTTCTGACAATTGCATTTTGTTTTTAACACTTGCTTCAATCCTAAAGTGTTCGCGGAGGATGGCGTAGAGAAATCTGTCTGAAAATTTGCTTTCTAAACGATAAAATTGGCGGTTGCAGGAAAAGAATAGGAAAACATCCAAGTGCGGCTTTTTTTCTCTATTTTTCTTTCTTTCTTTCTTTTCTTTTCTTTTTTTTTTTTTTTTTGTCCCTTGCGTATTTTCAAATTATGGTCAAATTTTGTTCTGGATCTCTCAAAATTCATCAGAAACTGGAAAACGAAAATTTTTACGAAAGTAATTCTACTGAATATAGGGGAAAGTGAAAATACATCAGGTAATAAGTAACTCTATAAATAAATTTCCTCATAGAATAACATGGGCCTGGATGTCGGCGGGGGCAGTTACTGTATGCTTGGTATTTCTGTCACTTTCAACGTTTCCTTTCACATCCCCATACCATATCCTAACCGAATTGCTAATATGACTCGTGTATGTGTACCTTTATCCTCCCTGAAAGTCTGAGGACAGCCTCTGCGACTTCCCGTAAGCATAGTAAAATTGTTTTTACACACTGGTGCACAGTGACGAATGAAATCTACAGTAAAATATCATATTAATTCTAAAATATTAATATTTATATTGTATACATTAACACTAAGCATAAATAAAACGTACTCGATCCATATTTAAAACTTTGAGGTGCAAGGAAATTTTCTCATTTAAAATAAAAAACAATCAGAATTCACCAACAATATTAGAAGAGAAGAAATAAATGAAGTTATTCCTCTATGTTATACAAGAAAAATTTTATAAAAAATTTCCAAGGCCAGTTTTTGCAATTGAAGGATTAAAATTTGCGTTGGCACATTGCAAACGATGCCCCTGAAACGATTGAAATACATTTAAAACACATTTTAAAAATTAATTATAATACCATAGCCTCCTAAACTAAATGCCTGTCGCGTTGCTCGTAAACTTGGTAACAGTTCAAGCGGTAGACAGCGCCACCTGGTACAGGTAGCGTGACTTTTTTATTCAATAACCACCAATAGTTTTAAGAAGTGATACATGATATATAAAATTGACGTTTCTTCGATTCTAGTCGCTTTTTATGTATATCAAATCCCACTTTTAAAATTTATTGGTGGCTGTTGAATAAAAAAGTCCTGCAATCTGTACCAGGTGGCGCTGTCTACCACTTCAACTGTTGCCAAGTTTACGAGCAACGCAACAGGCATCTAGTTTAGGAGGCTATGATAATACTATGCCATACTTGCCAACCATCTCATTGTGAATCGTACAATTTTTAGTACCCGCCTTTTTTTTCACACCAGTCATTTTTTAGAGTAATTTTATTCTTATTTAATCGTAACAACATTTGGAAAGAATTACTCTAAAAATAAAATGGTGTGGAAAAAAGGGGCGTTAACCATTGTACGGTTATTAATGAGATGTTTGGAGAGTATGCTATACATAAATTAAACATTTAATCAGACATTAGTGTGCACACTTTGGAAACGTCTTCGCAAATTCCTTCAATGTATTAGTAGAACTTATTCAGGTTATTGCTCTAGATATCATTAATTATGATTTTGTTAACACTTTCCCGACCGCTGACGTAGATTCACGTCATATAAAACTCTTCCAGTGGGCGTTTCTTTCACAATTTGTATATTATTTATTTCTTAAGTATATACCCAATATTCATACTTTTACAATGAAATATACTATGGATACAAATACTTTGATAAGAAAGAATAAAATTATAATGCATATCTTTTTGTAATATAAATATGAATTCATAAAATTTGGTTCTAAAATACTGTAATTTGGGAGAATAATGCCTTCCTTTCAAAAAGACAAAAACATGCGGTCGGGAAAGTGTTAATAAAAAAATGTATGCAATAACAATTATTAATAAATGTAATGATAAAAGGAACATTAAAATTACAAGAATTTAAAGCACTTACGCGGGGCTGTGAAAAATTGAAAACGTGTTAATGGTGGTTGCCGTACTTTATCACGAAATGGAACTGAAAACAAATACATATTATTTATTTATAATAAAAATAACAATCATGTATACATTTAATAAATAAATGTTATTTATTTACGGATAATTTATTTATCATTAAAAAGTTGGTTTAAAATGCATTTAGTGTCCTATAACATCTAATTAAAACTAGTGTGTTTTAACCATCCCAAAAATCTCTTCTACATTTTTTACAAACATTTATGTAATACATATTTTTGATTAAAGTAATAAGTTGCAAAAATAATAGTTTATAAAAATTATTTTCCATGACGAATGTAACCTATTTTTATCTCAGAGAAGCATAACACTAAATACACGAAGAAAATCAATTTTATACCATACAGAAGATATCTTTAAAAAAGTTTTTTTTTTTTTTTTTTTTTTTTTTTTAATTAAAAAAAAAAAAAATACTCATATTGAAAATTTTCACTCGCCCAAGGTTTACTCCGCCCCCCTCCCCCCCCCAGGTGGAAGGAGCGATGCCCCTACATACGCAAAACATTTTCCCTCGTCAACTATTATTTTAAGTCTACCGGAAAGTTTTGTCCTTTTAAATTAAAATACTGGCATTGGAAATTTATTTTAGATAATATTTAACCCTTTCA
The DNA here is from genome assembly GCA_963930645.1 of Salticus scenicus. Lineage (NCBI taxonomy): Eukaryota > Metazoa > Arthropoda > Arachnida > Araneae > Salticidae > Salticus > Salticus scenicus. The sequence continues at coordinate 85,199,971 of OZ005660.1, forward strand.
GGCGCCAAGCAAATTTTCTTTATTTAAAACTAGCAGACTTTGCCCGCTTCGCTGATCACTAAATTTAAAGGAAACTCTTTTCTATATAGCTTTATAAAAATAAAATAAAACAAAATACTGAAATTGCTCAAAAGCTCTCTTCAGGTCGCTGCTGCCTTCGGCAGCGATTTGGTCATCCGCTAAAACTCGGGCGCCTGTCTCTATTACCTGCGACAATGCCATACTAGTGGGCTTCCATTTAGTTGCTTATTAGATAAGAGTTTCGAAATAGATAGTATCGAAAAAATTGAAGTATCCCTTTTATACTTGAATCCCAGTTACATTTGAACAACACTATACGTGGCGCACATAATATTTGCTTTTACGTTATTTCCTATGTTTATTTTGTTTATCCGATCAACCATAAAATGACAGCAATTTCACGCCAAGTATTACAATATGCTATGACCGGCTAAGTCTGTCGCATGTGACAATTAATTTTTGTGGTTATATATAATTCATGGTTTGTAAACCAGATCATAGTCCAGCCTTAATATAGTTCTCTTTGGCAGCTTTCGAATTTTTGTCACCATTTTAGACTTAATCCCTTCTGCCGTATTGTAGACAACTAATCTTTTTATATAGATATTTCTCATTAAACATATTTTTATTTTTTATTTATTTATTTAAATATTAATTCAAATTAATCAAATTCGTCAGCGTAAAAGTGCAGTCACACAGCATAGTGATTAGTATATAAAAAAAATAAATAAATAGCTAAACATTATCGCGCTACACAACTTTATTATGTTGCTCCATTGGTGGCTTTTGAATTTTTGTCGCCATTATAGAGATGGAATTTTTTTTTTTTTTTTTTTTTTTTTTTTTTTATGAAAAGGGATTTTTATGAAAAATCCCCAAATATCGATAAAGCTATTGAAAATCCCTGGTCATAGGAATAAATCATTACGTTGCCAACATTGACAGAAAGTTGAAGAACTCGCCAGATTTGTCCCCAAGAATTTTAGAATTCCTCAAAATAGTCCCCACAAACATTTGGTATCCAAAAATCCCCAAAATGGGGACAAAATCCCCAATCTGGCATCACTGCTGAAAGGGTTAACCCCTTAACGCGCGGTGTCCTCGCCAGGAGGACGCAAAATTTAAGATCCAGCTGCAAAAATTCATCCCGGAAATATTTTAGCAAAAATTCACGTTTATAACATATCGAAAAAGGCCGGTTTTTTAAACCTTAAAATTTAAAATTTCTTTTAGTTTAATTTAGTTCATGAATTCCGGTGGCAGTATAATTTAAATGTTTCAAATTGTCTTGCGCCGCAAAGGGATAAGATATCTTTGGGTAACTTTTAAGATGGTAAATTGTAATGTATCCGAAACGTATAAATATTGTTAAAAAAAATTTCTGGTGTAGATATTAATTTAAAAGACAGAATTTTCTGAGATACCTAATAGCACAGTTATCAACGTTTTAATTTATCGCGGAGCATTTTTAGTCCCGCTTTTATTTCTCGCCACTTTATTTGTAGAATAATTCTTTTCAATATATAACTGTGATAAAGTAACAAAAAATTACTTATAACAGAAAATAAGTCTAGAATAAGGGCGGGGCGAAAAATGCTCCGGAATAAAGTATTGCCATCTCTGTAATAGTTATAAATATGTATAGTAGGTCTACCAGAAAGTTCTGTCCGTTTGAATTACTAAGCCTAGAAAGTTTATTTTAACCCTTTGCGCTCGGCATATTTTCCGTAAGACACGCCTTTTGGCGTTCCTTTAAAACGTTACACGTATAGTTTTCAACTTACTACCTTTTGGCTACCGCAAAATTGTAATAATTTGTTTTATTTTACTTCATCATTATATAAAATAAATCTTTCTGTTAAAATTTTCCGGTAGCCGAAAGGTAGCCTTTAGTTACACGTTTTAGAAAAATAACATTTCATTTGCAGAGGAACACCTTAAGGCGTGGCTCGATTTTTTAATAGCCCCTCAGAAAGGACATACGAGTGATAAGGGTTAATAATATTTATATGGTAGTATACCAAGTATCATCTTAAAATATATCTTTATGTATACTTTATACATCTTTATAAGATTCTCCTGCTAGCATTTTAATTCAAAAGGACAAAATTTTTCAGTAGACCTGATATATACATTTATTCCACACTGAAAAATTAAAAATTTTCTCATGAACATTAAAAAGAAATTTTGCATAATGTTGCCGAATTAAAAACTATGGAAAAATGTATGACAAAGCTACCTGTTGAGTGATTGATCCTGAAATGTAATCGGAACCTATTTAGGTCAAAGTCCTACGAAATAGTACGTTTCGATTAAATTATGTTCATTAGTTTGTGAGATACAGCGTCAAGAAAATTTTTGTTACAGACAGACAGATGTAACCTAAAAATGACCAAACCGTTATAACCGTCTCAGGATATCACAAAACGCGTATCTGCTAAAAACTTAATTTTAATAAATTTAAAACCTTCTTATCGAGATTGAAAATTAAAGCACTGAATTTACTTAATGAAATAAAATATATAAATTTGACCGCATTCTCTCATGCTATGATATAAAAGTTTTTCAATGTACTATTACCATGAAACACCGTTCTTACCTCTAGGAGTAATGCATATTGGTCGATAAGTCGTTGGTGTGATTATCACTTCTATCTCGGTGGCTAGAAAAAAAGAATAATAATATACAGGGGGATAACAAGCAAATCACATACTTTTACTTAAGTGTATAATGCATATTTAAATGGCACTGCGCTGAAAAAAAAAAAAAAAGACCCCTGATAACATTCTTGATGATTCTTATGTAAAATGACCTCCTGAATCCGATTATGACTACCATTTTGCCCAATCACCCACCTTTTTTTAGGAACACTACCCCCTTCCACAGTTTTTATCACTGTTCGGTAATTTTATGGCCATGAATTTGATTTGGAGAAAGAAAAAGAATTAATTTAACACTTAAAAAGTATATATATATATATATATATATATATATATATATACATAATATTTGATAAATAACGTTAATAATAGATTTAAAAAATGTAAGAAATGTAACACATAATTTCAGTGGCAAATACACCTTTCAATTTTCCCCTTGCCGCAAATGTTGATGTTTTAGAATTTTACAACTCCGTACCCCCTCAGAAGATATTTAACAGTTAAAATAATTCTCCCCCCCCCCTCCCCGAAAAAAAAAAAAAAATACATACTTGCCAACCGTCTCATTATGAACCGTACAATTTTTAGTACCCGCCTTTTTATTCACACCAATAATTTTTTAGAATAATTTTATTATTATTTAATTGTAACAACATTTGGCGAGAGTAAATCTAACAATATATTGGTGTGAGAAAAGGGATGTTTTTTCAAGGGGCGTTAACAATTGTACGGTTATTAATGAAGTGGTTGACAAGTATGTATATATATATATATATATATAGCCATAAAATTACCGTAAAGTAATAAAAATAGGGGGGTTGTCCCAATAAATGGTGGGTGATGTAGCAAAATGGACGTCATATTCGGATTCAGGGGGTCATTTTACATAAAAATTGGCCAAAATGGTGTTGGGCAGCAATTTTCATGTAGAGCAGTGTGATAAAAAAAATGGAATGTGGTATTTTTTACATATTTAAATATCTGAAGTGATTCCACTCGATTTTCCAAACATTAAGTAATTAACGATTCTTTATATAAAGTCGTTAAATAAAGAAAAGATAAAATCATAGCAGTGTCTTTTCCATCCATATAGTACGCTGTTTAATTTAACGCTCTTGCATTTCAAATTTTAAGTCATAATAATCAAGAATATTTCGTATTGTCCCTGTAAAAATCTATGAGTCCTATATTCAGCAAAATCTATACAATTCATGCATCAGTCACATATAACATGTATGAAAATTTTCAGTTCAATTGAATGAGGAATTTAGACGTTATTGTACTATAAATAAATTGAGCCCATAGACTACAATGATGAAGAATTTTTCATCGTGTCTATGTAAAAAATAAAATAAAATAAACATAATAATTTAAAATAATAATAATAATAATAAAAACTATAAGTGCTAGATTCAACAAAATCAATAGGGTTTGTCTTACTGTGACCTATAACGAAGGCCCGATTAACCTCCTAAACTAGGGTAAGCTAAGTAACATTTTGGGTACCCTCTTATTTGTGAAACATTTTTCAAGTTACGTATACATAGATAAGAAATTTTTTTCTACTATGACTTTTATTTACAGAAGTTACTTAGCTGAATAAGATTTATGTTCCTTTCTCTCCTATATATTACTATATAACACTGCAGAGTATATATACTGTCAAACTATTCAGCAGCAACCATTTCGAGTTAAAATTTGGCAAAAAGTTTCATTGGCTTAAAAAAAAAAAAAAAAAAAAAAAAAAAAAAAAGTAAAATTTTCTGCTCTGAGATTGTACACATGTTTATCATTTATTTTATTTTATTTTATCCATTTTTATTTTTCTAAGCAGATGAAAAGTTGAGCCATAGCCTCCTAAAATTGATGCCTGCCGCGCGGCTCGGAAACTTCGCAACAGTTTAATCGGTAAACAGCGCCACCTGGTATAGATTGCGCGACTTTTTTATTCAACAGCCACCAAAAATTTTGATATTGATAAAAGGCTATTAGAATCGAAGAAACGTCGATTATATATATAATATATCACTTCTTAAAATTATTGGTGACAGTTGAATAAAAATTTCGTTCAATCTGTACCAGGCGGCGCTGTCTACCGCTGGAACTGTTGCCGAGTTTCCGAGCCACGCGATAGGCATCTAATTTAGGAGGCTATGGTTGAGCTAAACGATTTTAAGCTGAAACAATTGTTAATATTCTAAGCTCTTTTCATAGCATTTATCCTAAAGTTCCTATTCATTAACTTCTTTCTACATCACTGTGTAAACTTTTTGCATACATTTACCGGCATCAAAATTCCCAGTGGAGTAAACTTTTCCAAAATAATTTGGATTTTTTTTTTGCTTCAGGTAAATTTTCTCTTTACAAATTTTTTAAGTGGTAATATGAAAAACTGATACTGGGGATTTGTTTAAGGCATAACTTTTCAGTCATTTTGAGGCTCCTCTTGAATAAAACTACTTAACGAAACTACACTGTTAAAAAAATGTAACTTTGCTGCCAGAAATTATCAATAATGACAGAAAAATACGTTTTTTCAACATAATATTTTCATAATTTACGACTATTGTCTCAAATTACAGAGAATTTCTGGCAGCAAAGTTGCATTTTTTTCAACAGTGCACAGAATGGATGCCATTCGAAATGTTGTTTGGTCAAACACTTCTCTTGCTTTGTAAGATCATCCTCCTAAACTAGATGCCTGTCGAGGGGCTCGGAAACCTCGCAACAGTTCAAGCAGTAAACAGCACCACCTGATACAGAATGTGCGATTTTTTTATTCGACTGTCACCAATAATTTTAAGAAGTTACATATGATATATATAATCGAAGTTCCTTCGAGTCTATTCGCTTTTTATGTATACCAAATCTCACTTTTAAAATTTTTTGGTGGCTGTTGAATAAGAAAGTCATGCAATCTGTACCAGGTGGCGCTCTCTACCACTCGAACTGTTGCCAAGTTTCTGATCCATGCGACAGTCATCTAGTTTAGGAGGCTATGGTAAGATCCTGTTAGAGCGACCATGTAATATGCTTTCCTCTTCTATAACGACTACTTACGAGATTTAAATACACGTTTGGAAAGCGTACATTGGTATGAACAGATAAATGATTAACCTGTTCGCAGCGACCAAATGAAGATGCACTACTATGCAAAGGCGACTGAAAATTGTCTGAAGGAAGGTGACTGTGTGTGGTTTTACAGTTCGAAGTGCTGAAAAAATGAGTGTCCATACACTGTAAAAAATATGCCCTTTTGGCTGCCAGAAATTCTCCGTAATTTGAGGAAATACGCGTAATATACGAAGAAATTACGTTGTCAGAACGTATTTTCTCAAATTACAGAGAATTTCTGGCAGCAAATAGGACATATTTTTTACAGTGTAGTTACAACGAAACGGGTTATGGAACTTTTATAGAATACAGTTTGATGTCAATGAAATCATTACCCACACTGTAAAAAATATGTCCTATTTGCTGACAGAAATTCTCTGTAATTTGAAAAAATACGCGTAATTTACAAAAAAATTACGTTGTCTGAACGTATTTTCTCAAATTACAGAGAATTTCTGTCAGCAAATAGGACATATTGTTTACAGTAGTTTTATCCCAAGGACGGGTAAAATGGTAATGATTAAAAAATGATTATCGATGTCTCAAAGGAAATGTAAAAGTATTTAATTTTGAAAGAAGGGATTTAAGTTAAAATAATTAAAATTTACATTCTGAAGAAATAATAACTACAATTTTTATCGCGCGGTTCTTTTAAAATAAGATCTCATTATTAAATCTGTGTCATCATTCTATAAGAATATATAATTCACCAGATGCTGACAGTTTTAGATATTTCACATTAAAATCATAGAAGTCCTTGTCAATAACCTGAACATAATTTTTTTTTTCCACTGAATTGCATACTTTAAAATTATACAATTAAATAGCATTATTTCAAACAATTTCAAATTGAACATAAACTTGAAAAGAACAGTCATAGAATGCAGTTTTGATGTAAATGAAATTTTTTCTTTTCTTTTTTCTTTTTCTTTTCTTTTCTTTTTTCTTTTTCTTTTCTTTTTCTTTTCTTTTCTTTTTTCTTTTTCTTTCCTTTTTTCTTTTTCTTTCCTTTTCTTTTTTCTTTTCCTTTTTTCTTTTCTTTTCTTTTTTCTTTTTCTTTCCTTTTCTTTTTTTTCTTTTTTCTTTCTTTCTTTTTTTCTTTTTTAAAATCTTGTGAATTCTCTTCATTTAGGTCGGAAGTACAAAACTTTTTTTTTCTTAATCTGCAGGAATATTTTCCGTTTTTTAGGCGTTTTTTTTTTATAACAGCGGCATAACAGCAACAGTCATAAATTTTCACGTTTACATTGTACTTCATGAGTTATAGCATGCCACGTTATAACTTATTTTCTTGTTTCTTGTGACTTAGGTGGTGAGATGACAGAAGTAGAAGACTTTAAAGATGCCAAAGAATCTTAATTTCCCATTGCTACTCTGATTAAAAATTCTTTTACATTATTTACAGTTTTGCTTACGTCTTTCTCTGTTAGTATGACTATATTCTGAACAGTTTTTAGTTAACATGATAAAGTATTGTTTCTTTAACATTTTTGCGATATAATTACTCTTCAAACTTACAGAAAGTTGTTTAAGAAGGTAAAGAAAATGTAATTTTTGACACTCTTTAAAAACGACTCTCTCTGTACAATAATTTTAGAATTATTCCTCAAAACTGCTTTACCTGGCCAAAACCCCAACATTCAAAGGTTATATAGAAAGTGATGTGCTTGAGGTAGACAAAGTTTGGTTATTTTATTGCTTTTTATTAAATTTAACGCCCAACGATTGAAAAATGTAGAATAAATTGCTAAGCCTAACTCACATCATTTCCCTCCACCTTATAGAAGTATTCTTCATAAATCAAATATACAAATTATTTTTTATCTGTTTTTAAAAATCTGTACTTTGGAACATCTTATATCTGAATATTTGAATATCTTATATCTGAATACATTTTGATAATTTGATTATAAATTATATAAAAAATAATTTTTTTAAAGCTTTTTACGCCAATAATAAATAACCAACCATTCTTTAAAAAAATCTACTGTTGCTAAATTTAAATTAGTAATGGATTTTTAGCAAACCAATGGACCAAAGTATCTTATGCGTTTAACAATAATTCATCACACCACAACATACACTGCACAAACAGAACTTTAAAAATACGCATTTTTACCTACTAGACACTCTACACTGTAAAAATATGTCCTATTTGCTGACAGAAATTTTCTGTAATTTGAGAAATTGCATTCTAGCAACGTAACGTTTTCCTAAATTACGCTTTTTTTCTCAAATTACAGAGAATTTCTGGCAGCAACACTCTAAAAAGTATGTCCTATTTGCTGCCAGAAATTCTCCGTAATTTGAGAAAATATGCGTAATTTACGAAAAAATTATGTTGTCAGAACGTATTTTCTAAAATTACAGAGAATTTCTGGCAGCAAATAGGACATATTATTTAGAGTGTAAAACATATTTCTTGCAGTGTAAGTCGAATATAATCTATCTGAGATTTCGAGAATCGTACAATTCGCAGTTCCGCTGCGTGTGCCATTAAGCCCCCATGTTCAAGCGTTTCCCCGATGCTGGAAGTACCATTGATCATAGATTCTTTTAGCAGCACTATTCTGACAAAAGTTAAATATTATGTCTGTGTTCTTGAATTTTATTTGCACATTTTTTCAACTACTCACTAGAAAGCTGGAAGTTCCCTGTTGACAATTGAAAATTTTAATGGAGGAAGATGTAATGTGACAATTTAGTAAATTTGAGAAATTCAATTGGAAAGAAGTAACGGATTAGCTAAAAACCATGCACATAGCAAATTCTGGTGTTAACAACTGCGTTATTAGAAGACTTTAAGTACTACTTATTGCTTAATATTTAAAAGAGACCATAATAAGTTCCTTCACCCAGACATATCTCGTTCTTTTTTTTTTTTTTTTACTTTCCGAATATACATAAGAAAAAGTAAGGAAAGTATTGTAATCATGTCAAAAGTCCGACTTTGAGATTTTGCTGTTTCTATATGTTTTGAGGTGACCTGAGTTCATTTTTACTATTTTTACGATGATATATGTATGTGCGTGAGTGAACACGATTCGCTTAAACACTTTCTTCGAATGAGTTAAAATTTGGTACGCAGGATATAGGTCACCATAACATAAAACCTATTTATTTTGGTGAATCTAAGACTTATAGTTTTTTTACAGGGACACAAAGAAAAGTTCTTTATCATTATGGCCTATGAGCCCAAATTTTTTAAAGTGCAATAGCGTCCAAACGCCTTATTCGTCCGAGCTAAAAATTTATATACTTGTTATAAATCACTGTCGCCCGAAGTGTATAGATTTTGGTCAATCTAACACTTATAATATTTTTTCAGGGACACAAAGTATAATTTTTTATCATTATGATCTGTTAGCCCAAATATTTTAAAATGCGATAGCGTTTAAATATCTCATTCGACTGAGCTGAAAATTTATACACATATTATAGGTCACAGTCGCACAAATTTTGTAGATTTTAGCACTTATAGTTTTTTTTTTTTTTTTTTTTTTTTTTTTACAGGGGCACTAAGAAATATTCTATATCGTTATGATCTATCTATGGGCTCAAATTTTTTTAAGTGCAAAAGCGTAAAATTAAACAAAGGGGAAAATTACTCAAGCACCCTGTTATATTTTTTATTTTTGTTTATTTAACGACTTGTCTTACTTTAGTGTATTTATACAACTGTGAATTGCTTATTGTTCGGTAATTCGAGTGAAATCACTCCAAATTTTTAACTATCACTTAACATATGTTCATCCAATCAAATCTTCTTTTCTGAATTAATGCTGTTTATTGGCCGATTAGTTTACGAATGACGTCTTAGGTTTTATTGTTCTATATAACAGGTGCGACAGTGAAACGGGCGATTTTGAAACCTCCACCAGCGATACAAATTTATTCACAGTGATATAAAAGAATTACAACAGGAATTTACAATGCTTGCAGTTTGTGAAGAATGTTTCTGAACAACTTGCACATCTTGCACAGACATGTCACGACACAAAATGTCCATCACTTGAAAATGACATCACGCAGGTGCCCCCCCCCCCCCCCGCTTTTCCTTCACATACACCCCTCTTTCTCATCACATTACCCGTTTCCTCAAAGTTCTGTACCCACGTTTTTATAGCATGCGCATACGGAACTGGGGCATAACGTGGAAGATTATAATGAGCACGAAATACATGCTGCGCGCCCACGTAGCTGTCGTTGTTTTTGTAAAACGCCTTTACAGCAAAAGCGCGTTGTTTATCAGTCCACGACGCCGTCTCAACTGAACACCGATATCAGGGTCAATGGCAAAGTTTTTTTGTCCAGATGGCACCACTCTCGTTTTCTGAATCCTAACGTAACTTACTATTTCCAATGTTTCAAAATCGCCCGTTTCACTGCCGCACCTGTTAGTATGATATATACACTGTAGGAAGAGAAATATTTACATTGTATGACTTATTGGTTCTGAGATTTCATGATTAAAGGGATATATAGGAGGAAAATAACACAATAAAGTAAAGAGAAACCAGATCGATCTCAGTAAATGGTTATATTGCAAAATATGAATTATAAATGAAATAGTATATAAACTGCAAAAACTTTAGGAACAAAACATATATTAAAAAAAAAAAAAAAACCTTCAATACTTACGAGTTGGTTGGTATATCTGAATTTTAGGTGTAGGTACAGGTATACGTCTTGTAGGTATAATTTCTAAAAACAAAAGAAAAAGTAATATAGAGTAAAATGCATATTCTATACATTTATCTTAAACATTATCAGTCAGTAGTTAAAAAATGTTTTGATAATTAATTAATTTGAAAATAAAAATTATTATTTACAAAATATTAGACCACTTTTCAAACTAATATAATAGAGGTCTAGAAAACAAATGTACAGTTAAATCTATGTATATGTAACACAATATCTTTATGCGTGTTTGCTTCTTCAGATTGCAAAACAACTGGTCTGATTTACGCGGTCTTTTTTGAAAAATGATCTCAATCAAATGAATCAATCCATATAAAACATGCATTACGCTTTCAAAAGTATACATGAATCAAAAATCTGTAAAACTGGTTTTTAAATAAAAATCCATTGTTTTAAAGTTTTGGTACATAGACATTTTTTTTTTTTTTTTTTTTTTTGCATTTACCGAGCAGTGTTGCCAATTCAGATTTTACTATATCTTAACTAAAAGCTTAAAATGTCCCTACATTGATGATAAAAGTCCCTACTTTAGTGAAAAATTGTGAAAAAAGTGGAAAACTCAACATAATCCATACATAAGTCCATGAAAATTTTCACAAAATTACCCCAAAATACACCAACTATTTCAAGATCTACTTCTTTATCCTGAAAAAGCTGCTAAAAGTTCTTACATGTAGGGATAAATCTCTGCAATTGGCACCACTGTTTCAAAGTTGATTTTCCCACACTTTAGGGGCTCTACTTTAAACGAGAGCTAAGTAAGAATTGCGTGCACAGCTTTCAGCCTTTGATGACTTCGTGCTTGATTTGCCAAATGCAGTGTTGTCAACGGTAGGGGTTTATCTTTACATTTAGGGATTTTTATCAGTTTTTTTTTCAAGATGTAGGGTCGAATTTCGAATTTGTAGGGATTTTTTGGGGGTACTTTTATAAAACTTTTTTTTAGTTTTTTTTTCATAGATTATGTTAATTGTTTTCAAAATTTTCATTATTATTATTATTATTATTAAAGTAGGTACTTTTATCGTCATAGCAAAATCTGAGTTGGCAACGTTGGTCAAATTCAATGCTTCAAGCTTGAATACGGTTTGAAATATCTTTCAAATACAAAATCAAGCTTCATTTAACCCGTTAACGCCCGATTTAATTTTGTAAAATATTATTAGCTGATTATTTCACTTCTAAATTAATATAGACAACTGAGAGTAAAATATATTAACTTAAAAAATTCTTCTGATAGTTTTAAATTTAAAGCCTATCCTCATTTATTGACGTTTAGTGTTCTAGCGAGAAAACTTCGAGATAGAAAAACTGTGAGATAACAGATTAATATTATATGTTGACAAAGATCTCGAAAGTAAAGTATTATAATATATATTATTATTCAACTTGATTTATGTTAGTATACCTGCACAAAAAGCAAAGATATGTGCAACGAATGAAAAATCATAAAATGACTATCCAAATTATGAAATAATAATTAATAGTAGGCACATAAAACTTTCAGGGATCATTTAGAGTGACGCTATAAACTGTCACTAAAAATCAGCAATCATTCCAATAAACCACAAAAAATATACGTGCCATTTTATTAGCTGTTCTCAAATGAGGACATTAGGCGCTAACAGGTTAAGGAAATGTGATGTTGGGGAAGGTCTCATGTTCAATATTTGGCCTATTCCCTTTTGTTGCTTGTTAATACTAATTCAGATTTTTATGAAAAATATTGTTGGATACTCACTTTATCTTTCAACAACATAACGTATACTACAACCTAAGTAATTATAAAACAATAATATATATTGTACTTTTTTTTAGAAGAAATAAGCTTTATTAAATCTTTGAAATTTTTTTTTTTTTAAACTCATAAAAATAATTTACAACTACATATCTGTCAGATTTACTATTTCTACTTCACTAAGTAATCTTATGCGATTATTACTGCGTCATATTTTACAATTTCCCATCGAATTTTCATGAAAAATGGTTCTTTTCAAATTATGTTTTCTGAATTCTACTCTTTAAACATGTCGCCTTTTATCTTAGTGAAAAGTTTTTAAAAAATAAATTTTAAGTATTTCTTTTCGAGATTGAAAAATAAAACCCTGAGTTTACTTCATGAAATAAAAGGCTTAAATTTATTTTATTTTATTTTATTTTTTTTTTAAATCTAAGGTAAAAGGCGACATGATCAAAAAATAGAATAGTAAAAAAATATCAGAGTCTCTGTTTTTGAGTAAGATATCCTTATGTCTTTCTCCTTTCCAAATAGTTCTATGGAATTTTTGTTATTTCGTATAAAAAAGGACTTCTCATTCAAAATAATGTTTTTCGATTTTTTTTTTTTAATATATATATATAATTCTATTTTTTGAACATGTCGCCTTTGATCTTAGTGAATAGTTAACTATCTTAGTAGTTTTCTACGACGACTCTCGGTATTGTCTAATGTTAGTCTGTAGGCTAATTTGTCTAATGTTAGTCCGTACTGAGAGTTTGGAGGGGTAGGGGGATAGAGGGAATCTGAATACTATTGTTGAACGGGAAACCGCTCTTTTAGGTGGCATAATAGTCACTACATTAGATAGCAGGTCCCCCCTAGCATGCATGAGAAGAATTCTGACTGCATGACGATAGGTTGAGTTGGCACTGCAACTGATATGCTACTATACATTCAGTGGCTGTAAAACATTTTTTACCAGCAAGACAACGCTCGACTCAAGCGCTGCACTCAAGCAGCCTTGCAACACGATCAGTTTCTTTCTTGGTTTTCAAGATCTCCTAATCTCTCACCAATTGAGAATTTGTGGGACGTGATTGGTCGTCATTTTCCTGCTCTGCTTCAGCCTCAGAAGGAGGACGAACTATGGAGAATGGTTGAAAACATATGGGCTTCCATTCCACAGAACATTATCCGTTTGCTAAATGAATCTGTACTTCATAGCTTGTATCACCGTGACGGAAGAGCGGGGGAGGGAGGGAGAAGTACCACTTTGCACTAATCACATCGTTTTACACTGCTCTATCTAAATTAATCTTCGTGTAAATAGCATTCTTTATTTATGTATGAATTAGAAGTTTGTGTGGAACTTTTCATCATATTCCACCCACTCTTTCATGGTGTTGTATTTGCTATGATAGACAGTGTACTAAGTAATGTTAATTCCATAGGATTGCATGGGAAAGAAGAAACAAGAAATCTGAATATGATGGATGTACAGCTTGAAATAAAATACGATGTCATACAAAATCAAGAATCGGATCAATCTAAATAATAACACGGGCCTCCGATGAAAAAAATACAAGGGAAGCTGAGCTCTATGTGTTTTTTGGTGCTTATTTAAAAAATATGTATATATATACAGAGAAAAATTTCTATCACGTCATGTTTTCATTAAAAATTCAATTTTACTTTGATTTTTAACACATACATAATATTTGCTACTCTTGATCAAACTTCTATTTTATGTAAGTAACCTTAATAAAAACAAATAAAGCAGTATGTCGGTAATTTTCTTTTAGACACTGCACCATAATTTGATATAAAAAGTTTAAATAGAAAGGAAGTTTTCGGTTTTTTCCTCGATCAGAGGCGGTTTGTGCGATCTAGCAACAGTGGTTTTTCATCTATTTAAACCTATAAAAAATGAATCGATTGCAGAAAAATCAATTTGCTACATCAAGAATCGATAATTTTTCATAGATTTAAATGGATGAAAACCATTGTTGCCAGATAGTACGTGTAAAATTGTTCGAGGAAAAAAATGTCAATTTTACAAAAATCCTGACGCGAAGAAAACAAGAAAGAAAAATCATGCAGTACGCATTGATTAGTAACACTTTCCAACAGTACGTAATTGTTGTATCGAATAACTTTTAATGTTCTTTGCCTACGTTATCACACAACAGACAGAAGGACTGAAAAATATACAGATAGACTAATTGATCTTAAAATTACTCTTAGGCATTTTGGAAAGTGTTAAAAAGGCTTAACGCAAAAGAAAATGCAGCCATTAGATTATAATTACAGCTTTTGATCTCTCTGAATATTTTAGTGTAGCCCTGTAAATCAGAAAGTTAATCATATCATATTCTATACAAAAGATTATTTTAGAGTATTAACAATAAATTTCAATATTTTTATGATTTTTACAGTAGAAAGACTTTTAAATATAATTTTCAAAAAATTCTGTCCTAAAACGTAATGCATTGGCATATTTTTTTTTTTTTTTTTTTTTTTTTTTTTTTTTGTCCCTGTAAACAAACTAGTTGTACAGGACCTATTAATGTCATTTTGAATGGGGAAAATTCTATAGGGATAATGTTTATAAAACCAACACTCAATAGAACAAAATGCTTTCGAATGCTTTTAGGTGTCCCTGTACACAAACCAGAAGAGATATTCACTCCATTTTCAATATGGAACATCCGATAGTGAACCTCAATAAAATATATCAGTTTCGAGAAATTCCATAAATAATTACAGGAGTTGGAGCGCGGGCTTACAGACAGATGGACAGATACACAAACTGAAATCATATTCACACTTAAAAATGTTAGAAAGTGTTGAAAACACTCAATGTAAACGAAAGTAATATTTCAGCAATTTTTTATTAATAGCTCTTAATATAAATGGATATTTTTCTGTCACCCTGTAAATCTAATGCTAATTATGCTATATTCTATGCAAAGCATTTTTTTGTGCATATATATAACATATTTCAATTTCCTAAAACTTCGTGGAAAGTAAAGTTATTAAAATTTGATTTATAGAAATATCTCTCATAGAACGCAATGCTTTGGAATACTTTTGAGTGTCCGTGTATATAAATCCGTGGTGGTATTTCCTCCATTTTATACAGGAAACATCCAGTAGGGAATTTGAATAACATATTTCAATTTCATTAAGATATGTCTACAGAAAGGGTATGAAAATATGGTTTATAGAAATAGCTCTCATAGAACACAATGCTTTGAAATACTTTCGGGTGTCCCTGTACACAAACCAGTAGAGGTATAAACTCCATTTTCAATAGGGAACATCCGATAGTGAGCTTGAATAACATATATCAGTTTTAAGAAATTCCATAAATATTTACGGGAGTTAGAGATCGGACAGAGAGACAGGCAGACAGACAGACGGACGGACAGGCAGATACACAAAGCTGAAATCATATTCACACTTAAAAAATACTAGAAAGTGTTAAAAACGCTTAACGTAAACGAAAGTACAATTCTAGCAATTTTTTATTAGTACCTCTTAATATAACTGGATATTTCTGTGCCACCTTGTAAATCTAATGCTAATCATGCTAGATTCTATGCAAAGAATTCTTTTGTGCATGTAAATAGCATATTTCAATTTCCTAAAACTTCGTGGATTGTAAAGTTATTAAAGTTTGAATTATAGAAATATCTCTCCTAGAACGCAATGCTTTGGAATACTTTTGAGTGTCCCTGTACATGAACCGATGGTGGTATTTCCTCTATTTGATAGAGAAAACATCCAATAAAGAACTTGAATAACATATTTTAATTTCATTAAGATATGTCTACAGTAAAGGTATGAAAATATGGTTTATAGAAATACTTCTCATAGAACACAATGCTTTCAAATACTTTCGGGTGTCCCTGTACACAAACCAGTAGAGGTATAAACTCCATTTTCTATAGGGAACGTCCGATAGTGAACTTGATTAACATATTTCAATTTCATTAAGATATGTCTACAGTAAAGGTATGAAAATATGGTTTATAGAAATACCTCTCATAGAACACAATGCTTTGGAATACTTTCAGGTGTCCCTGTACACAAACTAGTAGAGGTATAAACTCCATTTTCAATAGGGAACGTCCGATAGTGAGCTTGAATAACATATTTTAATTTCATTAAGGTATGTCTACAGTAAAGGTATGAAATTATGGTTTATAGAAATACCTCTCATAGAACACAATGCTTTAAAATATTTTCGGGTGTCCCTGTACACAAACCAGTAGAGGTATAAACTCCATTTTCAATAGGGACCGTCCGATAGTGAACTTGAGTAACATATATCAGTTTCAAAAAATTCCATAAATATTTACGGGAGTTAGAGCGCGGACAGACAGACGGACAGACAGACAGACAGACAGACAGACAAACCGAAGTCGTAAACACTTTTCAACCTTGTTGGAAAATGTTAAAAATGGAGATCATTTTCGAAATAAGCACATAAAATAACACAAGAATCAACAAAAACTTATCTTGTACTTTCAAATTTTTCAATTTCTCAGGTCTATGTAATATTTTGTGACATTTTATAATTGAAGTAGAAATAATAATTCCTGAAACATTAATTATACTATAAAATTAATTATATTGACATTTTAAAAGTGAAAAGTATAAAATAAGCAATACCTGGAGGAGTTAAAACTTCAAGATGAACAGTGGTGGGAATAATATGCTGTACTGTTTCTCTAGCTGAAAGATAAAAGAGGAAAAATTAGTTATGGATTCAGTCTAATGAAATTTTAGGTCAGTTTAGTTCCGACTAACATAAAAAAAAATGTGTGTGTGTGGGGGGTGGGGGGGCTAAGTTCCACTATTTTAAGAGTGTCATTTGGATAAAATCCACAACAACTAATATCCCCTTTTCTTTGTTGAGATTTCATTTGCGTTTCATTGGCGAGGCTTCATTTGCGAGGGCTAAGTGCATCAGCCTCTTTCAGCGAATTTGAATTACCGTTTTCAGCAATTTATGCATGACGAGACTGCATCTTTTATTTCTCCACGATGAAGCTCAAGAAAATGTGTATATAGTGGTGCATAGCTGCCAATATTTTAATTTATTCTGGAGTACTTTTAGACCCGCCTTTAATTCGCACCACTTTATTTATAGAAAAATTTTCTCCAATATATAACATCAATAAAATGCGATAAAATTACTTTTAAAAAATAAGTGGTACGAAATAAAGGCGGGGCTAAAAAGACTCCGGAATAAATTAAAATATTGGCAGCTATGGTGGTGTTTTGTTGTCGATTTTCCTTTTTAGTTCTGTACATCGAAATCGCGGTTTTCTGTAGTTTATGGATGCTGAGTTAGGGATGCTGAGTGCCTTTTTTTTTTTTTTTTTTTTTTTTTTTTCTGTGAGTGAAGTTCACAATATACAAACACTAATGGATCCTATGAGGATTGTTGAGTTCCAGGCTAAATCACTGATATTTTATACTCCGCAGCTGATTCATCATTTTTTATTTCCCTAAAAATTTTTCATTAAGCCAAAGCATTTCTCTACAGAATTCAAACATAAAATTGAACATATTGCAGATATTCTTCCAGTAGTTATGTGTGAAGGGTTTTATGACGTCACACTGATAAACTCCATTGTTGAATTGTTAATTTTTATGTTTTTGCGCAATAATTGCGATTTATAAAAGCTCTACTAAAGTGCTGAAACTTATATCAATTTTCTAAAATCATTTGTTGATCGTAACATAAATTGGCCCAAATTTTTGATGAAAATTTGAGCTTTATATTCAAGTGTAAAATATAATTGAGTTTTAAATGTGTGCGAATTAATGGAGTTTAACATTATTAACGATTTAACACATGTTTTACTAATTAATGATTTTTCTTAAACAAACCTCTTTTTAACACGCTTTTATTAGCTTCACCTGCACGTATGTTTGTATGTATAATGAATGTTTGTAACCGCTCTGGGAGCAAACAAAAAATCTATAATGTAAAAAAAAAGACTTTCCCTACGTGGACGCTGTGGCTGTGAGGTAAAGCTCCGCGCTACGAACCTAAAGATCTAGCGTTCAAGCCCAGTCAGGGAAGATTTTTTAAAAATGGTGTTTGCTTAATCCTAAATTATTTTAATTAAAGATTTAAATGTATGTAAATATTATGGTGTGTCACTCATGCGACTTTCTCTTACCCTGCATTTTAATACTAAGATAGATATTTTGTGCTCTTTAGTTCACATTTCTATAAAAGCGTGTTCTTTAATTTTTTAAAACTATAATATTATTTTAATCATTTTAACAGTGTAAAATAAAATTATTTTTCAAATATGAATGATGTAAGTTACCTAGGGAGTTTTAAGCTTAAGAAAAATTGACTTTTTGGAAGAGACAGTTTTACGTACAGTCGAACCTCGTTAACGTGAACACTGTTAACGTGAATTATTTTAACATGAACTAATTCTACAATCCCCGTCAAAATTAAGATTAGTTTAGTTGTAAGAAGACTAGTTACTGACAGCATGAGCTAATGATAATATGAACAAATTTTTTATGCCCCTTGAGATTCACGTTAATGAGGTTCGGTTGTATATACCGGGTGTCCCATAAGTCTGTAGACATTTTAAAAATTCATAAAAATTGTAGGAATTCGTAGAATTCAATGCGGTTTGCGAAAAAATTATTCTCAAGAAGAAGTTTTTTTTTTTTTTTTTTTGGTAACAAAAAATGTGATAGTTAACATTTCTGTCAATAGAGGGCGCTGTGTATTAGTAAATCACACATTTCCACAGAAATCTATATTTATTTGCATGCAATTGTTTATAGGCATCTGCATAATGCTATTCTGTGTGTCTGCCATCTCCACAAATTAGTGTTCGAACGAGTTGCAACACCACTAACTGCAACTACAATCAGCGGTTCTTACCCGAGGGAAAACATCTTCATCAATAACGCTTTATAAACCAAATCAGCATCGAAATTAAAACTTAATGTACACTGTTAAAAAAATGCAGAAAAAATACATAAATTCTCTGTAATTTCAGAAAAAAAGGCGTAAATTACGGAAAAATTACGTAGACAAAACGTATTTTACGACTTTTTTTCTGAAATTACAGAGAATTTCTGTATTTTTTCTGCATTTTTTTAACAGTGTATGCACAAGTAGGAGGCAAAATATGAAATAAGCTGTACTAATTGTAAAATTGCGTAATTTACAAAACTCTGATTTGCATATTTCTTGTTATAAGCATCCGTGCAACGCCCTCTATCGACGAAAAATTTAACTATTTTTTTTTCTTTTCACACACACACACACAATATATATATATATATATATATATATATATATATATTGTGTGTGTCTATTGTGTGCTGTTTGGTCTTGACAGGTGAGGGGAACGTTGCATGCGTAAAACTAGTTTAACCCTGCAGTGCATGTTGTAAGCCATGCCGCCTGTCTCCATATTAATTTTAATTTCGATTTGTTTCATTTTTAGTTTTGGTTTATGTTAAAGATATTTTTCGTACTCTATTTGGTTTTAGTTTGTTAATTTTGTTAAGTTTTTGTTGACTTGTTTTATTCTTGAACTTTATGTTTAAATAAGAGTTCGGTTTTGCTTTTCAATGGGATATATATATATATATAATAATAATAATAATAATAATAATAATAATAATAATTATATGTATGTATGTATATCTATATCTATATCTATATATATATCTTCACGAGAATTTCGTTTTTGCAAACCACATTCGATTCTACCATTTCCTTCGATATTATGAAATTTTAAAATGTGTATAGACTTATAGGACACCCAGTATATATATTGAAATGCAAATAATTCTGTAGATTTTGATCATTTATGCTTTTATTTACTTTAATTTAAGAGTTATGGGTGAAATTTTAACTCGATATCAAGACCAAATTTATTGCATTTCTATTTCTAAACATTAACACTTAATTTTTCAAAAATGTTTTTCGCCACTATCCTCAAGATTTTGAAAAAATACTCTTTATCTATATCCTTAAAGCTTTGTAAACAAGTTTATATACAGTCGGTAACAAAAGTGTCCGAACACTAACGAAAATTCCTATGTAAAAAAAGTACACTTCATACGGTTTTGTTAAATAAATCCTTGTCGAATCCTGTTCGTAGTCAGTGTAACAACATGATTCGATAAGGATTTATGTAACAAAACCGTATGAAGTGTACTTTTTTTACATATGAATTTTTGCTAGTGTTCGGACATTTTTTTTACCGACTGTACATGATGTATACAAAATCAATTAACATTTACATAGCTGCCAACCTGTACGTTTTTTTCACACCACTTTCTGCGAGTAAAAATTTTCATCTTATTTAATTGATAAAAACTTTTAGAAAATGTATAAGAAATTCCTATTAAAAATTTCTGGTAGAAAGAAAAAAAAAAGCACAAGTTGACAGCTATGAATTTAGTAAAAAAATTCTTTATTTAATTAAAAAATAAATAAATAAATAAATAAATAAATAAATAAAATAAATAAATAAAATAAAATAAAATAAATAATAAAATAATAAAATAAAATAAATAAATAAATAAAAATAAAAATAATAAAATAAAATAAAATAAATAAATAAATAAATAAAAATAAAAAAATCTTTGAATATTTTGAAATTTTTTATGTTTTAACTTAATTTTACAAATAGAAAATTTCTGAATATCTCAAAATACTTAATTCATTTCATGAAATAGGTTAGTACAGGTACTTTCACAAGGTTTATATGGACCTGCAGTTTTTTTTCAAGGACCTTTACTATTGTTTTTAGTAATGAATTTGTTTTCAAATTTCAAGACTATTTTCATAAGAAAAATTGCTATATAGTATTAGTGGTGATCTAAATCAATGATATCAAAGAACCGTACACACCTCATTTCTTTCTGACACATTACCTTTTAACACTTTAACGTTCACTACTTAATTTATTTTAAAAATTACTAAACTAATTTTAAAAATGGCTTTTAGACTCATAGCTGATAATAAATATTTAAAAAATAAAAAAATAGCATTGTTCCTTTTCGAGAAATTTTCGATTTGAAACATCTGTAAGTAAACCTTATTAAATGCAAATAATATTTAATTTAATAAATAAATCACTTTATAAGTAAACATTATCGAAAACAAAAACTCGTAAAAGTTGCATAGATCCCAACATTTCAATTTATTCCGGAGTATTTTAACCCTTTGCGGCGCAAGGTAATTCCGATCATTTAAATTACACTGCCACCGGAATTTTCGAACAAAATTAAAATAGAAGAAATTTTAAATTTTCACGTTAAAAAAAGGGCCCTTTCTCCTATGTTATAAATGTAAATTTTTGCTGAAAAATTTCCGGGATGAGTTTTTGCACTTGAGAATTAAAATTAGGTGTTCCATCAGCGGGAACACTGCGACTGTAAGGGTTAAAGTTGGAATTTCATCAAAAACTTTTGTCGGCAGTCTAATCAAGACTAGATTAGTTCACATGTATAATTTTGTAAAGATTACAGATGGCATTTAATTTTGTGGGTGTGTCTAAAGAACCTTCCAGGCAATCTATTTTGCTAAGACTGATTGTTGAGTCATCGTATATTATTTTTATAAAATATTTAAAGAATATCGATTGTTTTTTATCCCCTCCTTCATAAGTAATATTGCAGGTTGACGTTCACACTTTATATAAAAGGTATTGCTTTTCTATGTAGTAGGAAAAAATTGCATATTTCCAATTTTGTAATTGTTCAGTTTTTCTTTTAACTCTTTTTTATTTCTTCCGTGCATCATTAACTATTTAACCTTTTAACGTTCATTGGTTTTACAGTAAAACCTAACATTTGACAGCATTTGAAGTAGATTTTAATATTTTTTCCTTGCTTTAATGTAACTTTAAACTTTTGTTCCCTTTTTTGTTCCGTAGATGGCAGCACTAGCGTAAAATAAAAAAAAAAATGAACTTTCAGAGGAAGCTAAATGCGTAAGTCTCTTGAAATGTCTTATTAGGTAAGAGAGCTTCTAGTTCTCATTCTAGTTTTTTCTTATTTATTTATTTTTAACTTAATGAAGGGTTTGGCTATTATTCTGACATTAAACAACTTTTGCGATTTTTTGTATTTTACAGTGTTTACTTATAACTCTTATTTATTTATTTATTTTGAATTTAATAAGGCTATCAACTAGATGTTTCATATCAGAAATTTCTTGGAAATCAAAAATGCTAATTTTTCGTTTTTACATATTCATGATCAGCTAACAGCCTTATTCACCAAATTTTCAACATTGGTGTTAACCTGGGAATATGCTAGGTTATCTCAGAACCGGTATTCACCACGCAAAATAAGTGATTTAACACTCGAGGTAACCTTATTTTTTTAATCCTCCGAAATTGATGGGTTAACTCTGATGTTAAATGAGCAAGTTACAGTTACAGTGAAAACATATTTGTTCACTTTTTTAACACATTGTTTTTTTCATTGACCAATCAGCGAGACTCTTACAGATAACTCTGGGCTCAACTAACCACGGTTGGTGAATACGAAAACTTTCTAACTCAGGGTTAAGGGAGTGTTAACTCTAACACAAGTGTTACGTGAACCATGGGTTAACACTGGTTTGGTGAATAACGCCGTTAGTGTCTAATAACTATTTCTGAACTTTGCATTTTTTAACCAACCAACTTACCATTTTTGAACTTTGTTAGTTAGCAATTTTCAAAATAAATTAAATAGTGGCCGCTAAAGGTTAAAGAAAGTTGTCGATTACGTGGTTGTTTCGTACTGAATACAGAATATCCCCCAACAGGTTCTTCTCAGTGTCATCTGCTCAATCACGTGATGTAGGAATAACAAACCATTACGCTTTGCCGCCATAGCATTGTTTTCAACGTGTTAAAACATGGAATTGTACTTCACATCATTTCTTCTTCTTCTTTTTTATGATGATTAGTGAAATTTTGTTGGAGAATATTCTGGGTTTTGCACTTGGTGAGAAATGTTTGATACAAAGCTAAGATCTGATTTTTATAAGTAATATCCAACTTAAAAGTAGCAGAAAACCATGCTAAAAACAAATCATAATTAAATTACCAAAAAGTTTAAATAATAAATAAAATATATACGATAATTTTTTTCCTATCACTTAGTATAGTTAATGAATTAAAGCTCTTTCTGTACAACAGATGATCTGTCAAATTGAACATTATTGTAACTATTATTGAGTTCTGCAAAGGAAAACCGTATGGAATTACAGCATAAAAATAAAGATCAAATATAAACTAAATGATGATTGAAAATATATACAACAAAAAATGGTGATTAATAATGGTATAAAATGGAATGAAAAATGATGACAATACCACATATTAAATTGGATTGATCAAAATTAAGAATAAAAAACGCGTTATTTCAGCAATCGTTATAGATAAATATGGGATATTTTGTCTGCTAGTAGTTCGAAATAAGGCTCCTATAATACGAACTGACTCACAGGAGAACTGACTCACATACGAACTGACTCACAGGAAAACTGACTCAACACCTCCTGCAATAATGCCTCCGAGCTCAGCTCTACATCATGGAAGATCGGCCGATTTTATCCAATCAACACATCCTATGATATATGTTGGATCGTGGGGATTGGATGAAATCGGCCGATTTTCCGTGACATAGAGCTCAGCTCGGAGGCATTATTACAGGTGGTGTTGACTGACTCAAATACGAACTGACTCACCTTGTTGCTCAGCGGAAGTATAACTTGGCGTCGTTCAGTTGCAGACGTATTACTCCACGTCTTTATCCCCAAAAATGGTGTGTATGCCTATATAGGACATCGAAGTAAATTTTACATTTGATAAATTTGGCGGTAATATTTGGTGAAATTTTCTTTGTAACCCTAGTAAAATGTAAACACTACAGCTACTGTTAAATTGATTAATTTTAAATATTTATAAACATTAAAGGTAGCGTGTGTTGTAAAATACAACATTTAGATAATCAAACAGCAATAAAAACAAGTAATTAATACAAAAAATGTAAGAAAACATACCAAACTTACACTGCATATTTGTGAGTGAAAAGCTAGGTGTCCAACTTTCTCTTCGACAATTGATAGCCCATTTCTTTCGTTTTTTTTTTTATCCGTTGGAAATCTAAACACTCTAAAACCAGTTCTGGAACGATTTGAACAATTTGCGGCTTCAACACCCCCCTCCCCCCCACACACACTTTATGTAATATGATAACATTTAATTTCGGACCGCTTAGGCAACAATCACTGAGTAGGAAACAAAATGCCTGATGAGCCAGCCTGTATTGGAGGAGCTCTAGTTTGAAACACCAACATCATGTGACCTCTGACGTCAAGTGGGAAGAGCTGAATGTTTTGATCAGTGGACTTTGTCGTTCTTCTGTCATTATTCTTATGGACTAGAACTCCTACATTCATAGGCTGACGCATGCGCCATTTTCTAGACCCCAAGACCGACTGACGATTTATTATTGGTGGTTTTTCGGCAATAAATTGCACGAATAACTCAAGAAAAAGGCACCGCCTGTTTATATTTTCGTCTAATGCAGAGAGAAGGAAAAAGTGGATTATAAATTGCAGATGTAACTCGTGGATACCCGGAGCAGGAGCACAACTTTGTAGCGTAAGATTTCCCTCATTTTCAACTTATTTCTCTTATTTTAAAAGTTGTTTGACAAATTTAATATGAATGCACTGTTTCTTATTTAAGTTATTGTTTTTAAATTCTTTTGAAATTAACTGTAAAATTACATTTCTTTTAACGTGAAGGGTTGCAGTTTTGAGAATGTTGGCGATGTTCTTAAAATTTCCAACTTGTTTGTTTCGAGATAAGAAGTTCTAGCTCACATGATCTGTATAGAAGTTTAAAGGCGATAACAACGCTAATCAGGTAACCTAGCTTTTTCTACCGCCAACATTTTCCCAGATGGGCTAGAAAATGGCAGACACTGCGCCAGCTCGTATCATATAGGAGCCTTATTATGGACTCAGAAAATTGTCATTTAGGTAAAGTAAATATATTTAACTCATGTATTTGTTATTAAAAACAATCCCTTAGATAATACTGTATGTAGGTTATTTTATAAATAATAATAATTATATAATTCTAAAAACTGGCTTTTCAGGTCAGATAAAAATGTAAAAAAACATCTGATATCTTACGTGGGGGAGTCCAGGTTTCTACCCTTGTTGTTTGAGTTACACCTGAAATGATGAAATGATATTAATTATACAATGTAATATATATATGCATGTACATTACAATAACTTTTTATTAAAATTTCAGTTATATCCATCTTATTATTAAATAAGTTAATCTTTTAATAATAAAAATTTTCTTAGTAACAATATAGAATTTGCCCAGAAAGTAATGAGACTGTTTCGATAACATTCCTTCATTAGAGGATAATTTCACAGATACTGAATAATCTTCAAAATAACCTTCTCCTGCATTAATTCACCGTTTCCAACAAATATGCCACGCACTGATGCTCGCCTAGAACTTTTCAACTGGAATGTAGTTTAGAACGCGCATTACGTTTTCCTGCAAGCTTTCCAGATTGACAAAATGATGATTTTTTAAGCTGTATTTTAACCGAGAGAATAAAAAAAAAAGTTCCATCGGTGACAAATCAGGGCTGATTAGGGCAGCATTGTGGGTCTTATTTTTGCAAGGAACTGAGGGACTTTGAAGGATATGTGAACCGTTGTGTTATCGTGGTGTAGAATCAACACCACCTGTAATAATGCCTCCGAGCTGCACTCTAAATCACGGAAGATCGGCCGATTTCATCCAATACCCACGATCCAACATGTATCATAGGAAGTGTTGATTGGATAAAATCGGCCGATCTTCCATGACGTAGAGCTCAGCTCGGAGGCATTATTACAGGAGGTGTTGGTAGAATCCAGTTGTTTGTAAACTCCAGGTGGACTCACGCGATTCGACTTCTTAACATTTAAAGCATTTATTGTAAAAATATGCCTTAACTATCAGTGTACCGTTTTTATGTACTATTCTCTTGGTGTCAAAAAAGGTAATGAGCATGAACTTAAATTTTGATTTGCTCACTTGAGCCTTTTTTTCACGAGGAGATTGGGGCGTGTACAACTCGAAATTCTGTTTCTTTGTTTCGGGATCATACTGTATAACCTATGTTTCGTTACTGGAAATCAATAGTTAAAAAAAAATTAGCGTCCATGTTACACACTGTAGTCAAAGTTCACGTGAAATCGACTCAACAATGTTTTTGTGTTCATCGGTCAAAATCTTTGAATCCAACTTGGCACAAATTTTCTGCAATTACAGTTCTTCCATGACAATTTGATGCACAATAAATTTTGTAAGTCTAAAGTCTTAGCAATCATTTGGGCACAATCATCTTTACGCTTTAAAATCCTTTAAGTTTATTTAATTTATTTTATTTTATTGAAATTTAGACGATTAAATTCCTTAAAAAGTACATTGAGTAGGCTGATATTTTTTGCTTGCATTTAGTTTTATTACTTCTAGTTAAGCAGCCGACAGCTGCACAAAAATTGAGCATCATACTTGAAAGTGTATTGCAAAACTAAACAGATATATCATGGCATTTAAATCCTTTGCGATAAATTTCTCATAGGCTAACAGCATTCTAGAGCTAAATCCCATTAGAGGTGTGGCTTTTGTCGATCTTACCACTCCTGAACTATGCTCAATTTCAGATTCTGGAGACCAGTGTTGCCAGATCTGGCGGATTTTTTATTCACTAATCACCAATAATTTTAAAAAGGGATATTTCATATACATAATAGACGATAAATATTCGACGTGATTAGGAAAACGTTACAATTTAAAATTATTGGCGGTTGTTGAATAAAAAATTCGCCAGATCTGGCAACAACACTGCTGGAGACAGTCTTCTATAAGATGCACCGTCTTGATGGTTGAACTAGTCCAGTCTCTTGCCGAAGTCATTTCTTTGTGCAGTTCTAGGCATTCAATAAACTCATACTCATTGTCTTGTCATTACCAATCAGCTGCAAAATTTCTATTGGCTTAGAATTTTATAAATATCATCGCGCAATCTCTCCTAAATAGCAAAAGCGCAAATTCTTCCATTTTGGTAGGAGAGATTGCGCAGTCTTTTATTCAATAACTAGCAAACCCATGCGAAATATTCGCACTTTATTTCTTTTCTTATTTACCTTTAAAATTTGAAACTCATAAATGTTATACCAATTTCACCCCCTAATTAAAATTTTAATTTACCAAAAGCCAAATTATTACAAAAACCAAATTAATATTGTACAATAGTGAAACCCAAATCATTCAAAGACAGGTTTCCATGTAAAATTCATGGTTCACGACCCAATTTTCATACTTCCACAGGCAGTACAGTTTTAATATTGAACTCCCACGACACCTTTTAAATGTTTGTCGGCATTTTGGCGATGACTTTTTATTAATTTTCATATATATATATATATATATATATATATATATATATATATATTAAATAAATAAATAAAATAAAATAAAATAACTCCTATTTTGATTATATGTTTTATGATTGTATTTTTTAATCAATTTATGACACAAAGGTTCATATTCTGAACGTATCTTTAAAATATTGCTAGGTTTAAAATGACGCTTGCAAAGATTCTGAAGAAACAAGTGTTAAAAATACATTTTTTCGTAAAATAATCTCATCAGACAAATGTCCTCATTTATTCTTATTTGTCCATTGAGCTAAGCCCTCGTGCTTAAATATTGTCCATGTATAAATATTATTTTTTTATCCTCGCGTATCGTATCGTTTCGACAAAAAATAATTGAAACTGGTCCACGTTAGAGAAATATACAGATTAGTTTTGTTTTTAGAGAAAATCGCGGTTTTCGCAACGTTTGACTAGGTTACTAGCTTGTGAGAAATCGTTTAAATTAAAATTATTTTGCACTATTACCATTGTATTGAAATTCTTAGGAAGGGTTATGAAAATTCAAGCATTTATTTTTGTGAAAGAGGCAAAATAACCACATTTTATCTTAAGCTCTCGAAGCAATCAATATGCAAATTCAAGTCGGTACTTCACTATTGATGTTGTACAACCACCTAAAATTGCAACTTGCCCACTCTACTCTTTCCCTCCGATTCGTCTACGCAATCTCTCCTAGCTTTACCTTATTATATTTCAGTCTTGGCGTATCATGAATAAGAACGTCTGATGTGAGAGATAAAATTTCTACAAGTCCACATGCACAAACAAACACACACATTATATCGGTTGTTCAATAAAGGACGGATTGTTTTTGAAGGTAAATAATAAAAACATGGCTTGCGATAAAAATGCGCCATGTTAAAAATGCGCCATGCGATAAAATGCGCCATGTTGAGATAAAAATGCGCTGCATTGTTATTAGAAAAACAAAAAATTCTGAAAAAAAAAATATATAAATTAAATTATTTAGAAAATTTGCCGAGAGAAAAATCTGCATTTTATCGTCTATAGCAACAGAAAAAGAACATCTAGTTAATAAATATTTCTTGTAAGATTTCTTTGCTATAGCCAAAAGGATATTTACAGTAAATAATTATAAAAAAAAAAAAAAAAAAAACTTGTTATATACCCTGTTTTTAAATTTGCTGATGAAGCATTCAGGGATGGAACACGGGCGCAGAATTCATACCACTATCAATGTAAGAAAATTTTCTACTTCTTAAATCAACGATATTATAGGTAGAGAAATTTCTTAAACGGATTCCGGTATGAATTCTGCGCCCGTGTTCCATCCCTGAGCATTAATAAAATACGCGAGGATAAAAAATAATATTTAAGCACGCGGACTCAGTTCAGTGAAATAATAATAATAGTGAAAAAAATGGTTTTAAAAATAAAGTATTACTCCTTTTAGAACAACGTAAATTAGCATCGTGAACTATATTAGCATGTATCAACGTGTATAAAATTTTTAAAGTGATAATGACGTCAATTTTTGTGAGATGCATAATTTAACATTTTATAATTTTTTAACGTTCACGTTGAATTAAATATGTTTATTTTTATGTCGAAAAAAATGAACTCGCAATTTTTTTATTTATTTTTTTGGCAACGATTAAATTATAGCTAATATTTTAATGTCTATTTCATTGCTATTAAGAGCTTATTATTCTCATATTTTAATTAATTAAAAGAAGACTATTCGAAAATTCGAAAATCGGACTTTGAAGTATTGTGTTGTCACCGGGTTCTGAGCTACTGTGAAAGTTTGAAATGTCTATCTAGTAGGGAAGATAGTTAAAAATAGATTGCAACATTTGTACCGGACAAACAAACGAACAAACAAGAGTCGAAGTTAATAATAAAAACATTGTAAAATGTGAGTTAACTTGTAAAGTAAAAAGTGCAGTAAAATGTAATTATTTAGTTTCTGAACAGGCAGCACCACCTAGCGGCGAAATTTGTAATTAGTTTAAACAAAAAGTATCTTTCAAAATTTCTTGCTTTTCTAATAGCAGTGCAACAATCGCTGCATTTTTATCTCAGTCAGCGTGACTCTTCCAGTGTGAAATTTTTTTTTTTTTTTTTAACACACTTGACATTGTGAGTTTTTTTGCTTTTCTTCCCATGCTATTCCTATGAGGTTTTTAGCCTTTTTTCCTCTCTTTTTCTACATTCTAAACTTTAGAATGTAGAAAAAGAGGGGAAAAAGGCTAAAAACCCCATAGAAATAGCATGGTAAGAAAAGCAAAAAAACTCACAATGTCAAGTGTGTTAAAAAAAAAAAAAAAAAAAAAAAAAAATCACACCGGAAGTAATAAGGGGACAAAATTGACTAGAAAAAAACATTGAACAGCGGAAACCGGGCGGGCTGGGGCATGGGTCCTATCGTCTAGGATTAATACGACTCGCCTAGTATAACTCTTGGCGGTGGTGGGTGGACGGCAACCACCGCCACTTTAGAATGTAGAAAAAGAGGGGAAAAAAGGCTAAAAACCCCATAGAAATAGCATGGTAAGAAAAGCAAAAAAACTCACAATGTCAAGTGTGTTAAAAAAAAAAAAAAAAAAATCACCGGGCGGGCTGGGGCATGGGTCATTTTGTTAATCAGTACTTACTCCGACAGGTTTCTTCGCATAATTCCTTCGATTCGAAGTTATTGTAGTTGCCTGCACATCCACCATAAATGAATTCTTCACAACGTCCAGTTTCCTGGTTGTAAAACCATCTCCGTAATTTTTGATTGCATGGTCCAGCATCCATCGGAGTAAAGCAATCTGCGTATTCTGCAAAGAGAATTGCAAAGAAATAATATTTATAGGAAATAATACGGAACTTTCAGCGGGTCCTTAACTGAATACCAATTTTTTAAATAGTAAATATTAGTAATCATTTGCAGCGCTTTTCTTCGATTGATTCATAGGAAAAATACTATAAATAAATAGTGGTATTCAAAAATAAAGACTTCTAAAATATCTGAATAAGAACTTTATATATATATATATCTAAATGATAATTCGGGAAAAAAAATCGTAACAGCATTAAACGATAATAAAAAAAAAAAGAAAGAAAAATCTTGAATAAAACAATTAAATAAGATTTTTTTTTTTTCATTTGAAATTTCGCAATGAAAAAGATATTTTAGAACATATAAGTTTTCCTCGATGTAAATTAAATAAAGTATTTTAGAACGAAATCTCTTTATGTATATAATAAAAAATATACATAAATAAATAATAATAATAATAATAAAGTTTCTAAAATTCTAAAATTTTAAGAAATTGAAAGAAAGAAAAAAAAATCTGGCAATGTTTTTGAATAGAATTAATTGGGGGGGGGGGTGTATATTGAGACCGAAGATTGAAATAAGATGTTATTTTAAAGTTGTTGATATCCAATAAAAGTGTATTTTTGGAACACATAAATTAAACTAATCAAAAGTTTAAAAATCGACCTAAAGTTTTTATTTTCATACTTTAAATTAATGAAAATATGAAAATAAAAGCTTTATACTTGCTTTTAAATTAGTTTTAAAGCATATTAAGCTGGTGTCAAAAAAGTTCACGCGTTCATTTCTTCTTCCGATGTAAAAAAAAAAAAAAAAGTAATATATTTACTAACCCGTAAATAATAAAAACTCATTAAAAATTAAATTTTCTAAGACATCTGACAAAGTTGGTGGCATTATAATTTTAATATTTTTAAATATATTGAATTTTTTTTTCCAGTTTTATCATCTACTTGTAAATAAACATGTTTATTCACAAAAAAAGTTCAGAAGTTGAATGTTTAGTTATAATATTAGAATTTTCGATTAATTAAAATTTATACTGAATTACAGAAAAAAAAAAAAAAAAAAAAAATCGATATTTTAATTTACTTAATGGTGTAAAATAAAACCTTAATAAAAGATTATTCTATGCAATGTCTGACCAGTAAGAAATGAGACTGAATTTTTTGTGCCAAGCTGAAGGTGAAAGGGGCGAAGTTTGCGGGAAGGGACTGTCAGCTACAATGTCTCTTGGAATTCAGTACAATGACGGCCTTATTCACCAAACCAGTGTTAACCCATGGTTCATGTAACACATGTGTTATGGCCATATCATCTGAGAGATTTTCGCTCAACTTTTTACTAAACACAACATTATACCTAGGTCATATCACACGGGAGCATATATACTCAACACAACATTATACGCAACATGTTGACTATGCTGAACGAACGAGAAACCGGTCAGCTGTCCGTAGGGTTCCCCCGAATTGATAGCGTGATGTATTCCCTTCTCGAAAGGTATTCCAGGAAAAAATCCTGTTTATTCCTCCTATTGGTCAATTTTGATCAGCACGCTCAACATACTCAGCTTTTTCTAAACGGTTTCGTAAAAGTTGATCATCCGAAAACTTGCTGTCCTTGAACAAAATCAGGCTGAGTATGTTGGGTATAATGCTGTGTTTAGTAAAATGCTGAACGAAAGTCTCCCGTGTGATATGGCCATACACACTAAGCCTGATCTTGTTCAAGGACAGCACATTTTCGGATGATCAACTTCAGAGATACCAAATTATTACGGATTGTTCGTAATCTTAATACCGGAAATTTTTTAATATATTCTTTTGTTAATAATTATCTGCAATTTAATGGGATAAGTTTTGCTTTTTCTTTATTGTGGTATGAAATTGGTTTTTCGTTATCAGTAACCTGGCATCTCTGATCAACTTTTCCGAAGCCGTTTACAAAAATCTGACTGTGTTGAACGTGCTCATCAAAATTGACCAATAGGAGGAATAGACAGGATTTTTTCCTGGAATAGCTTTACAGAAGGGAATAAATACATCACGCTATCAGTTCGGGGGAACCCTACGGACAGCTGATCGGTTTCTCGTTCATTCAGCTTCCCCAACTTTGAACGACGCTGAGTGAACATGTTGCTTATAATGTTGTGTTGAGCATATATACTTAACACAACAGTATACGCAACATGTTCACTATGCTGAACGAACGAGAAACCGGCCAGCTCTCCGTAGGGTTCCCCCGAATTGATAGCGTGATGTATTCCCTTCTCTAAAGATATTCCAGGAAAAAATCCTGTTTATTCCTCCTATCCTATTGGTCAATTTTGATCAGCACGCTCAACATACTCAGCTTTTTCTAAACGGTTTCGTAAAAGTTGATCATCCGAAAACTAGCTGCCCTTGAACAAAATCAGGCTGAGTATGTTGGGTATAATGCTGTGTTTAGTAAAATGCTGAACGAAAGTCTCTCGTGTGATATGGTCATTAACACTCCCTTAACCTTGGGCTAGAAAGTTTTCGTATTCAACATCCGTGGATTAGTTGACCCCAGATACCCAGAATTATCTGTAAGAGTCTCGCTGATTGGTCAATAAAAACGCAATGTATTAAAAAAGTAAACAAGTGTGTTTTCGCTGTAACTGTAACATAATCATTTAACACCAGAGTTAACCCACCAATTTCGAAGGATTAATAAAAGGGGATTAACTCAAGTGTTAAATTGCTGTTTTTGCGTGGCCACGAACTATTAGTCACCATATAGTGTTAAAAATTTAGTGAATAAGGTTGTGAGAAGAAATTCTGTAACTGACATCTAGAATCTAAATTGTGGCTCTAGAAAAAATAGTTCCATGTCAAGCCATTCTTATAAATTCTAGTCCACTTTGAAAGCGAGTTCTAGAAACCCCTATTAGAATTCTAAAAAGTTTGTCTATATAATCGAAGTCAAACCCATTTGAAAATATCTCTAAATAGATGCGAACACAAGAGGCGGGATTCAACAACTATAATCTTGGTTTATGACCCAATTCTAGATAGTCAAGCGGGAATTTCTCGCCATACAAAAGATTCAGAATATTCAGAATATTGGTTCACCATCTAGAAATGTGTAGATTAGAAATTCTTAATCATTTCGTCTATTCAGTTTATTTGCGGGCATTATGCGCATAGCTCGGAAATCTATATTTTTAGTTAAAGGATTTAGAAACTGGTCAGTTATTTATTCTAGATGAAGGCGGTATATTTTTTTTCTCAGTGTAGGCCTGAAGCCTTTGTGTAGCTCACAGATCGTTCATGAAGTGGATACATGTTTGAAAGGGGTGTTAGGTTTTTAAAATCCAGCAGAATATGGAGCAGCATTGCGCCATAAAAATCTGTGTGAAGCTAAATAAATCGGCTGCTGAGACGCTTGTAATGTTAAAAGATGGCTTTGCGAAGTATTTTTTGTCCAAAGCTCAAGTGTTGAAATGGCACAAAGCCTTCAAAAATGGAAGAGAGAACATTGATAACGAATAAAATGCTTGGCGTCCATCAAGTTCCCGAACTTCAAACAAAAAGTGACAAAAATTAAACTGCTTTTGGGCTATGATCATCCACTGAGAAAAAATTCTGTAACTGACATCTAGAATCGCAATTGTGGCTCTAGAAAAAATAGTTTCATGTCATCCTTATAAATTCTAGTTCATCGGAAAATGAGTTCCAGAAGCCGATATTAGAATTCTAGAGCGTTTGCCAATATTCTTGAGGGCAAAGTTATTTAAATATCTCTGCAAGTAAATGAGACTACAAGAGGCGGGTTTCAGCAACTATAATCTTGGTTTATTACTCAATTCTAGAAAATCAAGTGAGAATTTCTCGCAATACAAAAGATGAATATTCTGAATATTCAAAATATTGTTTCACTATCTAGAAATGTGTAAACTAGAAATCTTGATCATTTCGTCTGTTCAGTTTATTGGCGTGCCTTATGCGCATAGCTTGGAAATCTATATTTCTAGTTAAGGGATTTAGAAAATGGCCACTTGTTCATTCTAGAGGAAGGCGGTATATTTTTTTTTCTCAGTGTCGGATGAATGTCTGATTGGTTGCAGAGACGTTGGGACCTTAAAAAATGGATTGCGTATTAAGACGGGACAATACCTAATTTTGCGAACAGCTATGGGCATGTTATTCTATGGGAAAATTGGTTCTCACAATTACTCATTACCTAATATATATTTTTTAATTCTGTTTTCTCAGTCAGAAAATTCATAACCGTTAAATTAGCACTCATTTTCGAAAAATTCATTTAAAAAAAATTTTTACATTTAAATTTTGAGTTAAAAAATGCGATTTTTTACAAAGTTCATTTATCTCATTTTTTTAGTCGCAAAATGAAATGCTAAAAATTAAAAAAATCAATTTTTGGAAAATAAATACGGATTTAACACTTCTGAATTTTCTAAATGTGAAAACAGAATTGAACTAGTACGTTGTGGCCACCACAAGACTTTCTCCTGTATTTTCCTATTTAAATTCACTAAGTGCAAATAATTTATTAAAACGATTATTTATTAAAAATATCCAACATGATAAATGCAAATGATTTTCATCTTAGAGAAAACTAACATTAAATGTTAAAAGAAACACCGTTTTATTGTCTGCAAAAAATGCGTTTATATAATGGTTATCTCATATATCAAGTTTCGTACAGTTATATGCCGTAGAAGTTCAGATATTACCTTCTCGTTATTGAGGAAGTTTGCAGTATAGCAGCGCCACTTGAGATATAGCCTTCTCCTATATTGCGGGAATCGCTGTGTAACAGCGTCACTTGTTGAGAGGTTGACAACAAAAGTTGATAGTCACTAATTTATGTCAATGTGCATCTATATATAAATTTACATGCAATTCTGTGCAGTTATTTCTGAGATATAGCCTTCCCCTAAATTGTGTAAATCGTTGTATATTAGCGCCACCTGTCCGCCGATAAGGATTCAGTTTGAATCAGTATAATATCCCATGCCTTTTTCACATATCAAATTTTGTTTGATAATAGGCAATAAAACATGAGATATAGCCTCTCTTTAAATTGCAGAAATCATGGTTTAGCAGCGCCATCTGTTAAGCGGTTGACACCAAAAGTTGACAGACACTAATTTATAACAATGTGCATCTACATATACATTTACATGCAATTCTGTGCAGTAGTTCCTGCGATATTGCTTTCCCCTAAACTATGAAAATTGCTGTATGCCACGCCACCTGTCGGTCGATAAGCATTGAATTTTAATCAACATAATGTCTCATAATGATCTTCTCACATATTAAGTTTTGTTTGATTATACACAATAGAACTTGAGGTGTAGCCTCTCTTTAAATTTCGGAAGTCGCTGTAAAGCAGCGCCACCTTTTGAGGGGTTGACACCAAAAGTTGATAGACAATAATTTAGGTCAACGTAAATCTATATAAATATTTACATACAATTCTGAGCAGTAGTTTGGGAGATCAATCGCCACAAAATATTTGGCACACACACAGAGACAGATGGACAGACAGGCATTTTCTAAAAATAGTCAAATAGTGTTCTAGATTTCTCAAAACATATAAATTCGTCAAAAACAAGAAGTTGAAAATTTTTACGAATCCAATGTTTTTTTCTATTCAATATAGAAGAAAGTAAAAATATTCATTACGTAATGAGAAATTATGGAAACAAATTTTCCCATAGAATCACTTGGGCCACGTCTGTCGACGAGATTAGACTCAGTTCTTAACAAAACACAGCATCACAAACCTGTCCTAACCACCGTATAGCCCCGATCTGTCATTTTTGGGCACTTTCCAATTCCCTCGGTTGGTTGTTACTTTCTTCTATATTCAATAGAAGAAAGTATTGGATTCATAAAAATTTCGATCTCGGATTTTTGATGGATTTACACGTTTTGAGAGCTGTAGAACACGATTTGACCCTTTTTAGAAAGTGTGTGTCTGTCTGTCTGTGTGTGTGATCAATTTTGTGACAACTATATCTCAGGTACTACTGCACAGAACTTCATACAAATTGGTATGCAGTTACATATTGACATAAATTAGTGCCTATCAATTTTTGGTAAAAATTGTCTTACAGGTTGCATCACCATCGCGCTTTTTCTAAATTTTTAACATGGTGGTATACGACAAAATTTTGTATAAATGTGCATAAAGAGAATTATTTTTTAATAATCATTATGAAATTTTAAAGAATTATTTGTAATAGAGATAATCAACTGGGGAAAAAAAAATTGTATGTAGGATCCCCGACTTCCCCCCTGGGGGGAAGAATGGTTGAACCATCGATCTGCGATAATTTAAACTAAAATTATTATTATTATTATTATTATTTCAATGTAATTTTGAGAATAAAATTGACTTTTTTTTGGATATTTAGAGTTATACTAATCCTCTAATATGGAAATCGTGTGCATTATCATGGAAGATAACTTATTAAAATAATAATTTTAATAAATTATTTTTATTGAGTGGATTTGTATAAAAAAATATAGAAGAAAGTCATGTGGTGGCCACAACATACTAGTTTTTAATCGTTTTGACAATCTGAAGAACTTGCAGAGCGCTACAGTTCTTTGCAGAGAAAGGTAATGCGTGTTCCTCACAGCAATCTTGTTGAAGACTTCCAAGTAGGCATCGATGAGTGGAAGAGCCGATAGTAACGGTGTATTAACGCAGGAGGAAGCTATATTGAAGAATATTAAGTGTCTGTAAAATTATCTTCAAACAAATGAATTTTACGGGATCAGTCTCCGTGCTTTCAGGACATACCATGTATCAAAGTTGATTTCTCACAAATACTTTCAGGTTTTTCTCAGTTTTTTGTAAATACCCAAGATTTTTTTTTTTTTTTTTTTTTTTACTTTTTTCTATATGTAATATAGAGAAAGTATTGGATTCGCGAAAATTTTCGACCTCCGTTTTCTGATGGATTTCCACGATTTGGGATGTCCTGAACACGAATTGATAATTTTTAGAAAATGTCTGTCTGTCTGTGTGTATCACGATTTTTGTGGACACTGTAGCTCACGAACCAATAAATGAAATTTAACCAAACTTGGTATTTAGTTGCACCCTGACATAAACTAATGCTGATTACATTTGGGGATCAATCGCTCAACAGGTGGCGCTGTGATCTTATTTTTTCTAAATTTTTAACATGGCAGTATAGGACAAAATTTCGTATAAATATACATAATGAGAGTTATTTTAAACTCGTGATTGTAAAATTAATATGAATTATTGATAATAGTAGTAGTTAACTAGGAAAAAAATTTGTGCATGTTGGGGCATCGCTTTGCCCCCCTGGGGGGGGGTAAATTTTGAAGATCGGTATCTTTCGAAAGATCTCGTCAACACCTTTAAACGAATGGTTGAACTATAAATCTGTGATAATTTAAAACAAAGTTATCATTTTTTTTTTCCTTTTAACAAAAAAAAAAAAAAAAAAAACTGAAAAAGAATCGTAATTTTTTTTTTTTTAAATATTGTTGCTGAGTGAATTTGTATAGGAAAATACACAAGAAAGTCTTCTGGTGGCCACAACATATTAGTTTTTTTTTTTTTTTTTTTTTTTTTTTAATATTATGTAATTTGTAGCTATTTTAAACAAATGTATAAAGTTTTCTTTTAATATATCTCCAAGGACTTATAAAGATTTTTGGAAAGTTTCTTTTTTCAGCTATTTCACAGGTTTTTAGAGATATACAAATTAGGAATTTAAACCTAATATTAATAGTGCAAAATAAAAAGAAAATAACAGCTTATTTTATATATCAGTAGGTTTCTCACAAATGCCTGGAAGTATTTCTTAGAGACATCATTGCAAGTTTTCTATAGATATTTAAATAGGTTTTCTTTGTATAGTGTTAAATTTTTGGATTTATTTCAACAAGTCTAATAATATTTAATAAACATGTATTAGTTGTGTTGTTTTCCTTATCAACTGTTACTATATTCAATTTTTTAAATTAATTTCGCAAGTTTTCTCACAATTGTATTTTTAATATATATATATTAATACATTACGATACAAAAAAATACAAATAAAATGATTTTTTTTTTTTCAGAAGAGGTCAAATTGCAAAAAAAGAAAGAAAGAAAGAAAGATTATTTACTTTAAATTTTAGTTCCTTAATAACGGAATAACGGTTACTATATTCATTTCAAAAAATTAACTTTTCTCTTATTCTCTCTCTCTTTTTATTTATTTATTTATTTTTTAACATATTTCTTCCCTTAACCTACTACCGTAGGTAATGGGAGCATGGTATTCGGTTCGAAAATTTGTTATCAACTGATTTACTTATTTTAAGGTCCCCTGAGTGGGTAATGGAAGTCATGTGGTTTTCACACACCAGATTTTTAAAATTTTTTGCCCTCTCCCCCCAAAATAATAATAATAATAATAATAAAACAGAAAGAAGAAGAAGAAAAGAAAAACTTTGCTACCAGAAATTTTTTGTAATTTGAGAAAAAAAGTCGTAAATTACAGAAAAATTACTTTGACAAAACGCATTTTTCAGTAATTATAGAGAACTTCCGGCAGCAAAGTTGCATTTTTTTTAAACAGCGTAATATATTTTTGCCTTTTGATAAATACAAATAATATCTTACTTGGCTCTTTTCTTTGAAATACAACAAAAGTGTATGAACCAGTATAAACAGTCTGAAAAGCTGAAATGAAAAATAATTGAATAATTAGTTATAAGCATATAGTAGGTAGAACGAAAAAAAAAGAAACTCGTATTATTCAAAACAGGTACTTCTGAACAAATGGGGCTTGGCTGTATGAAAATTTTTTCCAACTTAGTAAATTTTCTTATACCATTTTCACCCAGCACAACAGCGCTAAATTTTAAATATCTGCAATTATAGTAAGATCTTTTTCTAAATTTTTTTTTACCACAATTTGAATTGGTAAAAAAGAATTGGGATAGAACACCACCATTTTCACACAGTGCTTTAGACTTGAATAATCGCTGATATACGATAATTGAAAAATTACTATATAAAAATTTTTATATCCAAATTTTCCTTCGTAGAAACTCTTAGTTAATATTAACATATCACAGTTGTCAACATTATTTATTTATCCTGTAGCACTGTTGTTAGTATTTGCCATTTTTTACATCACTGTTTTTGAGGAGTAATTTTTAAGAGTAATTATATGTTGGTGGAAATTACTCTACAAGAAAACTTGATGTGAAATAAAGATGGGTTCCACTGAACTAACCAGAAATATCTGCAGAGCTTATGTCAAGGCTGTAGTAGAAATGTTGAAATCGGACTAAAAATTCGATATATCACTTTTATTAAAATACTAACAGGCTACGCCTGCTTCGCTGGTCACTATTTTTAAATGAATATTTTTAAATAAACTTTTATAGATGTCTTATAGATTATAAGGGGTTGTGTGGGACCCAGCTGTTTTCATTCTGCACTCATGTCTAGCTCTTTTTTTTACCTGATAAAAGTTGGTGTAACTATTTTTACCTAAAACAGCTGTTGTGAAATTTTTGCAGTTTATAATGTTTACATGCAAAGTATTTTATTTTATAGAGTAAATATTGTTTGAACTTAATCAGGTTAAAATATATTAATAAGAAAGCACCACAGAACTGGCGTTATAAATTATTATTTACAAAACTTTGAATAAGCATCATAAAATGCAATAATCTCGCAACAATTGTTTCGGGTTGAACGAGCACACGACAACGCACCGCTTTGACTGCAGCACTCATGCCTACTTTGTTCGCCCGATGAAGGGGCGTGTGCTCTTTCGACTTGAAACAATTGTTGCGAGATTATTGCATTTTAGGGTGTTCATTCAAAGTTTTGTAAGTAATAGGTTAAAATATAGCCGTTGTTTCCACCTTGTACGGACTTTTATCATTAATATCCACCCCTAATTTTTAACTGTAATGTTTCTCTAATTGTATGTCTACGTCTATTCGACTAACATATACAGGGTAATCCAAAAATCACAGAAAAAATAAAAATTTTAGTATTCAAAAGTATTGACCGTAGTGGTTTTATTGAAATTCACAGAAAGACATGGGATTTGTTTTTAGATAACAAAATATTTATTAGAAAATCTGTTTACATTTCCTTTTTGAGGTGGCGCTATAGTTGTAAATTTACTTTTTTAACAGTGGAGCAGTCCACACAACAACGTAACTAAGACTATAAATGTAATGTATTACGTATAAAACTTTGAATAAACTCCATAAAATGCATTAATCTCGCAACAATTGCTTTGGGTTGAAAAAGCAACCGACTCTTTGTTAGGCGAACAAGGTAGGCACGAGTGCTGCAGTCAATGCGGCAACTGCGAGATTATTGCATTTTATGGTATTTATACAATGGTGTTTATGGTGTTTATTGAATGTTGTGCGTTGCCGCTTTGACTGCAGCACTCGTGCCTACTTTGTTCGCCTGACCAAGGCTCGCGTGCTTTTTAGACCCGAAACAATTTTTGCGAGATTATTGCATTTTATGATGTTCATTCAAAGCTTTATACGTAATATGCAAGCAAAATGTGACGCCACTGACCGTCCGTGGATGCAAGAGAAAGATTTCCTGTGTTAATCACCCATTGGATTTTTTGTAAAAAATTATTAAAAATCGAGGAAAATTATTTCCAGATTTTAATCTCCGTATTTGGGTATAGGTATGTATTAGTTATCGCATGCATTGCTATAGTGAGTTATTTTGCTGTCAAATTACAAAATTTTAAATTTAAATTTCAAAACTCTGTCATCTTTGGCA
This sequence comes from Salticus scenicus, assembly GCA_963930645.1. Classification (NCBI taxonomy): domain Eukaryota; kingdom Metazoa; phylum Arthropoda; class Arachnida; order Araneae; family Salticidae; genus Salticus; species Salticus scenicus. Next base: position 85,241,310 of record OZ005660.1, read on the forward strand.
TTTTTTGTATTTAGCGATTAAAAAAGTAATACGAAAATATACATGCCAGATGTATATTTTCGTAATATGTATTGTACGAAATATTGTTTCATATTATTCATTACTCTCTTAATATGAGTTGCTAAAATAACCATGATTTTTGAAAGGAATTAAATATGTTCGCCAGATTTTTTTTTTTTTTTTTTTTTTTTTCCCGTCAAGGATGGCAGATATGGAATCTATTCCGCTGCAACATATGAGTATCTTATATCAGACACTTTATTTAGACTTTTGAAAAGAAATTTGACCTCAAATAATGATAGAATATTTATCATTTTCCTTTTAATTAGTATATTAGCTGGATTTTTATTATATAAATATCATCTTTTGAAATGAAATGTTTATGTTTTCTATCGAATATGGACGTTCATCATTTTTTTTTCTAGAGTTTTGAAATTTAAAATTCAAATTTTATCAATTTTACAGCAAAAACAACTTAATCTAACGCATGCACACGATAACTAATACATATCTATACCTAAATATGGAATTAAAATCGGGAAATAATTTTCTGCCATTTTTAATAATTTTTCACAAAAATCCAATGGGCGATTAACATAGGAAATATTTTTCTTGCATCCACGGACGGCCAGTGACATCATCATTTCGCTTGCGTATAGTTTAAAACGCCAGTTCTGTGGTGCTTTCTTATTAACTCAGTGTAATGGCCGTCATTCATTAGAAAGATCGTCAGATGTTGCGCATTAGAAATTCCCAAAAGCTTCAGTATTTGAATTATGGCGTCATTTGATCAGACGAATATCTGTTTAAAATATAAGAGGATACTGCGAGTACAGCGCGATATGTTGGTGAAACATGTAACTAATATTTTTTCTTACACATGGGTCATTCCATGTCAAATCAACACAGCTAAAAACATGATCTCAACAGATTTTTATGAAATTGGGCTCATTTATTTGTTCTATTGAGAAATAAATGTATACCCATTAATAGGTCCCTATGGCTTTTAGTTTTTGATATACAGGACTATAAAATTGGGTAAAAAATGTAAATTTTCAAAATTCGTCTACTACAAATGTACCTGTATTTTGTTTTCTAATTAAATTAGAGATAAAGGATTAGTATCATTAGAAAGCTTATAACACAGGCTTTTAAATGATATATCACAGGTATATATTTTTAAAATTTCCATTTTAAGGTCAAACATTTTGCCATTTGACCTCCAATATCTTAAAAGTGCATATTTCATTTTCTTTTAAAAATTACACGTTATTTTTACATTTATTATCTATAATTGTTGCAGATTTCAACATGGGATGACCATGGGGTGCTGAGTTATAAATCAATATGCAACCCTAAATCAGTATTTTCATACTAACATAACGTAAATTTTATCCATATTTTGGTCCCTAATTAACTTAGAGTTATAAGATTGGTATCATTGGAAAGCTTATAATACAGAGTTTTAAATGATACATCACATGTATACATTTTTAAATTCTTTCCTTTTGAGGTCAATCGGTTTGACCTTTGACCTTCAATATCTCAATAAGTACATATTTAATTTTCTTTTAAAAATTATACGTTATTCTTACGCTTATTATCTATAAGTATTGAAAGTTTCAACATGGCATGGCCATGTGATACTGAGTTATAAATTAAAATACAACCCTCTATCAGTATTCTCATACTAACCTAATGTAAGTTTTACAAAAAAAAGAAAAAAAATAGCCGTCCCATGTTTAAACTTACAAAAATTATAGATAATAAACATAAGAATAACATATGAAATTAAATATTTAGATATTAAGTAATTATATTTTTTTATATTAAATAATCCTATTTTTAAAAGAAAATTAAATGCCTTCTTTTGGAGATATTGAAAGTCAAAGGTCAAAATGTTTGACCTTAAAATGAAAAATTAAAAAATTTATACATGTGATTAATAATTTGAAAGCCTGTATTATAAGTTTCCTAATGATACCAATTTTATATCTCTAACAAGGAGAGGTCACGACATGGAAAATTCAGATCGGAACGAAATTCCGCAGGAATGTAGTATACTATGAGGATAACAACATATTAAAGCAGTAGGACCCACTATCCACAAAATTTCGAGAAAACAGCATTTAAAGTTTTAGTAATCTTTAAATACAAGTTATTTCCTAAGCAAGTAAGCGCCCCAGTGGTGTGATCCTAAAGCGCGAGTCTGTTAGCCAGACGACTTGGGTTCGAGGCTACCTCGAGATCACATTTTTTTTTCTTTAACTTTTTATGCAATCTAAACTTTTTATTTATTTTTACTTTATTTTAGAATTCAATTTAAAATTTGAAAATTTTAATAAAATATTATTTAATTTTTTTTATATAAAATAAATAAATTTTTCTATTTTTAATATTTTTAACTTAAAAATACAATAAATTTCTATAACTTAAAAAATAAATTTTAGTTTTATTTTAACTGTAAAATAAGGTAAAACTAAAGAAACTGTTTTTGATTATTTATCGAAATATTTTATTTTATTTTAGGTATGCTTGAAACAATACTAAATTTTGTTTTTTAAATTAAAAAAAAATAATAATACAGAGAAATGATCATTTTAATTGCACATATAATTACTATCCAAATTAAATAATTACTTCTCCAATCAATACAGTTTCTTGAAAAATTATAGTATAGGATTACGATGCTGTAAAATTATTACAGGTAAAGAAATGTTATCTTTAAATGTAGATTTTAAATGTTAATGAACATTATTTCTTTTTCGATAACGACTTCCTTTTATTTATTTATTTTTTTTTTTTATCCTTCCTTGCGCAAAATAAAATTCCACCTGCCCTTTATTATTAACAAGCTAGAAGCGTTTACGTAATTTATACACATTCAAACAAAATAAGGAAGCTCAAACCAAGATTTAAGTAACACCTGCTAACTATTTTACTTTGTTTACAGCTTGCTTATTTTTTAATTATTTAAATATTTGTCTGTTTTTCTTTGTGTTTCTTATTTAGGGTTTTGTAAAACTAAACTTTATTTTTCAAGTTATACAAATTTATTGTATTTTTAAGTTATAAATATTAAAAATAGAAAAAGTTATTTTATACTCAAGAAAATTAAATAATTTATTAAAATTTTCAGATTTTGAATTGAATTATAAAATAAAGTAAAAATAAATAAAAAGTTTAGATTAAATAAAAAGTAAAAGAAAAAAAAAAGGAGTCTCGAGGTAGCCTCGAACCCAAGTCGTCTAGCTAGCAGACTCGCGCTTAGAATCACACCACTGGGGCGCTTGCTCGCTTGCGAAATAACTTGTATTTAAAGATTATGGAAACTTTAAATGCTTTATTTCTCGAAATTTTGTGGATAGTGGGTCCTACTACTTTAATATGTTGTTACCCTCATAGTATACTACAATCCTGCGCAATTTCGTCCCGATTTGAATTTTCCATGTCGTGACCTCTCCTTGTAAGTTAATTAGGGAACAAAATATAGGTAAAACTTACGTTATGTTAGCATGAAAATATTGATGGAGGGTTATATATTAGTTTATAACTCAACATCCCATGGCAGTCCCAAGTTGAAATTTACAATTATTATAGATAATAAAAGTAAAAATAACATATAATTTTTAAAAGAAAATTAAATATGCACTCTTTGAGATATTGAAGGTCAAAGGTAAAAGTATTTGACTTTTAAAAGAAAAATGTAAATATGTGATATATCATTTGAAAGCCTATATTAAAAGCTTTCTAATGATACCAAATTTATGTCTCTAAGTTAATTAAGTAACAAAATATCGGTACATTTGTAGTAGACGAATTTTGAAAATTTGCATTTTTCACCCATTTTCGTAATCCTGTATATCAAAAACTAAAAGAGATAGGAACGTATTTATTGGTATGCATTCATTTCTCAATAGAACAAATAAATGAACGCAATTTCATAAAAAATATCTGAGGTGTCAGGTTAAAAATACAGGTTTTTTTTTTTTTTCTTTTTTTGTGTTGGTTTGGCATAGAATGACCCAGATATAAAACAAAATTCCATGCTTTGCTTAACATTTTAGTGAAAACAACATAGAGCCACAGTCAGTACTTTTAAAATAATAATTTTTTTTCTTTTTTTTTTGTGATTTTTAGATCACTCGGTATATCAAACACCATTCTTTAAAATCAATGGTGATTCTTAAATAAAAAACTTCCTATAAATTGTGAACACTGGTTTCAAAACAAAAATGTCTCGAAAATGAAAACTGCTATTGGTTTCTTTTTACATATTTATGATTATCTATATGTCTAAATAACAATTTTTGAAATTACTTTCTTAAAATGAAAGATATAAAATAACTGAACTTGATGAGTGAATTTTCACTCATCTGGCTAGAAGAAACGCACCCTCTCATCTTCAGTTAAATTCCATAAATTGAATGAGTTAACATAATGCCCTCAAACTTGAGTAATTTATCGTATTTGAGTAAGCTATTTTCTTTATTAGTGGTTTTAATACAAATGATTTTAATAACCTGGATCACTTTACCGTGCTACAGTAGAAATGCGTTGCAGCGAGAGCGATGTTGCCACTTACAAGTGGTTGAATGAACTGAAATAATTGAAGTATCGATAAACATCGATAACTCAAGTTCACTTAAATAAAAAGCTACTAATTAGCTCAAAGAGTTGTAGTTTTAACTCATGTCGTTTGAAAAAAATAGAACCCCTACTTGGAATGGTGAATTAACTCAGCTTTTTTTAAGAGAGTAGTTCAGCAATTTTCAAAAGAAAATATGTAATTAATGATAAAGGGTTAAATAAGTAACTAGATATATATATACGAGGGCTGTTTTTTTTTCAACCTCCGATCGCTCAGTATGAAGGCCAGATATGAGGCAGGTGATTGGTGTGCGCAGTATGTGACTGCGCATCTCCTCTTCTACATGCTCTGTCGCTGCCGAGTGCAACACGCTAATTCGTTTTCAGCTGCAGTCACGTAAACATGGCTGTCTTTATTGATTCTCCTGCCAAGTGTGAATTGCGAAGTGTTATTCGTTTCTTGCAGGCAGAAGGGAATAGTGCAGCAGAAATTTATCGAAGAATGAGTCGAGTAAAGGAGACAGCTTTATGAGTGAGGGTGTTGTTCGTGAATGTGTCGAAAATTTAAAGATGGCCGAACTGATGTGCATGATGAAGGAGGTCAAGGACGCAAGTCTGTCGCTACAGACGATCTTGTTCAACGAGTTGACCAAGTGGTTAAGGAAAGGTGTAGGTTCACCATAAGTGAATTATCGATGAAATATCCGGATGTTTCAAGATCTGCCTTGTACTCTATAGTTACTGAAGAGTTACGCTACAGAAAGTTTTTGCTCGCTGGGTTCCAAAGATGTTAACGGACAACCACAAAACTTGTCGAATGGCAGCAGCTTTATCATTTCTTGACCATTACAATATTGGTGGAGAAAATTTTTTGAAATCCATTGGGACCGGTGATGAGGCATGGATTCAATATGACACGCTCAGAACGAAACGGCAATCTCAGCAATGGATGCACACAAATTCTCCAAACAGACCTAAAAAATTCAAACAAACCTTCAACAACCGTAAGATTATAGCAACTGTTTTTTGGGACAAAAAAGGTGTGTTGCTTGTGGAGTTTATGCAGCCGGGGACAACAAATACTGCAGATTGTGAGACTTTGCGACGCTTACGGAGGGCTATTCAAAACAAAAGAAGAGGCTTGCTAATTTCCGGAATTTTTCTGATCCATGACAATGCCCGTCCTCACAGTGCTCGTGTAATCCAACGGCTCCTTGAGATGGGGACATTAAATGGGACATTTTCGAACACCCACCATATAGTCCCGACCTAGCGCCCAGTGATTACCATCTTTTCCCGGAACTAAAGAAGCGGCTTGGAAGACAACGCTTCCAAACTGAAGAGGAGCTCAAAGAAACCGTCATAACTCACTTCAAGTCACTGGCGGCAACATTTTATAAAGAGGGTATTTCAAAGCTTGTTCACAGATATGATAAATGCCTCAATCGTCAAGGTGATTATGTAGAGAAGTAACCTTTAATCTACATTACTTTTGGCAATAAAATCATTTTTTTTATATTTAACCGTTTTTCCTTTATAAGCTATCGGAGGTTGAAAAAAAATAGCCCTCGTATATATATATAAAACAAACAAAGAAAAGGAATACATTCAGGGCTCGTACAGACTCACTGTTTTTTAAGAACTTTTTTTCACCATTGTTTTCAAGCAATAAATTTGTTTTTGAATTTATAGATCTCTTTTTAGAACATAATTGTTATATAAAAATTGTTACTGTTTCTGTTTTTGCGTGACATAAATTACTATACCAAATTGTGGTGGAGAAAGATAAAGAAATTCAACGACTGTAAGGAATCATGGCATTAATTTTCATATCTATATTTAAAAACTCCCAGAATTCATTTTGTCGATAGAAATTGCGAGAAAAAGTTACAGAAAATTTGCATTTTCGATACACACATATATACATATAAATGAAACAATGTTTATATGGCTAAGGCATTACAAGTACCTGCTTTTGGTAACACGAGTTTCGATTTTTCCAGTCCATTTCAGTACAAAGGTTAATTAAAAACAGAGTACATTCATAAGCAAATACTTCAAATTTTAAGAGATAGAAAACAAAATAAATAAAACTAAATGCAAGCAGTTTTACAGGTAGATTACATTTTCAATATTTAATTTAACAATAGTTTCATTTACACCATACTGTAAAAATTTTCCGTAATATATTGATTTATTAACTTTTTATTTTACTCTCATTATACCGTTTATTTATAAAATGGTAGATTCATCCTTAATTTGCAAAGATTTCTTTAGACATAGCTGCCAATATTTTAATTTATTCCCGAGTACTTTTAGCCCCGCCTTTATTTCGCACCACTTTATTTATATAAAAATTTTCTTCAGTGCATAACTTCGATAAAATAAGAAAAAATTACTTAAAAAAAATAAATGGTACGAAATAGAGGCGGGGCTAAAATTACTCCGGAATAAATGAAAATATTGGGAGCTATGCTTTAGATCGTGCCTAAAAAAAAATGTCGTACTGCCATTTAACTGGAGTGGGGACAGTTAAACGTAATTATAATTCTAGTTTGACTGTTTAGCAACGCAGGCATTTGAAATTTCTTTTATGGCGGATCGAATTCAGCATTCCTGTAAAAGAAAAAATTAATTCATTCAGTCCTTGTATCCTAAATGAATGAATACGAGGACTATATTTGTAAGGTAAGTAGTAACATTGTTATATTTTGTATTATATTTAGTGTATAATTTCGATTTGTTTGATTTATTTTACGGTTTTTTAATCATAACATAAAAATGTAGTGAAATTACCGTTATCTAAAAATACGGTTAAATGAATGGACTAAAAACTGCCATTCAAAAAACCGTTTTCTTACAGTGAAAATTTTTACAGTGCACTATATGCTGTTAAATTTCCGTTGGACGCGCTATTGTAAAATGTACAAAATTTTCATTGCTAGTTGTACCCGCTATGTGAAGCTTTATGGCTCATTAGATGGAGCCTACGACTTAAAGTGCATTCTGAACTATAAATATATATATGCATGATCTGAGATTCAAACCCGGAGTTTTGCTACTGACATGCAGATGGATAATTATTCGTCTACACTGTAAAAAATATGTCCTATTTGCTGCCATGAATTCTCTGTAATTTGAGAAAATAAGTTCTGACAACGTAGTTTTTTCTTACATTATGCGTATTTTCTCAAATTACAGAGAATTCCTGTCAGCAAATAGGACATATTTTTTACAGTGTACTACTTGAATAAAGAAATTGATGTACGTATGTCTTTGAAAATGACCTTAAAATGAAAACTGTGAAAGGACATCGAATAAGAAAAAAAGTAATGTATGTAGTTTTCTTTAGAAGTCAGTCAAAATTCATTAAGCTCTAGGGACAGAAAACAGACATAAATAGTGGTGATATTCAGTATCATTTTCAGCGTTAGTTTGGGAAACTTGGGCTTTTATTTTTATTTTTAAGAATATTGTCTCATTTTTTTTTTTTTTTTTTTTTTTTTTGTACTAGCAAGCTGAACTTTTGTAAAGTACTTCTAAAATATTTTGATACTTTAAGCATAGTATGTACTTTATAACATGATAATCTAACGAAATGTGTTTGATACTCCAAGAAAACTGCTGATTTATAAACTATAATGCACACACTATAAGAAAACGTTAATATACGTTAAAATCAATTAATTGTGCACAAGACGGATTAAAAAAAAGAAAAAAAAAAAAAAAGATTACAATAATGAGAGAAATTACTGCTGACAAATTTACCATGAAACTAAAACTGGTTATGTAAACCATTTTTACTTGCCTGGTGCTTCAACGTATAATTTTAAAATGACATATACAAAAATTTTAGTTTATGAAGACTAGTGTTAACCTGCTACTACCCAGAAAGTAGTAATAAAATTATTGTTATTATTAATATTATTATTATTTTAAATAAACACATTAATGTGATGAAGTACAGTCGGTAACAAAAGTCTCCGAACACTATCAAAAATTCCTATACAAAAAAAAGTACACTTAATACAGTTTTGTTAGATAAATCCTTGTCAAATCCTGTTTTTAGACTGACTAAGAACAGTATTCGAAAAGGATTTATTTAACAAAACTGTATTAAATGTACCTTTTTTATAAAGGAATTTTTGCTAGTGTTCGGAGATTTTTGTTACCAACTGTATCCCTCCTATTCCCCTTTTCTTATTATTCTTCCTATTCTGATTTTTGGTAATTATTTAATCTAAACAATTATTTACTTGGTCATCGTTTTCATTCCGATAACAAGATTCATGATACTATTAAAATACAAGGTAATTCAAAAAGTATATAGCCATTATAAGCGGCTATAAGATTTAATCATAAAAAAATTATTGACAAGAATTACTCAGAATGTAGAAGTTCAAAATTTTGTTTACATGCTATATTTAAATGTTCTACGCTGTTAAAAATGTAGTGCTCAAAAATGAGAAAATGAAATACTCATTTGGAAAGGAATTTGTATCAAAAGGAACACATGCTTGTCTCATTTACGAAATATTGCAAATTTTCAAGTTAATATATCTGTTAACTTTATAATTTATTATAAATATGCTAAACCTAAAAGTAGTCCTTTAAATCAACGAGATATATAAATTACAGTGCTGATTCAATGGATAAAGAATCAACTTTCCGTGGTTCAAGATGAATCAAGTGACATGCTCCAATAGGTTGCTGTGTTTGGCCCTTTATCGCTATTTTGGCATTTAAAAGAACAGTTCGACATATTATCATTATTATTAGGTAACATGACAGTCCTATGGCCGAAATAAATTGTTCTTAAAATAATTTTACACATATTTCCCAATAAAATACCTTTTTTTTCATCGTTTCCCAGCTAAGTTTAAAAGTGTTTGTAAAAGAAAATTTAAACTTTTAAAGAGCTAAATTTAACAACAAATAATAATTTTTCAACTATTTTTAAGCATTTTGTCGGTTAAAGTTCAACTAAAAAAGAAGTAAAATCAAAATTTAAATGATTTAGAACTAAAGAATATTAAACTACGTAAGTAAACAGAAACATTGGCGTTTATGGCTTATGCGAAGAACAATCTCCAAACCGCTGCCATAGAAATTTACTGAAAATAAGCTGTTACCAAGGGAATCACCGAATACGCAGGTGCAAGGAGAGCATGTCACATGACTCATCTTGGACCTTCTCAAGGGTTACCATTTATCACTCTACTTTATATATCTCGTTGCTTTAAATGAATTTTTGCAAACATAAACATGGAGAGTTTAAACAAAAAAACCTATTTCTTCAAATCTCCAGAACTACATTTCTTGCCATTTTCATACTGGTTTGCGGAAGAATACATCAATGAAAAATCTATGTTTGGGATGTTGGGATTCCCGATGCAGTTTTTGATCATGTTAATATACTTAATATTAAGCACATGAGATTTTTAAATTTGAGTATATTTGTGCTTCGGATCTATTTTGAGTACGTTATATTCTCAATTTTGACACACTTTTACTTTTTATGGAGTATTTTTACTCCTTTATTATTTTAGTGCATGTGATTCCCTTAGTGATACATATAACATTTAAACTGTATTCTATTTCGACCCATACATTCTGAAGGTACGGTCGACAGCAAAATTATTCAAGCACTAGCAATAATTCGTATATAAAAAAAGTACACTTAATGCTGTTTTACTAAATAAATCCTTGTCGAGTCATGTTCTTATTGAGTCTAAGAACATGATTCGACCAGAATTTATTTAAGAAAACAGTATTAAGTGTACTTTATTTATATAGGAATTATTGCTAGCGCTCGAATTATTTTGCTGCCGACTGTATTTGTAATCACCTATGGAAGCGCATTAGAATTGCGCATTTTGAATTCTGAAATTATTTCTGCAAAGAAAGGGCATACCCAAGGACTTTCACATAAACCCATCAAAATCCCTTTGTTCACTACAGTCGGTTACAAAGTTGTCCGAACACTAGCAAAAATTCCTATGTAAAAAAAGTGCACTTCATACGGTTTTGTAAAAAAAAAAAAAAAAAAAAAAAAAAACCCTTATCGAATCATGTTCATACGAAAAACAGGTTCAACAAGGATTTATTTAACAAAACCGTATGAAGTGTACTTTTTTTTACATAAGAATTTTTGCTAGTGTTCGGACACTTTTGTTACCGAATGTACGTTTCTGGAACTCAAAATGCATATTTGTAATGCGCTTGTGTTGGTAATTCCAGATATGCTTCAGAATGTTAGTCGTGAAATGGATTAGCGCTTAGATGTTGTAATTGTTAACAAGGACAGGGATGGAACACGGGCGCAGAATTCATACCGGAATCTGTTTAAGAAATTTCTCTAACTATAATATCGTTGATTTAAGAAGTAGAAAATTTTCTTACATTGATAGTGGTATGAATTCTGCGCCCGTGTTCCATCCCTGCAAGGAGAAGCAAATGGAACGTTTAAAAAGTATTTAAACAAAATTTAAAATTTCCTTCTACATTATGTGTAATTATTATCAATAAACTCTTTTCAATTAAATACGTATAGCTGTTTGAAATCACTATATTCAAATTGAATTACCCTATATATGTTTCACCGATTGGAATCAGAAAATGTCTTCAAGTATTTAATTTTCAAAAAATTTGCGTACAAAAACACATTTGTGTCGTATTTCAACAAATCTCTCTATTATATATGCATACATACACACACATATATATATATATACATTTATATACTATATATATATACATACTGGGCATCCCATATGTTATAGACATTTTAAAAGTCCATAAAAATTGAAGGAATTGGTAGAATTGAGAGAGGTTTGCAAAAAAAGAATGTAGTTAAAATTTTTCTTCGATAGAGGACGCTGTACGTGAGTAAATCACACATTTCTATGAAAAAGTATATTTTTAGCATGCAAATGTTTACAGGCAAATAAATCCTATTCCATGAGCCTGCCATAACCACAAATTATAGTTTACAAATCAGTTACAACACCGCTAAATGCAGCTTCAGCCTGCGGTTTTTATCCGAGGAACAGCATCTTCACCAATATAACGCTTTAACCAACAAACCCGCAACGAAATTAAAATTTTAAATATGCGCAAATAGAAAGCAAAACAAAAAATAAGTTGTGTTAATCGTAAAATTAAGTAATTTATAAAACTTTGATTTGCATATTTCTCGTTACGCATCCGTGTAGAGCCATCTATCGACAAAAAATGTAACTATTTTTTTCTTTAGGGGAAAAAAGAAAAAATTCCTCACGAGAATAACCATTTTGCAAAACGCATTTAATTTGACCAATTCCTTCAATTTATGTGAATTGTACCTTTTGAAAGGGGCTGTGACGTCCCGCTTTCACCATAGGATTTCGTAAGAGCCCCCTCTCATAATATTAAATGTTTACAGATTTATGGGATATCCGGTATGTATATATATATATAGTATCTCGATTGTTCTTAAAATTATGCAGAAAAAATATTATTGTTATGATAAAAATAACAAAATATCTACTTACGTGGAAGTGGCGGACGTGTAAATCTTGAAGTTCTAAAAGTCGTTATCTCAGGCGTTGTAACTCCACCCCACGATGTAGCTATAAAAAGAAAAACATACTTAAAAAAAACTATTTTATTCACAACAATAATAATAATAAACTAGTATGTTGTGGTGGCCATTACGAAACATTTTTCGATGTTACCCTATAAAAATTCACGCAGTACAATCCATTCATTAAAATTATTATTTAATAAAATTGTTAATTATTGTCAATGATTATATTAAATTTTTTTTTCATGGTGAAAGCAGACGATTTTTACCCCAGAAAAGAACACTACATGTCGAAAAAAAGTATATTTTATGCCCTTCATAAAAAAAGCATCTCTTCCTCTGTTTACATTATTATTATTTTACTTTCCGAACACTATAGCGAGGAAAGTATTGTAATCATGCCAAACATCCGAATTTGATATTTTAATGTTGCTACACGTATTGAGGTCTTCTGAATTAATATTTACTATTTTTACGATGATATATATCTGTGTGTATGTGTGTATTTATGTGTGTATGTGTGTATGTATGTGAGGGAACACGGTAGCGCTTAAACGTTTTGTTCGACTGAGTTGAAAGTTAGTACATATGTTATAGGTCATTATAGCACAAATCTTATTGATTTTGGTGAATCTAGCTCTTATAGTTATTTTTACAGGGACACAAAGAGAAATTCTTTATCATTATCGTCTATGGGCCAAAATTCTTTAAATGGCGATAGCGTCTAAATGCCTTATTCTACTGAGCTGAAAATTTATACACTTGTTATGAGTCACCGTCGCCTGAACTGTATACATTTTGGTGAATAGTTTATAGTTCTTAACAGGGGCACTAAGAATAATTCTTTATCGTTATGGTATATATGAGTCCAAATTCTTTAAACTGCGATAGCGTCTAAACATCTCATTCAATTGAGCTAAAAATTTATACATATGCTATAAGAAACTGTTGCACGCAGTGAATAGATTTTGGTGAGTCTAGCACGTATAGTTCTTTTACAGGGAGACAACGAAAAATTCTAGAGGAACACAAAGAAAAATTCTTTATCATTGGGCCTTATGAGCTCAAATTATTTAAAAAGCGATGTCGTTTAAACATCTCATTCAACTGAGTTGAAAATTTACATACAAATTACAGGTTACCGTTACACAAGTTGTATAAATTTCGATGAGTCTCGCGCTAATAGATTTTTCATCTCGTCCAACTGAGTTGAAAATTTACATACAAATTACAGGTTACCGTCACACAAGTTGTATAAATTTCGATGAGACTACCGTTCATAGATTTTTACAGGGACACGACGAAATTTTTTTTATCATTATGATCTATGGGCTCAAATTATTTGAAGGCAATAGCGATAGATTAAACAACATATTATTGACGTAAAAATACTCGAACACCTTATTATAATTTCCTCTTTTATCATTATGGTCCATGAGCACAAACTTTTTAAAGTTTGATAGCGTCTAAACGTCTTATTTGATTGAGCTGAAAATTTATACACATGTTATTGGTACCGTTGCACGAACTACACTGATTGTGGGAAATCTAGAACGTACAGGGACGTTTTTTTACAAGGATACAACGAAAAATTCTTTATCATTATGGCCTATGGGCTCAAATTCGTTAAAGTTCGATAGTGTCTAAACGCTATATCCGATTGAGCTGAAAATTTATATACGTGATATACATCACCTTCAAACGAGCTGCATCAGTATTGTAGAATATAGCACTTATAACTCGAATCATGTTTTTAGACTGACTAAGAACATGATTCGACAAAGATTTGCTTAACAAAACAGTATTAAGTGTACTTTTTTTATATAGGAATTTTTGCGAGCGCTCGAATAATTTTGCTGCCGACTGTATATATCATAGCACCAGTGCTTATATTAACCTTCGTTTTTCCAAGATGGGGTCATTTTTACCCCATTTTGAAGTTGAAATTTAGCTAAGTCCGCCTTATTCAAAAAGGGCGCTAATTCGTCAGAGATAGAAAACGTAACCAGTGGAATGTTGCTACTTCTAAACGATACAAAAAGGCGCGGTGCTGGTGATTTTCGCCAAACGTGCCAAGCGGCACCTGAAAGCAATTTTTCTACAGTAACGCTTTGATCTTTGGAAAGCGAGTGTTAATATTCATTCGTGTATATTTTCCTCAATTCTAGTTAACTAAAATCTTTAAGGAAATATTTATAAATTTTTTAGGTTATTTTATGAGTCCTTAGATCAAGCAGTCAGTAGATGCCCCCAAATGTGTTTGTTTTCCCCTCATTTGTAAGGTTAATCGGACCCTGTATATGCTTGATGCTTGTTGGTTAAAATAGATTTCTTATGAAATATTTGCTAAGTAATATAAGTGTCTGAATTCCTAATTATCTGTAAATCCATAGGTTTTGCTATATGAAATTTCGCATATTTACGATAGATATAGTAATAATACATAAATTGATCATCGAGAGGGAAAATATGATACCTTTTCATTCGGGGAAAGACCGCCATTTAACTCTCTAATGCCTGTCTTACCCCAAGCATAGATATAGTAATAAGACATAGATTGATCAGAGAAAGGGAAAAAGTGATACCTTTTTTTCCGGGAAAATTCACTCTAATGGCTGCCTTTTCCCGAGTAAATCACACACAGGAATACACACGGATAATTTAGTAAATAAAATTTATGAATAATTTATTTACTAAAGGTGAATGAAAAACTCCAGGTACAGTTTCAAATTCATTTTTCTTTTTATTCTTTTTTTCAATACTCTCTAATGGTTGATTTTAGAACTTTTTTTCGGCGTCAAAATTTTTTGCTCGATAACATGGGGACGATAGATCTATATACATTACTATATCTATGACCCCGAGTGAATACACACACATAATTTAGCTTGTAAAATTTATGTACTAAAGGCGAATGAAAGATTCCAGATTCAATTTGAAATTAATTTTTCTGTCTTCCTTATTCCTTTTTTCTGTGTATTTTCTGGGTATCCTTTTTTTCTTTTTCTTTCTTTTCTTTTCTTTCTCTTTCTCTTTTTTTTCTTTTTTTGAATAAATAGCGACATTCAAAGAACAATATCTCTATGAATTATTTAAAATTTATTATTTAATGTGTCAATTAATTAACTAATTAAAATTAACTTAAAAAAATCCATGGAATATAATAGCAGTATTTACTCTTAATAATAACAACAAAGCAATTGATTATGAAAGTTTTACTTTAAATAGACTAGTGAAACATACGAGATACACAAAGATATGTGGAATATAACTTATTTGTGGAAAGTTATAATATTTTCTTTAATAAAAATTTTCGAACACTTAAATGCCACACAAATGTCTTCCTTCAGAATATTCATCAACTTTCGCATTAGGGGTTACATACAAACGGAACGCTTGGAATTTCGATGGCGTAAATTTTGCAAGTTTTTTGCAAATACAGTCGGCAGCAAAAGTAACAGAGCTAGCGAAAATTCCTATGTAAAAAAGGTACACTTAATGCAGATTTGTTAAATAAATCCTTCTCGAATCCTGTTCTTAGTCAGTCTAAGAACATGATTCGACAAGGATTTATTTAACAAAACAGTGTTAAGTGTGCTTTTTTCACATAGGAATTTTTGCTAATGCTCGGATAATGCTGCCGACTGCAGTCATACATACGACTTTGCAACTGGAACTGTTTCATTTGTATGTACCCCTAGATATATTCCATTATTATTGCCGAGTTTCAAAATGTAATGACTGAAGCCAAAAGTTTTTTCAGCATCAAAAATTTTTGGTAGATAACACGGGAACGATAGATTTATATGATTTACTATATCTATGCTATTTACATATTTCAGACATTTTTGTGTCTGAATTGACAAATAAGGTCTTGGATTTAAGACGCACATTTTTGTCTTGGATTTAAGACGCTTTTACAGGGTTAATTCTAATTCTCTGCGGTGTTTCGAAACGCTATAGTAAAAAAAGAAAGAAGAATACAGTAAAAAAAGAACTTTTGAAAGAATGCAGAAACAATTCAAGTTTTATTTACATATCCTACAGCTGTCCTATGTGTAAACCATTGGTCACATGGCATACAGTCGGTAACAAAAGTGTCCGAACACTAGCAAAAATTCCTATATAAAAAAAGTACTCTTCATACGGTTTTGTTAAATAAATCCTTGTCGAATCATGATCTTACACTGACTAAGACCAGGATTCGACAAGGATTTATTTAACAAAACCGTATGAAGTGTACTTTTTTTACATAGGAATTTTTGCTAGTGTTCGGACACTTTTGTTACCGACTGTACATCAACGTGATAGTACAGTCGGTAACAAAAGTCTCCGAACACTAGCGAAAATTCCTATATAAAAAAAGTACACTTAATACAGTTTTGTTAAATAAATCCTTGTCGAATCCTGTTTTTAGACTGACTAAGAACAGGATTTGACAAGGATTTATATAATAAAACTGTATTAAATGTACATTTTTTAAACAGGAATTTTTGCTAGTGTTCTGACACTTTTGTTACCGACTGTACAGTTCCTGACACACGCTACTCATCATGATACTATCAATGTTATTGTCAGCATGTGTTATCCTTTTATGCATATACTTTCCTTTCGCATAATCTGTGCAGTCGGTAACAAGTCTCAGAACAATAGCAAAAATTCCCATGTGTGTCTGGTGTGTCACTCTGGTGTGTCACTCACACGACTTTCTCTTATCCTGAAATTTTAATACTATAAATACAGGTTGGAGATTAAGATGTAAGATAACGAGTACTCTTATGTAAACCTATGTTAAACAATTCAAATTAGGCTTCGAAAGAGTTTTATATGATAATTAGTTCTGTGTGAGGGGGGGCCCCCGTTTGATTAATGCACCTACATTTATATACAATTTAATTCGGTTATTAAAAAATAATTTATTAAATTTATAATTTAAAAAAATTATCTTTTATGATAATACAGACGATTACCATATTAGAGAAGTAGTATAATACTAAATATCCAAAAAAATGTTTAATTTTGTCTCATTATTACAGTAAAAAAAATTGTTAAAAATGAAAAAAATCGATAACTTTATTTTAAAGTATCGCGCAGATGGACCCTATCGACCAAGGATTAACATATAGAATAACTGTAGGTTATGTAAACAAAATTTGAATTGTTTCTATATTCTTTCAATAGTTCTGTTTTGCTGTGTTCATCTTAGATCTTTTACTATAGCGCTTCGAAATCCCGGAGGAAATTATGACTAATCCTGTATTTATAGTAAGTCTATTAAGACACCGAAATGTCTTAAATTAAGATATGATTAAGTCTAAGCTCTATATTAAAACACTTACGTGTCTTAAATGCCTTTTCAGCTGTTTTGTGTCTTACTTTAAGACCTTTTATTTGCAAGGTATTTATATTTATATTCTATTTTTTTGTAAATTATGCAAAATAATATTTGAATCAATACTTACGTGTGGGTGGGTAGACGATAGTGACAGGTGTCGGAGGGGGCATAGTGGCAACTTCTACTGTACCTGTAAAATTATAAAGTTTTATTCAATTAATTTATATGTTTTTATAAATTTATCACAATTTAAACAAAAACCACTACTTTAAAGCAAAGAAAAGAGAAACACAATAAAGCAAGAATGCTGTGACCATCATAAAACACCTTCCTGTATCATTCTTTCATATTACTTGTTCAGAAATGTAAAACTGAAAGAGGCTATGCAACATAGCTACCTACCAACCGATATGCACGAAAATCAGCTTAGTTTTTTTTTCTTTTATACTGCATGTGAAATTTAGTGCATTTATGCACCACAGAAGCTGAAACACATCATACTCTTAAATTGAACGAAAACTTCATCACTTCAGCGCTCCCTTTCAGTCTACATGAACACAAATTGAATCAGTATAATTTTTTCTGATAGCTGTCTCAGAAAAAATGTTTGGTACACTTAAACATTAGAGAAGTTAAAAGATAGGTTTTTCTGAAATAGAGAAAACTGCAGTTTAGCAAAACATCTACCGGTCGATATGCGACTAAATTTGACGTAGTCACCAATTCCTGTTAAGGTGTAACTAAATATAAATTTTCACATTCTGTTCGTTCATTCTAGCACAAAATTTTTGTCCCACATACAATAGGCACGCAGAAAAAATGTTATTAAAAATGAATCGTAATCAAGTCATCTCAGTCGAAAAACCAGATTTGGAAGAAGTTTACGAATCCAAAACTATTTCCTTCGAATAATGAAGAAAATAAAAAATATATACTAATTTCCATTTTACTTTCTTCCAAATATACAGAAAGAAAGTATTCCATTCGTGAGACATTACAGCTTCATAGCCTCCTTAACTAGATGCCTGTCGCGTGGTTCATAAACATAGCAACAGTTGAAGCGGTAGACAGCGCCACCTGGTACAGATTGCATGACTTTTTTATTCAAGTGTCACCAATAATTTTAAGAAGTGATATGTGATATATATATAATCGACGTTTCTTCGATTCTATTCACCTTTTATGTATATTATATCCCACTTTTAAAAATTTTTGGTGGATGTTGAATAAAAAGTAATGTACTGAACACGATTTGACAACTTGTAGAAAATATCTGTCTATGTGTGGGTGTTACTAAGGTTTTTATTTGCAGTGTCTCACGAAAGAAAACATGGAATTCAATAAAAATTTATATTTATTACAACCTCAGTGCTGATTAGATTTTATCAGATATGATACCGCTCAGCAGGTGGCGCTGCTATGCAGTGGCTTATAGAAATCCTTTAGTAAACCAGAGATAAGACAAGAGCTTAATGCGCTTGCGCAGTGGACGAAAAAAAATGGCGGGCTGATTAAATTTCGTTCAATCTATGGCAACCTGGATTCCTAACTTTGGCGCATAAGCGCAGAATGGGCTATTTATTTGTATGTTTCATAAGTGGTTTTGGTTGAAGGTGTTCTAGTGCAGTGGCCGCCAAGAATATGTTGGCGCTGCAGCCTTCCCTAAGGTGGTCGAAAGTAGCTTTGGACGAATCAGGATTCATTGCCAGCATTGTCGTATCTCTAGTTTACTGAAGGATTTCTAGTGGTTTACCAAGGCGGCGGAAGGGGGGAGGGTTGTTCCGTACCTCTAGTCAAGATATAGCCTCTGAAGAAACTCAAGTTTTAAGTATATTTATCTGGTGAAGTTACTGTGCCATTATTTTAACCTGAACATACGTTGCAATTCTGCTTTAAAGTCGTAGGCTCTAAAACTCTTAATGTGCAAAAAGTGTCCATCGAGCGGCAACCTCAGATTCAAAAGAGCATATATAGTCAAAGCCTGATTTAGACAGGACAATCGGGACTAATGCCCTAATCTTCGCGATGGGTTGGGCTTCAAAATCAATCTTAGAACTCACTTCAACATCTTTTTATGATTAGAAATTTAAGTGAAGGTATACAAGGGACACACCTGATAGAATGACTTCCAATTAGGGGGGATGGGTGGGAGGGAAGCAAGAATTTCACTCGAAGCTACGAGAGTTGTAGGTCCGCCATTGCTGCTATGCTGCAGTTTCTTCTATATGCAAGAAAGCTATATATCAGATGCTGTCGCACACAATACGAAGCCATTATGAAAATTATGCTGATAAATTTATATGCATATCGGTCGACTAGGGCGCTAATATGCAATAGGTGCACTCTCAGAAATAATATACTCAATTTTGACGATTCAGATATCCTCGGGCTTAACTTCATTATTTTTGATAACCATTTCGCCAAGTGATCACGTGATTTTTGAGGAAACGTGAACTCTCAAATATTTGACGAATCTGTTTACTCACAACAGCATGTGTTAGCCTTCATTACCGCTATATTGGTTTTTTTTCTGTGTTGTTTCGACTTTACGTTACAATGACTTTTATTTGCCGGCCTGGTGGTTCGGTCGGTAGGACGATGCCTTCTGGATTTCCACGTCCTGGGTTCGATTCGCGGTGCGGGCATGGATGTTTGTGATGTCCTACGTCTACAAAATAGTGTGTGAGCTTGTTTCTGTGAATTTCTGTAAAAATATGGATCAATTGAGACAAAAATCATTGTAACTATAGGTCTCAAAGCTGCCAAATAAATGTCCAAATGATTTGTATTTGTTTGCTCTGTTTTATTTATATTTTAATTAAATATAATTAGGGCTTAATCTCTAAAGCAACAAACTTGCAAGTAATTTTATAATTCTGTAATTTGTATTTTATTCTGTATCACGAAACAGGATGAAAAAATGTATTTTTCTTTCAACGAAATTCGTATGTTCAAACAAGTGACGAAATAAATTTTCTCAATTTGACAAAATAAGAAGGAGATAATATATATATATATTTTTTTTTTGACGAAATTCGCATTCTCAAATAGGTAACGAAACAAATTTCGTCAATTTGACGAAACGTTCGCTCATAGCATATCCCTAGAAACGCTTTCATCAAAAATAAAGAAATTTTCGAGAAATTTGAGTATCCATTTCTGAGAGTGTGTTGTTATAATATGCAAACATGTGTAGGAGAAGGCTGCATCTTTTGTGTCGTAGAACACCAAGCTTTATATGCGAGATGGTCCTTATGAGAGATTAAGTTTATTTAATTTCGGTGTTTAAATGGACAACAGGTGGCACTATTAATACTCTTTTTTTGCGAATTTCCAGTTTGCTATGTTTCTGCATTTGTTGGCTGAAATTTCTCCAAATTATACTTGTAAAAACTGTGTTATGAGAATCTATATTTTTAATATTTTGTGCATTTGAGCCAATAAGTAGCATTTTTATAAAGAATGTTATTGAAGTGAGTTTAGTTTTGAAAACAATTTGCTACTTAATTAAAACAAATACAAAAAACCTTTTACTGACTTCGTGTTGTTGTCATTAAATTTTTCTGCCGGGTACCCGGCTCTCCTCAGATGACATCCTCTGTGTGGGACTTGAGATTGACTGAAGAGCTGTATCTTTTGTCACCATAAGGTAGCGCCATACGCGATCTGGAGCTACTGCGCCGCTGTCGTTGCAAGTTTCCCTATTAGCCGTGATTTCAATGGATTCGCGAAACATCGCGTAGTGATAATCTTCATAGTTTGCTATTTTAGTAGTTTTGTCAAAATCTATTTTAATATCATGTTTATTAAACGTTTTGGCTAAGGCTGTGTTGAATTTTCTCGTTTTAATATCATTTATGTGTTCATTAATTCCTGTTTTGATTTTTCTCTTGGTAATCCCAATAAAAGATCCTGGTTGATTGTTTAGGTTAGTAAAAGGAATTTTATAAATCCCTGCGGTTTATAGGGCTGGACTGGGGTATTTGTCACTTCTAATCAACTGAAAAATATTTTTATTGGGTTTGATGGGGATGTTAACGCCGTAATTACTTGCTATATTTTTAATTCTATTGGAAGGTCCGCGATCATATGGGATGGATAAAGTAAACTTTAAGTTTTTTTTTTTTTTTTTTTTTTTGAAAACTGGGAATTTTATCAAGATTTTTAATTTTATTACTAATTAGTTTATTTATGATTTTGTCTGGGTATCCTGCTTTTCTTGTAAAAACTTTAATAAAATTCATTATTGAGATCTTCAGATTCATTACAAATTAGAAAAGCGCGATTAATGTATAAACGTATTGCATTGGTTTTATAACGGTAGGATGTTTTACTATTGTAGTGAATTATTTCGTTACTGTTTGTTGGTGTTTCTATAAACGGTAGTTTTAATTTTGTGGTCGGTACGCGTGATTTTAACATCTAGAAAATTGATTTGTTTATCGATTTCTTCTTCACAGGTAAATTGGATGTTAGGGTCAAAGCTATTAATTTCATTAAGAATTTCATTAATATCGAAATTTTTATCGATGACGGCAAAAACGTCGTCTACGTATCGGTACCAGAAAAAGATTTTATTTTTTAAGTTATTGAGAATTTCTCTTTCAAGTAATCTTAATTTGAATTCCGTGACAAAGCCCGAGAGGGGGGATTCCATAAGGACACTTTTCATCTGTTGATATATTTTATCATTAAACTTAAAAAAAACATGAAAATCTGACATTGACAGATTTTAATTTAGTGCCAGAGGCCTACTACTAAACTTGTTAATATCGACAAATTCTTCTTTAGTTAATTCGTGACGATCTAAATTCCATGATAAAGTTTTCATTAAATCAAACCAATGTGTTTCAGCTGCAGATACTGTAACAAATAACGTTGGAAGTCCAAACTGTCTTAGAGCCGCAAAACAACGTTTTTTCTCTTTTTCCCAATGAGGGGGAGGTGTGCCTTGGGGGGGGATTCATGTCAAAGGTGTGCCTTGGGGGGGGACTCATGTCAAAGTTGTACCTTGGGGGGGACTCATGTCAAAGTTGGGCCTTGGGGGGACTCATGTCAAAGTTGTGCCTTGGGGGGACTCATGTCAAAGTTGTACCTTGGGGGGGACTCATGTCAAAGTTGGGCGTGGGGGGGGACTCATGTCAAAGTTGTGCCTTGGGGGGGACTTCATTCAATAAATCCCCATTCAATAAACTGCTTGAAATATGCCCTTAGCACTATTAAGAGTGACGTATAAAAATTCGACAACGCTGTACCGACGGAAATAGGCCAATAGCACTAATAATTCTCCTTTAGCAAAAAGTTGGTAACGGTAGTAAGTGTTTGGGCTATTTCGGCGTCGGAGTAATGTTCGTTAATTGTTTTGTTTATAATTTGACAAGCTTCACTAACGTTAATAGAAGGGTATAAGTTAATTACGTCAAAGCTAACGAAATGATAGTTACTTTTATTTTCAATATCTCTTAATTTTTTTTATAAAATCCTTGGTAGATTCTAAAGAATGCGACGAGGGGGGAATAATATTACGATACATTTTTGCCATATATTTTTTTTTTTCAAACAATAAGTGGGAGCTTCACTTTTATTAACTACGGGTCTAAATTTCGGGGGGTTCGATCGCGTATGGCGCCAACTTATGGTGACAGAAGATACAGCTCTTCAGTCAAGCTCAAGTCCCACACAGAGGATGTCGTCTGAGAAGAGCCGGGTACCCGGCAGAAAAATTTAATGACAACAACACGAAGTCAGTAAAATGTTTTTTGTATTTGTTTCAATTAATTAGTTTGTGCTTCGTTCTTAATTATTATATTTACAATATGCTACTTTTTCGGGAAGTTTAAATATGAATGAAATGTCAGAATTGACATTTTCTGTCATGGAAATTACTAGCAGGTGTTATTGAAGCTAGTGTGTACAAATTTCGAATACCTTATGAAAATTAACTTTAAACTTTACTTTTATATTTTAAACATTACGTTTTTAAAATTAGAATGTTGCAAATCAATTGAGATCTTTTCTATGTTATAATTAGTATTTTAAAATTGATCCGACGTCACTGCTATCGTATTTTCTGAGATAAGGTCTACACAGTCTAACAAACTAACACACTAGCAGAACACCCTACAGATGTAATCATAACAACATTTTTATTTTCGGGTTTTTCACATCTCAAAACGCGTAAAATAATCAAAAGTTCGAGGTCGAGAATTTTCACGAATACCCATAAGTTCCCTATACTTACAGCATGATGGAGATCTAAAAAGAATTGGATTCGTGAAAATTTTTGATTCATAGTTTTTTACATTTTTATACATTAAAAAAACAAAAACAAAAAAACAACTAAATGAGTTTGTTCTTCTTAGGAAATAAGTCTATTGATTTATGTATCTCTGTGTGTGTATAACAAAAATTTTGCGCAATTCTACATCATGAAAGAATGCATAGAATTTTCGAAACTTTTATGTTTACTTAGAAAATATTAATAAATATCCATGAATATTAAATTAAAAAACTCGTAGTGCAAATATTTTCTAAGAAAAATTACATGGTCTATCTGAGTTGTCGCACGATTAATATGCTCACTTGTTAAATTTGCGTTTGTAGACACAATGACTTTGCCAACAGACATTATTTAAGAAATGCCGAGTTTGTAATCAGCCAGAATGGCTCAGTAGTAGAGCATCCTCACGGTAAGCGGAGTATCCGGGTTCGATTCCCGGATCTGGTATTTTTCATATAGTTCATGTAAAAGTTCAACCTTACACTCTAATTTCGCTAAAGAAAAAAAAAATAATTGCACCTTGGCATTAAATTGGTGTTTATCTACTTCTGGTGCATATCGCCCAACATATGCTATACTGCCACTTCTCTCATTTATGGGAAGACTTTATCTCAATTACTATTGAGTATAAGTGCACAAAACTTAACATGAAAGAGGATAATTAAAAATATATATATATATGCTGATTGAGTTTGGATGCCGAAAGATGACGCAACTATGCCGTAATCTCGCTCTTTTATGGATATCTCAATTCATTTAATATACAAATGCATCAAATTTTATATTCAAGAAAAAACACTGACTTAATTTAACTGTATATCGGCCGACAGGTGACACTGCAATCACTCATTTTTGCAGTAAGTGGCACTGTTACGCCGAATAATACAGTCGAACCTCGTTAATGTGAACACTGTTAACGTGAATTACTGTTAACAT
Source organism: Salticus scenicus (assembly GCA_963930645.1). Lineage (NCBI taxonomy): Eukaryota > Metazoa > Arthropoda > Arachnida > Araneae > Salticidae > Salticus > Salticus scenicus. The sequence goes on from OZ005660.1 coordinate 85,266,015, forward strand.
GAACTGTTTCCACAATCCCCGTCAAAATAAAGATTAATTTAGTTATATGAAGGTTAGTTACTGATAGCATGAACTACTGATAACATAAACAAATTTTCTCTCCCCCTTAAGATTCACGTTAACGAGGTTCCACTGTATAGTAGAATGTTTTGTGATGATCACAGCATGTTAGTTTTAACCAAATCTTCAATTATTATTTACAAACTTAGATTCCAGTGTTAATATTTTGATTTTAGATATTAGAACATATATCATGATAGACCTCAGAAGTCTTTGAAAAAGATTTAGGAAATACAAGTTATAATTAAAAGAAGAACTACATTAAATTGAACTTACTTTTTATGGGTTGATATATACTTGCAGTAGTATATGGATAGGTTTGTTTATAAGTCGTAGCTAGGGGGAAAAAAAAGTCCTTTATTAATCACATATGAAAATCAAAATAACATGAAAGATTAACTATCATTAAATGATTTTGATTCAGCAAATGCAGAATTAATTAATCAGTTAGATCTGAAAATTGTAGTTTTTTAATTTACTCACCAGTGACTGGTAGATACTTTTAGCTTAATCGACACTTTTACATTCTATTTTTATGCACAAGAAGAAAGTAATGAGATTCATGAAAATTTCCTAATTCCATTTTTCGATAGATTTATTACATCAGTCAAAACGTTCTCGGACTAATCTACAGGTGGCGTCGTAAATGAAATATTTCTACGTGAGTAAGGTAATATTAATTTTCACACATCAAAGTTTCATGATATTTCTAAAGCTCCACGGTATCCCGGTCGGTAGAATGCCGAGTACGTAATTGGAAGATTGTGGGTTTGATACTCGACCCGGCCAAAGACTATCGTGTACACTAATGGTGGCTGGTGTACGTAAAATCCTTCGTGGCCATAATGTCCTCCTTATTCCTATCCAAATTATACCTCTGGGGGTCACCGAAGCGGGAGAACCATTCCTTCCGTGGAGGATCAAAATTGTGATGTCACATCTCCGGACCACGTCTAGAGGTGTGTCCCAGACCGTCGCCAATTGCCCATCTGTGCAGCACTAGTGCGACGTAAAACCCAACCATCCCATCCCATTGTTCAAGTGTACATGTCACTATTGTGCTGTTATGTTAAAAAATTTATTATTATTTGATTTAATTATTTATAATGTTATAAGTTACATTAAGTAACACATTTGTTTTCTTTACTAGTAGAAAAATAGTTATTATCACTTATTTATTTTCTTTACTTTAAATACTACCCTGTGAAATATCTATAAAATTTTGAGTTTAACATTTGCTTATTTTTTCTTTTCCTTTAGTGTCCTAGAACCACTTTTCCATTGTTTTAAGACTGAAAGACCTCCTACTTGCTGATTTCATAGAGCTAGTAGATTTATCGATACTGCTGAGAGGTTAAACGATCTCATTGCTAAAGTTACTCCCTCTAATGGTAATTATGAAGTTCTTCATAAGCGATTAACATATCGTTAACATTTGACTTGCATTAACATTGTACTTATTAACATATTATTCGTAAATAGTATTCGTACACTAATGGTGGCTGGTGTACGTAAAATCCTTCGTGGCCGTAATGTCCTCCTTATTCCCATCCAAATTATACCTCTGGGGGGCACCGAAGCGGGGGATACATCTCCTCCGTGGAGGATCAAAATGATGATGGTATAATGTAACCACGTTTCCTAGAACTAGCAGTGAGAACGAGTCCGAAATTTTGGAGGGGTGCGAAATTGAATGAAAGCTTGGGATCTAGTAAACATCCAGTCACTCTCTTATCTTTTATTTTCTCTGTTTTGCCCTTATTTTAAAATTAGACTCGTTGAGTCAGAACTTGCGCAGAAGCTTCGATAATTTCAAAAAAAGTAGTTGAAGAATATGTCTCCAAACCATCCTTAGGGGTGAGTTGAATTAAAAGAACTCTCTACTTATCGTCACCGGAAGCCAAAGTCAATGTTGTTCTATGCAGAATTTAGCCCCTTTATAACTCACTAACTAATACGTATTTTTAATTTTCTTTTTCAGATTCAGAAAATCTCCAGCTGTTAAACTTTCTATCGCTTTCTAAAAATTGATTTTTTTAATTTTAAATATTTTATTTTGATGTTGTAAAATGTGAATTTTCTCAGTGTTAAATTTTGCATTTTTATGTTTAAAAATGAAACATTTAAAATTAAGAAACTTAATTTTTATAAAACGATAGAAAGTTTAACAGCTGGACATTTTCTGAATGTGAAAACAGAATTTAAAAATATGTATTAGTTAATGAGTAATAAAGGGGTAAAAATTCCCCATAGGTTGGTTTCAGCTTTCAGAGACGGTAAGTAGAGAGTTCCCTTAAACACTGTTTTTTGATGGGCAATAATACTGTTGATTTAACACATTTAATTCATCAGTAACACATTTAATTCATCGCTGAGTTTCAACAGTATTTTTGCCCATCAAAAAACAGTGTAGAATATATGAATCAGCTTTGAACATTGTTTTGAAAATATCAAAAGTACGGACACAAAAATTTAATATCTTTATAACGAACAGTCGAAATGTTATGAAACTTTGACGGGTATCTCTTGAAGATTAGTACTATTTTAACCACATAGAAATATTTCATTTGCGATGGCATCTGTGTGTTAGTCTCGGGTCTTTTTTGATCAATAAGTTACACATATTTTGAAATGTTCTGGACATGATTTGAAGCTTTTTACACTTTTTTTATACATCATCATTTTTTATCCGTTTTATATCATTATTCATCATCTTTTGTTTGCTGTATACATTTACAATCATCATTTAGTTTATGTTTGTTATTGATGTTTACGAAGAACATGTTTAATACTCTGATTTTTGGTACTTAAATCAGTGACAGTGCAACATCGTACTGCGTAAATCCAATTAGATCAGTAACTAAGTTAATTAACTTGTTGTAACACCTTTATGCAATTAAATTAAATGAAAACATTTTAAAATTTCAAATTATAATCCATAGACATTCCACAAGAAGCTATTATTTATTGCTAGATCAGTTAAGGTTACAGTTACACTACAATATACTGAAATCGATTCTTCTAGGTAAAAATAAATAAACACATAAAATGTTTTTTAAAAATTATTAAATTTACAAATAAAACTATTCTGCTGTTTACAAATGCACAATATAACTTTTATTTTATTTTATATTAAATATTAAAATTTTTGTTCTTAAGAACAATAATTAATTGAATTCGATTCTCAGAATTCGATTAATCGTTTTTCTCTATCACGTGATTGAGCAGACGACGATGGGAAGAGCCCATTCATTGGCAAGTATGTGTAATGTTATACATCCAAAATCCAAGAAATTGTTTTCAGTATCCAATAAAAGTCTAAATATGAAGTGCTTGCATTAATTTATCCCCTATTTGTAAATTTGACATCTATGTTTAATTACAGACTGATGCACGCTGAGAGAGAGAGGGGAAGAATAGTCCAATAAAATACATAAAATAAAATTTCTTCTTCTATTTGTTACATTTAGTGAGTTATTAACTAGTTAAATGTAAGTTTCACGGGAATAAAAAAGATATAAATTAATACTATAACCAATTAACTATTTTTAGTATTATGTTAAACGCAATATTTGCCGTTAGCCTGTCGTTTGTAAAATCTGAGATTTATAAATAATGCCATTAACATTAAATTACTTAATATTATAATGTAATCCTCATACAACGTCATGATTTTTCAGGATCGTTATAAGTGATTTTCACTTTGTATGTGTGCGTAGAAAAAAAAATGTATATATATATATATATATATATATATATATATATAATAAGTACTTACGTTTCGGCGGGACAGTGAATGTAAACGTAACAACTTTTTTCGTTTGCTGAGTCATTTGAGCTGAAAAAAAAAAAATGAGAAAACGTGAGAAATGAGAAATAAATCTATAAATCATGCATTATACACAAATTATGAAGTACTTACCAACATCATGTATTATTGCGTTTGAATTATTTTAAGTGACCGATATAGAAGATAAAAGATAAATAAGAATAATAGAAGAAATAAGAATAATAAGAATAAATAAGAATAATAAAGACCGATAAATAAGAATTTTTTGGCATAGGAAAGTATACTGTTACGCTTTACTAAATATTTTAATTTACCTCATACTTGATTTTAATTTTCTTTGTGAGAGGATGAGTTGTAAGTATTCGTGAATAAATATCTATATTCTATTTGAAATAATGTATTTTACATTAATTTAAACATCCATTATTCTTCCCCAGTATGTTATAATGCTCGAGTAAGAATTTTCCACAGTACATGAATTTTCCACAGAACATCCGTAGCAGGGATTTTCCACCTTATCCCTGTAAAGGGTGGTAATCGTATGTGACTGTAATGGCGCTACTATACACGACAACTTAACACACAATTTTTGAGCAGATTCTTAATAGTAAGAAATCGGTTCAAAAACCTGTGTAATAGGAGCTGGGAGTACGAATATTTTTTTTTATGGCAAGTCATAAAAAGTTGCTTCTATGAGCAATTATTTATCCTACGATTAATTAGTGAAAAGAAAGCTCTTTATACGCACCGAAAAAAAAAGTGATAAACAGGAGTACCTTGACATGGAAATCGGCGATCTTTGATACAACATTTGCAGCCTTGCTTTGGATTTCAGCCTTCAGAAGTTTCACGAAATTCAGCTCAAATGAAACTTCAGCGAAAAGTTGGTGAGTGTAACAGCGTCATTATAAATTAAGTCTTACATAGTCCCTCTGTAAGACCCTAAGGTCCATAATATAAAATATTAGGTTGTCCTTAATGTCTTACATGAGGAGAACCCCGTGTAAGGTATTAATTATCTTTCTTTATACCTTAAGGAAATAGCTTAAAATATAGTAAGTTATATGCCTTGCATAGTCTCTGTGTACTATGTAAGGTTTACAGAGACCCCTTATATAGCCACTGTAATATGTTTTTTATTTATGTACATGACTCTGAACAAAGAACTGAATTTTCCCTCACTTCCTGCCATCCAATTCAGTTGAAATTTTGCATACAACTCTTATGACAATACATGTTTAGCTAGTAACGTACTTTGGGTGGGGTCCTGGGAGCCCAGATTCCGTTAAATTTTTTTTCCTCTTTTTAGTACGACAGGACTATTTCTTTCAATCTATCATTTTGCATCGTTACCAGTTTATAGCGTTCCACTTCGAAAATTCCTGCCAATATCCAATTTTACCATTTAGTTCCTTACTCTATCTTAAAATATTTTGTGAAATCTGTATGAACTTTTATACATATATATATTTTCACTTTCCATCAATGAGGATCGAACTCACAACCTTCTGGTTTGTAGTTGCGTACTCAGACCATAGAGCCTACGGGTCTTGGCTGAATATTTCCTGATTATTTAGACTAGTGTTTTCAGATTTTTTTTTTTTTCACTGCCCATTGGTGAGGATCGAACTCACAACCTTCGGGTTCGTAGCTGTGTACTCTGACCACAGAACCAACGGGTATGGGCTGAATATTTCCTGATAACATAGACTTGTGTTTTCAGATTTTTTTTTATTTTAAGGGTGTTAAAATACAAATTTAAGTAGTCCTGTCTTGCTAATTAAAATTCTGCCATAGACAGAATTTCATCTATAATTTTAATGCTCGCAAAGCAAGCATACATCGAGATATTCACCACTGTAGTACATATATATTTTTTTCTTTTTATATTAATTTTAAAGAAAATCTCACATAAAAAAAAATAATAAATAAATAATAATAATGTACTTCCTATCGTCCAACTGAGCTGAAATTTTGCATACATGTATAATTTCGACAGCAATACATGCTGAGGATGTAAGAGACTTGGGAAGAGAGAGGGAGCCGAGAACCTAGGCCCTTAACTCTAAAATTTCTTTTCAAATTTTAATCCACTTCCCATCATCCGACTGAGCTGAACTTTTATAGATATTATCCACATCCGCTGAATGAAGTTTTTAGTAAATTTTTAAACAAAGCATAATTGTTTTCTAATTTAGTCTAATTTAGTTTCTTATTTAGTTTTAGTTTAGTTTTTAGCTTTTCCAGTCTGATTTAACTTTTGCATTTTATAATGTTTCCTTAAAGTTTTTTATTTATAACAATCTTAAATGTTTTATGAATGTCGGAACAATATTCAAAAGAGGAGATGGATTCAGTGGGGGAAATAATTCCCTCGCACAGGAATGGCCTTAACAGCATACATATCCTTAGTAAATTGTGACGACGTGAGTGGGAAGTATTTTTATTCCGAGGATATCCCGGGGGGAAAATGTGGCGTTAGGGTACATTAAATAAATTGCTTTTAAAAACAGGTATATAATACAGGGTAACCTGAAAATATGTGGTTAAAATTTAAAAGGGGCTTAGAGGGACCGAACATAAATAGATTTTCACTTTTAAATTTTCACCAAAAATTTTAACGCACTTCCTAGCATACAACTGAGCTGAAATTTCGTATACACGTATAATTTCGACAGCAATACATGCTGAGGATGTAAGAGACTTAGGAAGAGGGGGGGGAGCCGAAAACATAGGCCCTTAACTCTAAAACTTGTTTTCAAATTTTAACCCATTTCCCATTATCCGACTGAGCTGAACTGTTGCATACATAGATATTATCCCCATCCGCTGAACAAAGTTTTTAGTGAATTTTAAAATAAAAGCATAATTTTTTTCTAATTAAGTCTAATTTAGCTTCTTATTTAGTTTTAGTTTAGTTTTTAGTTTTTTCAGTCTTATTCAGTATTTGCATTTTATGACGTTTTCTTAAAGTTTTTTACTTATAACAATCTTAAACGTTTTACGAATGTCGCAACAGTACTCAAAAGAGGAGATGGATTCAGTGGGAGAAATAATTCCCTCGCACAGAAATGGCCTTAACAGCATACATATCCCTAGTAAATCCTGACGAAGTCCGAGGGACAATATTTTTGTTCCGAGAATATCCCGGAGGAAAAATGTGCCGTTAGAGATATAATAAATAAACTGTTTCTAAAAACAGGTATATAATACAGTGTGATCTGAAAATGTCTTGTTAAAATTTAAAGGGGCTTAGAGGGGAGGAAGATAAATGGATTTGCACGATAATGCGTGTCTGGAAATGCTACTTGAAGATGGGGGAAGAGGTTGTGTAAGGTAGTAGAAACAAGCTAGCAATGCGGGATTTTTGTTTTAGGATGCCAACTGGTTATCTGGTAGTTCAGCATTCGTGAAGCACTATGAAATCCATAGACCTTATATACTAGACCACGCCACCAATAGGACTGACCATTATAGCGAATGTCTTCAACATGAGGGTGTAATCTGATACCTCCATCCTTTGTTCTGAGTCTCGGAAGTCACGTGAACTGGACTTGGGGTGATTCCTCTGAAATCTGTAAGAAAGCTCTCTTTTTTCCCCCCCTTTCATTTGTATGCATGATCGATTGAAGATGGTTATGTCAATTCAAACGCAATTTTTTCGCTTGCAAAATGATTTATCATAATTTTTTTTTTCTATGTAATTAATCTATGAAAGTTTAGCTTTCCATCCATGCGTAAATCTAAATACTAAAATAAAAAGTGCGTGTACAATAAAAATATTAAAAAACACAAAATTCGTTCCTACAGAAAAATAACACAGTGATCATTCTTCACTCTTCCTCCAGGCCAACATCACGTGACAATTTTGCTGGGGAAGCTCCTTCATGATGCAGACAGATAACGAGGGGGGATGCGTGGTCTATATTATATAAGGTCTATGATGAAATCACAGCGGGGAATTAAAGCTTCCCGCACTGCCTGCCTGTTTTGACTGCCCTACACAGCGCCCTCTACCACCGCCATACTGCGCTTCCGTACACGCATTGTACTGCGAATCCTTTTATATTCTTTCCTTCTAATTTTTCTTAAAGTTTAACTAGACATTTTTTGATCACCGTGTATGTATATAAATATATAGTAGGATTTTTCAACATAGGTACTTACTTGGAGGAGTAATAGTTGCTGTCGTCGTTGTAGTAGGTGTTTTCTGAATTGCAACAGTAGTTCCTGAAAAGGAAATTTAAAATTCATTAATATATGTTGCAATTTCGTTAATATATGTATTACAGTAGGCAGCAAAAGTGTCCGAGCACTAGCAAAAGTTCCCATATAAAAAAAAAATACACTTAATACAGTTTTGTTAAATAAATCCTTGTCGAACCCTGTTCTGAGTTAGTCTGAGAACATGATTCGACAAGGATTTATTTAACAAAACAGTATCAAGTGTACTTTTTTTGCATAGGCATTTTTGCTAGTGCTCGGATACTTTTGCTGCCAACTGTACATATACAGTCGGCTGCAAAATTATTCGAGCACTAGCAATAATCCTTGCCAAAAAAAAGTACACTTAATGCAGTTTTGTTAAATAAATCCTTGTCGAGTCATGTTCTTAATCAGTATAAGAACATGATTCGACAAGGATTTACTTAGCAAAACAGTCTTAAGTGTACTTTTTAAATATAGGAATTATTGGCTAGTGCTCGAATAATTTTGCTGCCGACTGTACATATACTATAACAAATGGGAAAATTAAATTAAACATTTCAAAAATATAAAGTACATTTGTCGTTAAATTAAAAGAAATTAAAAAAAAACCTAACAGGCACTTTCTCCTTAAGATATAATGAGAAAGGAAGGACACTCCTAGTGTCTTATTCTCAAGAAGTAATAGAAAGAAGGTGTACTGTCAAAGGAATTAACTCAATATGGTATGTGGTTGTATACATTTACAAAATTGTGACATAAAAAAAGTATATATATATATATTTTAAATTACAAGGAGGTGGGGTTTCAGCCCCAATCATTTATGCTTGTGTAACCCCCCCCCCCCCCCCCCCACATCTCCTTCTTCGATTACATAGATTGGTAGAAGCCTAAATTTCTTAAAAACAGGAGAGTTAAAAACCAACTGGTATCATCAAATAGGTTTCAACTAGTAGTTGAAATATAAAGAAACGAAAAGAAGTTTAAATTCTGTTTTGACAGCTTTTAGTAGCAGAAAGATCATCAATTTTCCGCTTTCTTTTTATCAACAACTTCCGTTATTGAATTACTTTGTTTCTTTTTCTTTCCTCTTCCAAAGAAATTTCTTTTCACCCCAATTGAAGAAACTAAAAGATTCTCTTCACTTAAAAATTAATAAACATTTATATATAAAATTGGTAAACTAAAATATTTTAGTAAAAAGAATCTTAAGCTTTTGTTACTCAAAAGCTGTTAAATTAAAAGTTTATGGTTATAGTAAATAACCATAGGTCAATATAACCATATAACCATATGGTAAATAACCATATAATGGTCTAGTATATAACGATATACTAGAATATATGGTTATAGTATATATTCTATTTTGTTCCGAAAAAGTAGAATTATTTCGCTTGGTTTTCTGAATCAGACAATTTTAAAAGAAAACTGCTTTTGAATTAACCCGTTAGCGCCCAGTGTCCTCATTTGAGGACAGTTAATAAAATGGCACGTATATTTTTTGTGGTTTCTTGGATGATTTCTGCTTTTAAGTGACTGTTTATAGCGTCACTCTAAATGATCCCCGAAAGTTTTATGTGTCTACTATTAATTATTATTTCATAATTTGGATAGCCATTTTATGATTTTTCATTGGTCGCACATATATTTGATTTTTGCGCAGGTATACTAACTTAAATCAAGTTGAATAATAATATATATTATAATACTTTACTTTCGAGATATTTGTAAACATATAATAGGAAATTAATCTGTTATCTAGAAGTTTTTCTATCTCGAAGTTTTCTCGCAAGAACACTAAACATCAATAGAGGATAGGATTTAAATTTAAAACTATCAGAAGAATTGTTTAAGATAATATATTTTACTGTCAGTTGTCTATATTAATTTAGAAATGAAATAATCAGCTAATAATATTTGGCAAAATTAATTCATCCGTTAACGGGTTAATCAACATATATGTTGAAAAGAATTCGAAAAATGAAATTAAATAATAAATTTATCAAATCCAATGTTTGATTAGACGCTACACACATTTTCTAAAAATTATCAAATGGACTTTAATAATACATGCGTGTTGTAGGGACAAGAAGCCCTACAATACTATTTTAGATATTTTCAAAGCCCCTACAATATTATTTTAAATGTTTACAGTTAATACTATTTTTAATGTTTACAGTGAATATTATTCTATCTTTATAAATGTTTTTTTCTATCAACTTTATTTTGTTTTCCAATAATATCCTCTCAACAGAAAATGGTAGATAATAATTGAAGCCCCCTGTAACAATCCCATACAACACTTTAAAATATAAAAGAAAACATGGCTCTTAAGTAAAGAAACCAAATGGCCACTTCTCAAAAAAAAAAAAAAAAAAAAATTAAAAAAAAAAAAAAAAAAAAAATCTCACCCCACAACAGACCCCCCAAAAATAGACAGGGGTCAAGATTCACATGCAAATTTTTACATTTTTACAAGCCTTCAATCTTTGTTGCCCACTCAAAAGACGGGCATAAATAAGCAGCCTAATAGGCATTCACCAATGAAAAAAAAATGAACGCTCCTGCAAAATAAAAAAAGAAAAGAGAAAACGGGAGGTGAACGGAGAAAGGATGCGAGATTAGTATTGGGACCTCAACAGACTTTAACGGAAGGACGGAGATGAAGTCGCAACTGCCCTGAGCACAATTCCTGCATCCTGTCCGAAAAAGGCCTCCCAAAGATGTCTACTGAACCAACAAGAAATCTCAAAATTTAAATTCTAATTTCAGGTGAGAATATAACATTGTGTTTCTTTAAGTGGCCATTTCCCCCCTTTTTTTTGTTTGCCAGTACAAAAATGAAGTAAACTAGTATGTTGTGGCCACCACAAGACTTTCTTCTATATTTTCCTATATACATATTCAATCAGTAACAATATTTAAAAAAAAAATACGATTTTTTTTCTAAGTTTTTTTTTTTGTTAAAAGTAATACATATTCAACCAGTAACAATATTTAAATATATATATATATATACGATTTTTTTTATGTTTTTTTTTCTTTGTTAAAAGTAAAAAAAAAATCGATAACTTTGTTTTAAATTATCACAGATTTATAGTTCAACCATTCGTTTTAAAGGTATTGACGAGATCTTTCGAAAGATACCCATCTTGAAAATTTACCCCCCAGGGGGGAAGCGATGCCTCCACATGCACAGAAATTTTTTCCTAGTTAACTATTACTATTATCAATAACTCATATTAATTTTACAATCACAAGTTAAAAATAATTCTCATTATGTACATTTATACGAAATTTTGTCCTATACTGCCATGTTAAAAATTTAGAAAAAATGCGATCACAGCACCACCTGTTGAGCTATTGATCCTCAAATGTAATCAACACCACTTTATGTCGGGGACCAACTAAATACCAAGTTTGGTTAAATTTCGTAAAAAAAAAAAAAAAAAAATACGATTTTTTTCCAAGTTTTTTTCGTTAAAAGTAAAAAAATCGATAACTTTGTTTCAAATTGTCACAGATTTATAGTTCAATCATTTGTTTTAAAGGTATTGACGAAATCTTTCGAAAGATACCCATCTTGAAAATTTACCCCTCCCCCAGTGGGGGGGGGGGGAACCGGTGCCCCCACATGCACAAAATTTTTTTCGTAGTTAACTACTACTATTATCAATAATTCATATTAATTTTACAATCACAAGTTTAAAATAACGTTCATTATGTACATTTATACGCAATTTTGTGCTATACTGCCATGTTAAAAGTTTACATGAAATGCGATCACAGCGCCATCTGCTGGGCGATCAATCCTAAAATCTAATCAGACCCTTTCCATGTCAGGGTCCAACTATACACCAAGTTTGGTTCAATTTCATTCATCGGTTCGTGAGATACGGTCAAAAATACGAAATTTTGCGATCACAGCGCCACCTGCTGGACGATTGATCCCCAAATCTAATCAGCACCATGCCCCGTCAGGTTCCAACTATATACAAAGTTTGGTTGAATTTCATTCATTGGTTCGTGAGATACGGTGAAAAATACGAAAATTTGTCCTATACTGCCATGTTAAAAATTTACATAAAATGCGATCACAGCGCCACCTGCTGGGCTATTGATCCCCAAATCTAATCAGCACAATGCCCCGCCAGGGTCCAACTATATACCAAGTTTGGTTGAATTTCATACATTGTTTCGTGAGATACGGTGAAAAAACGAAACCACAGACAGACAGACAGACACACAGACAGACAGACAGACATTTTTTTAAAACTATAAATTCGTGTTCAGGACATCCCGAAACGTGTAGATCCGTCAAAAAACGGAGGTCAAAAATATTCGCGAATCCAATAATTTCTCTATATTACATATAGAAGAAAGTAAAAATGAGTTATTAAAAAAAAAGAGCCTTCAGCATTTAAAACAAAGAGAAATGAATAATTATTCTTTTTTTAGATGAGAGGATTTTATTTTGTATTTTTGATTGATAGCCTGATACAGTCAATAAATAGAATTAACTCATTAACTCTGGCTACTTTATTCATTTTATTTGTCAGTGAATATTATTAAAGAAGGTATAACGTATAGTTCGAGCCTTAACTTATTGGCCGCCGGTATCATCATATAATATGATAATATTCCAAATGAAAGGAAGAGTGATTTCACTCAGATATTTATAAGCTGCAATCAGAGTGTTGATGATTTGAAATAAAACCAATTTTACTTTCTCTTACCCATAAGGTAGAGAAAGTATTGTTTTTGGCTCAAATTTTCGAGCGCGAGATTTTGTTATATTTACACGTTTTGAGGTCCCCTGAATACGAAAATCATGTTTTTAGCAAATGGTCTGTGTGTATGTCTGTGTGTCTGTCTGTGTGTCTGTCTGTGTTTCTGTCTGTTATCAGCATATCTCGAAAACAAATTATGGCAGAAAGTTTAAACTTGGTATTCTAAATGTGTATCATATAGGGATGCTACAGTAAGCTTTTCGTTAAGATCAAGCAAATGGTTCGTGTACAGGGACAATCAAGAGAATTCTAATACATTAAGTCTAGGGGGGAAATTGCAGGAAAATAGAGTTTAACGTCTATAGACTGCACTAAATCAAATGAAACAAATATATATTTTTTGTAATAGAGACAGTTAACTGGGAAAATGTTTTTGTGTATGTAGGAGCCTCGCCTCCCCCCCTGGGGGGGAAGTCCCCCCTCGAGGGGAGTAAATTTTCATGATGGGTATCTTTCAAAAGAGCTCGAAAATACCTTTAAAACGAATGGTTGAACCATCTATCTGCGATAATTTAAAAGAAAGTTATCGATTTTTTTTACTTTTAACGAAAAAAAAAACAGAAAAAAAATCGTACTTTTTTTTTTATATATATATTGAGAATAAAATGGACTTTTTTTGGATATTTGGTGTTAAACTACTTCTCTAATATGGAAATCGTCTGCCTTATGAATAAAAGATAATTTTTTAAATAATAATTTTAATAAATTATTTTTTACAAAGAGAAATATTTTTTAATAACCAAATTAAATTCTATATAAATGTAGGTGCATTAATGAAAAGGGGGGGTTGAGGGGGGCGGTAGCCCGCCTCACACAGAACTAATTATCATATAAAACTCTTCAGAAGCCTAACATGAATTGTTTAACATAGGTTTACATAACAGTAAGAAAAATCTACATTAGTAACTGGAAGGAGGATTTATTTAGGGTTATTGTGATACGCAATGTAAAGGGTCTCGCCATTCTTATCTCTTGTAGGATTTACACAATTATTGCAAACACACTAGCATAATTCCTATACGTGTCTATCAGGTTTAAACAATTCCAAAATCAAGTGTTATTAAATATTAAAAAAGATGATGTAATAATATTATTGCTGTGACTTTAATGCGAATGATTCATTTTTACATTCATCAAATTTTTTATTAATAGTCACTTTTGACGATAGCTTTCAACTTTTCACGAAAACTGGGCTATAAAATATCACTGCAATGTACTAAATTTTGCAGCAGGAACACCTATAAAAGAGTCTTTCTTTACAGATGTTTCTGCTGTAAATTATTCTATTTAAGAGCAGAATGTGCTGCCGCTGATTTTTGCCAGCATATTCTGCTGTAAACATTACCTTAATGTTTTACAGAGGGATTTTCAGATTTATAAAGTACAGCAATCAAAATTAGAAAAATTGATTGCTGCTTTTTTCTTGAGATACGAAGAGGTAAGTGATAAACACGCTTTGTTTTCTTTGTTCCTCTGTTTGTGGGCGAATTCCAGAGAATTTCCGAAATTATTCTTCAGGTGCTCGTCTCTGTTACATTTTTTACACGTTTTGTCACGTATTAAAGATGTATGCTTATATTTTATTGAGTGTTAGCATACGGAAACTGCATTATTTAGTGGAGTGAGTCTGACTTCCTATGATGCTATGAGTTTTAGAAAGTTACGACGGTCAGACACTGATAAAAAAAAAAAAAGAAACACCTTCATCTAGAATGCATAAGCGGTCATTTTCTAAATCCCTTAACTAGAAATATAGATTTCCGAGCTATGCGCATAAAGCACGCCAATAAACTGAATAGACGAAATTAACGAGAATTTCTAGTTTGCAGATTTTTAGATAGTGAAACAATATTCTGAATATTCTGAATCTTATGTATGGGGATAAATTCTAGCTTGATTATCTAGAACTGAGTCATAAACCAAGATTATAGTTGCTGAAATCCGCCTCTTGTGTTCGCATGTATTTGGAGATATTTTCAAATAGGTTTGACCTCGATAATATAGACAAACGCTCTAGAATTTTAATAGGGGTTTCTAGAACTCATTTTCAAAGGGGACTAGAGTTTATACGGATGACATGGAATTATTTTTTCTAGAGCCACAATTTAGATTCTAGATGTCAGTTACAGAATGTTTTCTCAGTGAATGTATGGTATGAAATTTTAAATTTGGATTCCGTTGGATGTTGCACAACGAAGACAAAACCGTTTGAAGAAGGTGATCTGATTACCCTTAGTGCTATACATTATTTTTTTAAAGTACGGTCACACCGTTACAATTTTAAATTTTGGCTTGATTCGAAGCTAGCACACTGCGAAAAAAAATATACCGCTTTCATCTAGAACGAATAGGTGGTCCTCTTCTAAATCCCTAAACTAGAAATATAGATTTCCGAGCTATGAGTATGAGGCACGCCAATACGCTGAGAAAAAAATTCTATAACTGACATCTAGCATCTAAATTGTGGCTCTAGAAAAAATAGTTCCATGCCATCCTTCTAAATTTATTTATAAAAAATTTTCTAGCCCCCTTCGAAAGCGAATTCTAGAAACCTCTATTAGAATTCATGAGCGTTTGCCTATACTATCGAGGACAAACCTATTTGAAAATATCTCCAAATAAATGTGAATGCAAGAGGCGGTGTTTCAGAAACTATAATCTTGGTTTATGACCCAATTCTAGAAAATCAAGTGAGAATTTCTCGTAATACAAAAAATTCAGAATATTCAGAGTATTCATAGTATTGTTTCACCATCTAGAAATGTGTAGACTAGACATTCTCGACCATTTCGTCTATTCAGTTTATTGGCGTGCTTTATGCGCATAGCTCGGAAATCTATATTTCTAGTTTAAGGATTTAGAAAATGACCATTTATTCATTCTAGATGAAGGCGGTATATATTTTTTTCTCAGTGCATGACGAGACCGCTCCCCTTTAAGGGCATGGTCTTTACTCCCGTGGTACTATGTATTTTGGAGAATTATGATCACATCTTAAAAAAAAAAAAAAAATTAATAATAATTTGAACTCGCTTGGATGTTAGATATTAAAGACTGCATCATTTGAAAAGGAGGGAAACGAATTATTTAAACAAAAAAGAGAGAAAGGATTAAAATGAAAAACGTGGGACATGTATTTGATGATTGATGCATAAATAGTTTATTTAAGTCACTAACGCTGTTACTGCATTGAGAATGATATAAACTGTTTTGTGAGTAATCTCAACGACTGCTATTACCTACACACCTTACTATTTTCTATTTTATACGCTCTAGGTTTTTCGTTTAAAAACTTACACGTATTTTCGTAGCTAGATATTAAAAATTCATAATTATGAATTTTCAGGCCAGTGTGTGTAGGGTTACAATCTGTATCGGGCTAAGAGAAATTATTTTATACTTTTTATGTCATTTTAGAGATGTGTATTAACGACGTTTTAGTTATTTATTTGTTTATTTTAATGATCAGTAGTATTTCATGTACAGAGTAAATCTAAAAAAAGACGACTTATTTCGATTTTCGTATTTTACAAGAAAAATTCATTTCAACAATTTTTAAAAACTTTATAGAGAAGTGTATTAATGATATTTTAATTATTTATTTGGTTATTTTAATGATTATTAGTATTTCATGTACAAAGTGAATCTAACAAAAGACGACTTATTTCAATTTTCGTATTTTACAAAAAAGATTTATTTAAACAATTTTTATAAACTTTATAGAGAAGTGTATTAACGATATTTTAATTATTTATTTGGTTATTTTAATGATTATTACAGAGCTGCCAACCTAATCCGGCAAATTGTTAGTACCGCCCCTTTTTCTACACCACTTAATTTTTAGAGTATTTTTCTACTTAATTCATCATAGATACATTTGAAGAGAATTACTCTAAAAATTAAGTGGTGTAGAAAAAAGGACGTTTTTCAGTAGGCGTTAACAATTTGCCGGATTAGGTTGGCAGCTCTGTTATTAGTATTTCATGTACAAAGTGAATCTAACAGAAGACGTCTTGTTTAAATTTTTTGTGTTTTATAAGAAAGATTTATTTAAACTATTTTTAAAACTTTATATAATATAAAAGTTTTAATCGAAATAAAACACGTTTGAATTTTTTTTTATTAAATGTTTTGAATTTGAACATATTATATAATGTTATCTATATACTAATATGCAAACATGAAAGTTGTCATATGTTTTTAACATATTAATTTTAAGAGTAGGAGATTAAAAGCGGTATTTCTCGAATGATGTGTTAATGTAATTCTGAGTGGAGGGATTTTGAATAGAATTGTGGACTGTATGGTTTTAAAATTCGCGGGTTTAAATTATATTAAATCATAAATCAGTTTAAAATGAATTTGAAGGACTCACCTTCCTTTCAATTGAATTAATAACATCATATTAAAGAAACAATGAATAAAAGCTTGAATAAATACACCGAGTTGAATACAAACATGAATTATTGACTTTATTTCAGCTCATACGTTAGAATAGAATTTTTCCAGCTGACCGCTAGAACACAACAAAACGAACAAACTAGAATAGGTCTGCAGAAACATAACTGCCTCACAGCAAATTGAAAAAGAAATTATTTAAAGTATAACTAACAACTAATTAAAAACATGAATAAAATAAATAATAATAAAAGAAAAAAGAATTAATTTTGCGTTTAAAACACATTAAAATATCAATAAAAGAATGAATTTAATCAATGCTTTATATTCTAAAGAGTCATAAAATTGCATAGTGCTGCCATCTATTGTCAAAATTCAGAGTTATTAGAATTCTGAACATTCTCCCCCACCGGGAGAAGGAGTGTCACTTTAGCAATAGGGCGTTGAATTTCACCACTCTGAGTCCAAATGCTGACTACACGAACTCTATTATCAGGTCCTGGATAGGTACGAATAATTCTACCCAGCTTCCACTGGAGAAGAATAGATTGTGAATCATGAATAGCAACCAAGTCCCCAATTTGAAGATCAGTTCGTGAAGTGAACCATTTAGGTCGATTCTGCAGGTGATGTAGATAGTCTCTAGACCATCTCTTCCAGAAGTCTTGCTTCATTCGCTGGATTAGAGTCCAACGAGAAGATAAAGTGAGATTTGGTGAATTCCCACTTTCTGGAATCTCAAGGAGTGGAACTCCTATCAGGAAATGCCCGGGAGTGAGGGCTCTAACATCGGATGGATCTGAAGAAAGTGGCGTTAATGGTCTGGAATTTAAGCAGGCTTCTATTTGACATAAAAGAGTAGTAAGCTCTTCAAAATTTAGAATGGTAGCCTTACAAGCTTTAATTAGATGACTTTTCGTCAATTTAACAGCAGCTTCCCACAGTCCACCGAAATGGGGGGAATATGGTGGGATAAAATGCCAATTGATGAAGTTGCTGGTAGCAAAATTTTGAACATTTTCAGAACGAATGATTCGAAATAGTTGCTTAAGATAGTTAGCAACTCCCCTGAAATTTTTTCCGTTGTCACTGAATATGTCTGATGGCAATCCTCTTCTAGAAACAAATCGTTTTAGGGATGCTAAGATAGCTGATGAAGATAAATCTGAAACAGCTTCTAGGTGCACCGCTTTTGTGCACATGCAGACAAAAACACAAATATATGACTTCAATTTAACTTTAGATCTAGGCACATTTGGTTTAGTGATGAGTGGGCCAGCAAAATCTAGTCCCACCTTTGAAAAAGTTCGAGTTGGAGTTATACGTTCGACTGGCAACTCACCCATAATTTGTTGGCAAGTTTGTTTCTTCAAACGTTTGCACAAAATACATTCATTTAGAATTCGACGAATGTAAGAGCGACCATTTAGTATCCAATACTTTTGTCTAATTAGGGAAAGAATCAGTTGTGCACCAGCATGAAAATGTTTTTTATGATATTGCTCAACAATTAATTTTGTAATGAAATGATTTCTCGATAAAAGCACTGGATATTTCTGATCTTGATTAAGTGACTGATGTCTGGACAACCGTCCGCCAATTCTGATTAAACCTTGATCATCTAGAAATATATTTAAGGATAAATATTTGTTGTTGGTTGGTAAAGGTTGATTTTTCCTGAGCAAATTCAGTTCTACCGAAAACTCTTGTTCCTGAATCAATTTAAGAATATGTGTAATAGCACTTGAAACTTCAGGCGTACTGACAAGTCCAATACGTCTAGAATTACGATTACAACTACGAATGTTATAAATGAATCTCAAACACAATGCAAGGACTCTGCAAAGTTTTGAAAAAGAAGAGAATTTGAGTAGAAAATCAGGAAAGGCTTTATGACTAGATGTTGCAACGTGACTTAAATTTTCTTCAGAATTTTTTGACTTAACATTTGAAGATTTGACTAGGAATAATGGTAACTTGACACTAGCACTAAGCCATTCAGGCCCAAGCCACCACAATTTGTGATGCAAAAGACTCTTCGGTAGAATGCCTCTTGAGGCACAGTCTGCCGGATTTGACGAACTCTCAACATAAGTCCATACTGCTTGTGGGACAAGTGATTTGATTTTGTTTGCTCGATTTGTTACGAAATGATTTCCTTTGGTTGGAGGAGATTCAATCCAATTTAAGGTAATTTGTGAATCGGACCACAAATAAATTTTATGTACATTAAAGGTTAAAGATTCTAATATTGTGGAGCTTAATTGTGCAAGCAAGAATGCAGCACATAACTCAATTCTGGGAAGCGTGACATGTTTTAAAGGATTAACTCTAGTTTTTGCAGCGACAAAGTTAACTGAAATCTCACCTAGAGAAGATAGTGTCCGAAGGTATACCACTGCAGCGTAGGCCTTGCCAGATCCATCACAAAACCCATGGATCTCTATGTGGTTCTCTGGAGATGTTTCACAGTTCAGATATCTTTGTATGCCAATGGACTTTAAGAGTTCAATCTGAGAATTAAATTCTTGCCAAGTTTTCAAAATGGAATCTGGGATTTGATCATCCCAAGCACACTTATCTTTCCAAAGCTCTTGCATCATGATTTTTAACATGATCGTGGTTGGAGCTAGAATCCCAAAAGGATCAAAGATTTGAGCTATCATTGATAGCAATTCTCGCTTGGTATGCACCGATTTGACGCCATTAAAATGAATTTTCAATAAGTCTTCTGCCGAATTCCAAACTAAGCCTAAGATTTTTTGGGAGGAATCTTCGGAAAATTTTACATTTTGCCTAGTGGATTTAAGATCTTCTGGTAGATTTTCAATGACTGCGGGTACATTGGAAGCCCATTTTCTAAGTGTAAAGCCTCCTTGATTTAAAACGCGATTTAGGTTTTTGACCAATTGTTTTGCTGCATGAATTGAATGCGACCCACCAAGATAATCATCCACATAAAAGTTCTCGAAAATTGACTGCGCAACAATAGGAAATTCTGAACTATAATCTTTGGCTAGTTCGTGCAATGTCCTTATAGCCAGGAATGGGGCACAGGCTGTGCCATATGTTACAGTCAATAATCTGAAACTCGTAATAGATTCATGTGGCTGGAATCGCCAAAAGATTCGCTGAAAGTCAACATGTTTGGGGTTTACCAATATCTGTCTGTACATTTTGGCGATGTCTCCGGTTAAGGCTATTGAATATGTTTTAAACTTAAGAAGAAGTTTAAACAAATCTGGTTGCAACTTTGGACCTATTTCAAGAAAGTCGTTTAAAGAGTGGCCTGATGTTCCTTTAGCCGAGGCATCAAATACCACCCTCAATTTAGTAGTTGTACTATCTTCTTTCAAAACCCCATGATGAGGCATGTAAAAATAATCTTTAGAATCTATTTCAGAATTTGGGACTGGTTCCATATGATGTAAGTCAATATATTCTTGCATAAAGCCATGGTATTGCTCTTTAAGCTCATGATTTTTATTAAGTTTGGATTCTAACATATAAAACCGTTTTAAAGCATTTGATTGTGAGTCACCTAAATTTGGAGCTTCTTTAAAGGGAAGATCCACCATGTACCTTCCAGACTGAATTCGTCTAACAGTTTTTGTGTATTTTTCTTCAGAACTGTGAATTGGTGTTGCAGCTGGAAGGGACTCAATTTCCCAAAATTTCAGAAGATCATAAGTTAACTGAACTGTAGCATGGCAACTAAGGACAGTTTTAGAATGCTGAAAATTGTTTGCATGTATGACACCGAGAGTAACCATCCCAATTTGGAATTTAAAGCACATGGAGTACCTTTAGGACCCAGAATAGATTGCTCTAAAATTATTAAGGGAAATAAATCTGCACCAAGCAAGATTTCAACTGGACTCGAAACATAAAATTTAGTATCTGCTAAAGATAGACCTTCCAAATGAGGCCATGAAGATTTTCGAACAACAAAATTAGGAAGATTTACCGTAACATTATTTACTATTAAAGCATTCACATCAAAGATTTCATTACTATAATAAGACTTTAAAATAATATTAACTTCAAAAAGCGCAGTTTCTGCAACAATATTATTTACACCCGAGATTCTATGATTTGTGGTTTTCATAGGTAACCCTAATTTTTTAGCACAAGAGCTGGAAATTAATGATTTTTGACTTCCTGAATCCACCATGACTCTACATGGCACAAACCTTCCAGTATTTGATTTTACAAGAACCATAGCTGTCGATAACAAAGTTTGACAACTCTCTTGGGTACTGGTTAAACAACTAGAGTTGACAAAGGATGGACTTTCAATGTTGAGATTAGTATTTTCAATAACATGTGGAGAATTATCTTTATTTTTCTCGAAATGGAGAAGTGTATGGTGCTTAGCATTACACTGTCGACATTTTGTCGAAATCAAACATTTATTAACGAAATGATTACCACGTAAACAATTTATGCATAGTTTTTTACCCTTCACAATATTCCATCTATCTTCAACAGATTTTTTAAGAAAGTGTGGGCACTTGAAAAGTGCATGAGATTCCGAGCATTCTGAACAGATAGAATTATTGGATTTTATATCTGAATTAGATATTACAGCATTAGACACAGATTTTTTAAATACTACTTTTTGTTTACTTTCAGATTTAGAATAAGTACTATCAGTAATATCTTGCAAGCTTCTCGCTTGTTTTTCAAGAAACAAAATAAATTCATCATAGGTGGGAAAAGAATCACTATCTAAAGATAATTCCCATTGCTTCTTTAAATTATCATCCAATTTTGTTTGCAAATTATAAACAAGAATTAAATCCACAAATAAATTAAATTCAAATCCTAAACATTTCAAGTTACGTATTGCTTCATTACAGCTATCTAATAAATCTAGCATAGATTTCCGACAATTTGGTTTCAAAGATTTCGAATTAAAGAATTTGTTTAACTGGGCATAAGCTAGATTTTTTTTATTATCGAATCTAGAAATTAGTGTTGCCCAAGCTTCCTTATAACTTGCTTCAGTTATTGGAAAGCCTTTTATTAACTTATTGGCAGATCCAATAACATACGCTTTTAAATATTGTAATTTTTGCAAATCGGAAAGCTGACTGTTCTCATGAATAGTGGTTACGAATATTTGCTTGAAGCTTAACCAGTCTTCCAAATTACCAGAGAAATGTGGCAAATCAAATTTTGGAAGGTGAATAGATTGCTTCGAAACAGAACAAGAATTTTCATTAACCTGTGTTACAATTTTAGTGTTCTGAAAACAAGAAAGTTCTAATCTTGACTCTATGTGATATTTTATACGAATAAGTTTCTCTGTCCATTTTTCATTATCTTCAATTTCCTTTTTTAATTCATCTAAATCAGAAATAACTTCCTCAACTTCATTATTAATTTGTTCTAATTGAGTTTGCCTTTCATGCAAATGACCTTTCAAAATTTTTATTTCTTGAATGTCTAAAGAAACCGCTTCCAAAGCTTTTATCGCTTTGTTTTCAAATTTAGTCACTGACGACCGAATAATAGTTCTTTTTACTTTTAGTTTTTCAATTTTCGAAGCCATTAGAACATTTTTTTTTTTCCAAGTTTGTAAAATATTAATTTTTACTAAAAGATTTCATAATTTAATATATATCCGGCTCGACGGACCAAAAAATATGGAGGGATTTTGAATAGAATTGTGGACTGTATGGTTTTAAAATTCGCTGGTTTAAATTATATTAAATCATAAATCAGTTTAAAATGAATTTGAAGGACTCACCTTCCTTTCAATTGAATTAATAACATCATATTAAAGAAACAATGAATAAAAGCTTGAATAAATACACCGAGTTGAATACAAACATGAATTATTGACTTTATTTCAGCTCATACGTTAGAATAGAATTTTTCCAGCTGACCGCTAGAACACAACAAAACGAACAAACTAGAATAGGTCTGCAGAAACATAACTGCCTCACAGCAAATTGAAAAAGAAATTATTTAAAGTATAACTAACAACTAATTAAAAACATGAATAAAATAAATAATAATAAAAGAAAGAAGAATTAATTTTGCGTTTAAAACACATTAAAGTATCAATAAAAGAATGAATTTAATCAATGCTTTATATTCTAAAGAGTCATAAAATTGCATAGTGCTGCCATCTATTGTCAAAATTCAGAGTTATTAGAATTCTGAACACTGAGAAAATAAAAATTATTCTCATTGAGGCTAAGAAGGTAGATGATGATAATACTTTTACTTTAATATGCACATGCAATCGTTTATTACAAATGTTCATTAAAATTCTTTTCCGTTATGAATGCAGACAATTTTTTTTTTCTCAGAAGTATTTTATATGGAAACATAAATATAAAATTTTTCGTACGTTTATAGCGTAAAATTAGTATCGTTCGAAAATTATAATTGATGTGGGTTGCAGAAAAATATATCATATGAGACTAAGAGAGCAGAGAAAAATACCACCGTTAATTTTATATACAGGGTGGCCATAATTAAACTGCAAGTGTTCAAGGGGTGCTGGAGAGAAAACTACTGGGAATATTCCAGTGAAATTTCGTATCTACACGTTTCAGAACATGCGCAAATCAAATATGAAAAAAAAAATCGCCATTTTCACCCGATAGATGGCGCTGTACCGTATTTCAACGCTCACCAGTGGCATATACAACTTCCAAGACCGATAGACAGAGAATAATGACATTCTAAGAGAAATATAAACAATATAAAACATCACTTACAGTTCATCAAAATTCCATACAATTCGCCTCAGTAATTAAATTTTTACAGTATCATGTAATCAAAAATTAACGTAAATTAAGATCACAAATTAAAGAAAAAAAGAAAATATCAAGCAGATTTTTCGATGATTTAAGCTCAGATTTTTCCACAAATGAAGGCAATTTTTGAAAAACATCCCCAAATGACAATAAAGCTAGTGAAAGTCTCTAGTCATAAGGATAAATCATTACGTTATCAACATTGACAGAAAGTTTAAGAACTCCCCAGATTTCTCCCCAAAAATTTTAGAATTCCCCAAAAAAGTCCCCACAAACATTTGGTCCCCAAAATTGTCCCCAAAAGTCTCAAAAATCCTTAATCTGGCATCGTCCAGCAGATGTAGAATTTTGATAGATTAATTACTACGAATATCGTTTGCACGAAAAGTTTGAATTTCTGTACTTTTTATTTAAACGTGTACTTAAAAAAAAAAA
This sequence comes from Salticus scenicus, assembly GCA_963930645.1. Lineage (NCBI taxonomy): Eukaryota > Metazoa > Arthropoda > Arachnida > Araneae > Salticidae > Salticus > Salticus scenicus. The sequence continues at coordinate 85,290,470 of OZ005660.1, forward strand.
AAAAAAAAAAAAAAAAAAAAAGTGGCGTGTTTCTGCCAATGAGCTGAAGAGCAACTGGAGGAAATGCAAAACCGTTTTTTGCGTGCCGTTTTTGGAAGGTTTGACTTCCGAGCGTTGCACGGCAGAAAGCATTTGATATCTTTATATTTCAAAGTAAAATTGTGTAAAGGTTGTCTGTTCGAACAAAAATATGCTAAACATGATATTACAATTTCAAATTTTAATTCTTTAAAGAGTTTAATAGTAATAGACGACCCGACAAATGTTGCCTGCCGTGGAAGGTTTGACTCTGTACGGCAAATGATTGCAGAAAAACTGGCACGCACGAACACTGTGTAAAGGTAATGGAAGCATTTGCTCCAGTTGTCCTTCAGTTCAGTGGTTTCTGCCACTGGGCGATATTAGTACAATTTAAAGTGCAAACATTCCTAAAATGTTTGCATAAATATAAATTTTCTACTATCATATATCGTTAAATCGCGATATAAAGATGGTTATATATCGCGGTGTAAGATTTTCAACATCGCCTAAACCTAAACCATTACTTAAAAAAAAAAAAAAAAACAGAGGAAAAAAACATGAATGTATATAAAAATAATAAAATAAATGCGCTACAATTATACTTACGTGGAACAGTAAATGTAAATGTTACAGTTTTTAGTGGAGGCGGTTTGTGTGTAGGAACCTTAGCTAAAATAAAAAGAAAGAAATGTTATTTTACAATGTTAAAAATAACATGTTTTTACAGAATTTTCAGAAGCATGCATATTTAACCCATTAAGGTGTTAAGTCAATTCATGTTCCTGTTACCATGTGGTCATAGCATGCAATAGTTTACCCTTTTTTTTTTTCTAGTTGAGAAATTTTCTAAAATCACTTAAGATTATATCTATTTCAATCACTTATGATTATATCTTAGTAAAATTATATCTTTAAGATTAGCTCTATAAAAGTCCAAGTTATCAATAATAAATAGAGTTATTAATCTAGCGTTTTGTAAAATCTTCTTGCAGGTGATAGTAAACAATGCAAAAAATATGTGCTTTAAAAATAGTGAAATGGATTAACATGTCACATTTCCAAATTAGATGGCAAATAGTTGACCATTCCACAACCTCGAGCCTTAACTTTCCCGCTGTACGATACTTAACTATTTTTCGGACTTTTTATTTTATTTTTTTTTAAAGAAAACCGGTGATTAACACATGAATTACTTTCCCAGATAAGATGATGAAAGTTTGCATACATATGTATTAAAATATAACACTAATAAATACCAGCCAACCAACAGTCGATGTTTCCATATGAACCTGTTTTCAAATTCGTTGCTTGTGTACAGTCGGTAACAAAAGTATCTGACCAATAATTCCAATCCGACTAGCCAATAATTCCAATATCGAAAAGTACAATTAAAACTGTTTTGTTAAATCGTTGCCGAATCAGGTTCGTAGACTAAGAATAAGACTCGGTAATTATTTATTTAACAAAGCTGTATTAAGTGTACTTTTTTCAGACAGGGATTATTGCTAGTGCTCGGATACTTTTACTGCCGACTGTACAGTCGGCTGCAAAATTATTCGAGCACTAGCAATAATCCTTGCCAAAAAAAAGTACACTTAATACAGCTTTGTTAAATAAATCCTTGTCGAGTCCTGTTCTTAATCAGTCTAAGAACATGATTCGACAAGGATTTACTTAGCAAAACAGTCTTAAGTGTACTTTTTAAATATAGGAATTATTGGCTAGTGCTCGAATAATTTTGCAGCCGACTGTATTATCCTGGAAAATTATATTCGAAAAATCAAAAACAATATTGTTTAAGAAAATAGCACAAATTAATTAGTATTGTCACTAGTTTATTTGTCTAGCTTACTTGTTTGGTAATTGATTAATCTCGTCAGCACAAATTCTAATTCCATTGTGGTAGACTTTTAACTAATATTTTTAGATTTTTACTCAAATTAGCTAAAAGTTTTGACCGTAATTTCGCGACTTATAACAAGGCCGAGAAGAAAAAAAATGACAAATCATCAGTTGGTGGACCTGTTATTTTATTACATTTCTTTTTTTTAAGTTATCGTTTCGATTTGTTTTAATGCACGGATATGTATACATACTTGCCAACCATCTCATTAATAACCGTGCAATTGTTAACGCCCCCTGAAAAAACGCCCCTTTTCTCACACCACTATATTTTTAGAGTTATTCTCTCCAAATATTGTTACGATTAAATAAGACTAAAATTACTCAAAAAAGTATTGGTGTGAAAAAAAAAGTGGGTACTAAAAATTGTACGGTTCATAATGAGATGGTTGGCAAGTATGTATATATATATATATAAATTTCGAAACATTGTTGCAATAGTGAAGTCATTCTTTTCTGCTATATCATATTTTTTCCATCACTTTATTTATCTATAGCAAAGATAAAAATTCACTTTCTTTATTTCATACATATTTGTAGCTATTTCGTCAGTATAGCGTTAACCCTGAGAAATTTGGACTTAAATGACATGAATTTTTCTTATAAGTATTAAAATTTGGTAAAATAAATTTAAATTATTGCTTTTTTTTTTTTTTTTTTCAGATTCTTTAAAATGCTTCCTGCTAAAGGATTTTTTAACCCCTTTCCCTCTCCCTCAAATTAAAATTATTACTACTTAATTATACAGTTTAAATGTGTAGTAACTTATAGAATAACTATTAAGTAATTTTTAAACATATTTTTTACTGATGATTCTGAATGCTGATGATTCGTATTATTTTTCTACATTTAAGAATGAAAATATTTTTAAATCAATACCATATCAACGAATCCACAAATTAATACCTAAATATGCTTAGATATTGTTAAAATATAATAATGCAAAATCGAGTGGAAAAAATTAACTATATCATGGAACATTATATGTATATATATATATATATATATATATGTATGAATTTAATTTTTTTTTATTTAAATAGTTTTCGAGATAGTTTAATATATTGAATATTATTATATTTCAGTGCACATGCAAGTACATTTTCATAATTATAACATATAAATTTGCAAAAAATGTTTCATAATGCTTTGATATTACATAAAATAATAACATGTAAAAGGTTGTGTATAGTACAATGTATTGAATTCCATGATAAATAATACGAGGATACTTAACAGAATAATGGATCGTTGTTAGCATATCGTTCTGCTAGTTAAATAATAGACGAATTCTTAAAATAAAATTGGGTTGAGTTGTAGGAATTAAGGCCGACTGACTGCACTAGGGTCCTAGGCCTGATGGGGAGTGCCCTCTGTTGAGGTCTTTCTAAGTGGTCATAACCTCTTCTTTCTTTTTTAGATTTTAGAAAATTTCTTTTCTAAAGAATAATAGCTTTGAATGCTTAATTAAAAATTAAAATTTTTATAATTGAAATAAAATTAGGAGTTTGACAAGGTAATTTTTATTTATCTATTTTTTATAAGAAGTTACCTAAGTTCTATTGTTATTTTAACTGTTTTTATATTAATACATTGTTGTCGAGGTATTTTTCCTATTTTGAACAGTAAACATGGGTTAGGGCTCCTTTCAAAAGACCCCCAAGGAGGGCACTCCCTCTCAGGCCTAGGATCCTAATGCAGCCAACTGGCCTTGATCCTAACACCAATACATATTTTGAACATTAAGTAATGCCTTTAATGTTCCTCTAAAACGTTGTATTAACCAATTGCCAAATTTATTTATGCCGCAAAATCGTTAATGCTGTTTTTTTTTTCCACCACTTTCTTTGTATAGTAATTTTCTCCAATATGTAATAACGTTAAATAAGAAGAAAATTATTCGTTTAAAATTGTGATGTGAAAATTAGATGGGTACTAACAATGCTAGGGTACAAACAGGGTTTCTACCAGGGTTCTGACAAAAGAAAATTTGAATAACACTATTTTTGTACAGTGATTTCAGACTGGATTAATTATTGATATTAGTTGATGTCTATTTTTTTTAAAAAATTATAAAAATCTCTATGTGCATGAGCCCATTTCAGCTGCAAGCGTCGATGGTTTCGCGTGAGGGGTGATCATGCAGAAAGTAGTTCGTACACGCAGTCCTAGGAAGCAGCAGACGTCGACGAATTAACGAAGCAGACACCCGTAGCAGTGTATCAATGTGCTGCCAACTGTCTAGATGAAGCTGTACGCTCCATTAGCGCCATGCGGACAAAGTGTCTATCGTCGCGCATTGACGTAATTTTTTGGTTGCCACTCCCGGATTTTCGAGTGGTCCGGTTCTCGTCTGTTCAATGCTTCCACTGACTCGTCCTCAGGCAGCGGTTCTACTGGCGTCAGCCGACCTCACCTCCCCGTCGTGGTCCCTGGGTAGTTCGCTCAGGCGGTTAGCTAACGAGGCGGCGCGGACGCAGAAGCTGGTGGGTGGAAAGGTAGTTCCTCCAGTCAATTGGAGGCTACAATCACTCGTCGCTCGTAAAGTCATAGGTTGTGGTTATGTTTTGGGGCGGTACCCGGCGGCACGAGGCGCTCGGTGTTGTTCTGCTTATATCTGCAGCCTACTCTTCACCCCTGGCCTTGCTTCTCTAATAGGTTCAAGTGTGTTTCCCGGACCCGGCCTAGCACTACCTCCGGAGAGCAGCTAGCTCGAGAGGCTTTTGGGTTCTTCCTTCCCGCAGGCTTATTCGGGCCCGTGCCCCTGCCCGTGTGGTCGCTGGAGAAGCAGGTTTCGTTATTTTTCTCTCCAGGGCATTATACCTTTAAACTAAACAGTGAGGCATGCCCTGGAGGGTAATTCGCATCTGTCCACTGCTTCCAAACACGCATTACTGTGCTGCTGTTACGCTACACAAGAGCTGCTTTTACGCGATGGGATAATCCTCCTACATGAAGGCTGATGATTCTCCCCGTTCAAACTTCATAAACTGTTCAAATTTCACCCTCTGACGTCGACGAGGCCTAATTACGTCTCACCTCACGTTTACCTGAAATAGATAACCATAGACTATTTTAAACAGGCCGCTAGAGCCCTTTATTTATACAGTTTCAGCGGCAGTCCAGAGGGCGCTGCAAAGACCAAGCACGCGTGGTGGCTTTGAAAGTTTAATCATTTGCTTTACACAATATATTTTGCATTTCCTGATAATGTCAGCTCAATCGCGTCATTCTTTCATGGTGTTGCAATTTTCTCAAATATGAGTGTAATAATAGTTATGTGTTCAAATAGTAATTATTATTAGTCAAAAAAAAAAAAAAAAAAAAAAAAAAGATAATAATAACTTACTTGGAACTGTGAAGGTAAAAACTTTTGTTGTAGTAGTTGGTATTGTTTCAATAATTGTTGGTTTCGCTAGAATAATAAAATTATTGTGAGAAATGATCATATACAATAACAAAATTTATTTAAAAATCATGAATATAGAAATGTAATTCTTTTATTTCAGATAATGAATCAATAAAAGTTTAATTACTAAAATGAGTTTATTGCCAACTTTATATTTTCCAATAGTCAAATGTTTCAGTTTCTACAGGATTTTCCCTTTTCGGATAACCTAAACATAACCTCGTGTTGCCAAAAAAGAAGAAACGAGAAAATCAAAATATTTGCGTACTTACGTGGAACTGTAAATGTAAACGTCACAGTTTTTGCTGGTGGCCTTGTATGTCCAGGAGTCATAACTAAAAAGTAAAGAACAAAAGTATTATTATAACAGTGTTGAAAAAAAAAAAATATTTTTAAAAGAATTTTTGCACATACCCCATTTAAAACGAATTAATTATGATCAAAAATTGTTGTTTTAGTTTTTTAAAGAAACATATGAAGGTGCGTGTCGTAATTACTGCTATAGTATACCGTCAGTTTAATGTATCTAAATACCTAGATATAATTTCTAACTGGTTGTAGAAGTATTTTTTGCTCCTATATATGTAAATCTAATTCAATTTCTTTAAGTTCGATGGATTCAATTATAATTTGTATCCAGAACTAAACGCGAGTCAAGTGTCACAGAATTCCATCCAGCCGTTTACAGGTGAAACTCGGTCGAATAAAACACGTTCTATGTGCTTCCACCCCTCCCATTCCCACACAGAAAATACAGTAGAGCGCCGATTATCCGAACACGCCGAGACAGACCCTAGTTCGGATAAGCAAAAGTTCGGATAATTGGACAGACAATTTAAGGGATTTTGTGACAATAGAAAAACCTTCACACTTTATCCAGGCTTAGGACTGACACCACCAATTTGTGCTGGTGTGTTTAAAAGTGTTTTTTTTTTTTTACTCGATTTTATAATTTTATTATAATTTCAAGAAAAAAGCTTTTGATTGTTGCTTGCTTCAAAGAAGACATTCTTTTCAAGTCTGCCACATCTCGAATTCTTTTTAGACAGGTTAATTGAACAGGATATGCGTCGCTCTGCCTTTCGAATAGTTTCATAGCTGTTTCCAAGCATTCAAAGGCTTCGTCATGTGATGGACCTGGGTCATTTCCAAAGCATTCGTTTTCATTTTCTTCATTTTCTTTTTCACCTTGAATCTCATCCACAATCTCATCATCATTTAAAATCGGTTATCCAGGGTCATATACGTCACTATTTAACTGTTCGTTAATTTCATTTTCTTCATAACTTAGGATTCTTCCCATCTCCTTTATTGTTTTACATTCCTGATTTTCTTTACTAGATTATTCTAATCCACTATCATTTTTTTTCTTTATTTAAAATTGTATTCCAAGCCTTTTTTAATGTTGAGGATTTTTCTAGATTCCAAGAATCAGCAGACATAATGCAACAATCTTTCAAATCAGTTTTCGTATGTTGGGATTGGGAATCAGGAATTTGGATAATTGGAAGTTCGGTTAGGATTTTTTTTTTAGGGGGAGAAATAGGCTGTTCGGATAATTGGAAGTTCAGATAAAGAAAAATAAATAGAAAAAAAAAAGCTGTTCGGATAATTGGAATTTCGATTAATTGGAATTCGGATAATCGGCGCTCTACTGTATTCTGAAATCGTTTTGGGGCCTTTGATGTCTAAAATATAAAGATAATGCAATTTTTTCTCCATTAATTACGTTTTACTGACAAAAACCTCATGGCGTATTCGCCGGCGTTTTTTACTCATATCTCTAAATCTAATAGAACTTTTTAAATTTCGATAAGTATAATTATAAGTTGGGTACAGACCTAAATTCTTGCAAAATATCGTTGAATTCCGACTAGCTGTTCTTGTGTGACATTCTGACAAAAATAGCATTACACACACAACGGAACACACAAACAGAAAATTTTCTGAAGTCATTTTTGACTTTCATGGTGTTTGAATCGTGAAGATATCGTAAAATTTTTCGATTCTGACAAACTTACAGACAAAAGTTTGATTTTATTAATATAGATTAAAAATTTTTCACTTTTCTTTTTCTTTATTCATTCGGTTGGAATAGTCACAACTAATACAATAATATTTGTTTACAAAAACCTTGCAGTAAGGTAATTAAAATGTAATTATTATTGTTAACAATTTAATTGCAGTTATTATCAATAACAATCTGTCCTTCGAATGTATACAATCACAAACCTGTGAGTACAGACTGTGTAAAATAGCTTTTTCTTTCTTTCTTTTTTTTCCTGTTTAATTACAAAAATTGCATTGGACTAAAGCATACAAAAATACAACAATAGAAATAAATAAAACGCATATGGAGTCAAAATTATTCTGAATTGTTTAATAAAAAAATCTGGAGTGACTCCACTCGACTTTCCGAACACTGAGTAATTAACAGTTTCGTAGATAAAGTAAAGAAAGAGGCGTTGTTAAACAAACAAAAGAGAGAAAACCATAATAGAGTGTTTGAGTATTTTTCTCCATATATTACACGATGTTTTATTTAATGCTACTGAACTTTCAGCCCATAGATCATAATGATAAAGAATTTTTCGTTGTGTCCCTGTAAAAACCTATAAATGCTAGATTCACCAAAATGCTTATAGTTAGTGCAACAGTGATTTATAATACTCATATAAATTTTCAGCTCAATTGAAAAAGGCGCTTAGGTGCTATTGCACTTTTAAAAATTTGGTCCCCGTAGGCCATAATGATAAAGAATTTTTCTTTGTGTTCCTGTAAAAAAACTGTAAGTGCTAGATTCACCAAAATCTATACAGTTGGTGCAACTCTGACCTATAACATGTGTACAAATTTTTTGCTCAGATTAATAAGGCGTTTAGACGCTATCACACTTTTAAAAATTTGGCCCCGTAGGCCATAATAATAAAGAATTTTTCTTTGTATCCTTGTATAAAAACTATAAGTTCTAGTTTCTCCAAAATCTATACAGTTCGTGCAACTATGACCCATAATATGTGTATAAATTTTGTGCTGAATTGAATAAGGCGTTTAGATGCTATCGCACTTTTAAGATTTTGGTCCCCGTAGGCCATAATGATAAAGAATTTTTCTTTGTGTTTCTGTAAAAAACCTATAAATTCTAGATTCACCAAAATGCTTATAGTTAGTGCAACAGTGATTTATAATATTCATATAAATTTTCAGCTCAATTGAATAAGGCGTTTAGATGCTATCGCACTTTTAAAAATTTGGCCCCGTAGGCCATATTAATAAAGAATTTTTCTTTGTGTCCCTGTATAAAAACTATAAGTTCTAATTTCTCCAAAATCAATACAGTTCGTGCAACTATGACCCATAATATGTGTATAAATTTTTTGCTGAATTGAATAAGGCGTTTAGATGCTATCGCACTTTTAAGATTTTGGTCCCATAGGCCATAATGATAAAGAATTTTTCCTCGTGTCCCTGTAAAAAAACTATAAGTTCTAAATTCACCAAAATCTATAGGGTTCGTACTATGGTGACTTACAATATACGTACCAACTTTCAGCTTATTCGAACAAAGCGTTTAGACGCTAGCGTGTTCACTCACAGACATACACACACACATACACACATACATACACACACACATACATACATCATCGCAAAAATAGTGAATTCGGACTCAGGGGACCTCGAAACGTATAGAAACATCGAAATCTCAAATTCGGATTTTTCACATGATTACAATACTTTCCTCATTACAATGTTCGGAAAGTAAAAATTAACATTTAGTTTGCTTTTTATTGCCTGTTGAACTGTGCGTAGACTCTCATTATTTTACCTTATTCTTCTAAATGAAGAAACATTTGTATTTGACATACATACCAACCCTACCTTCATTTAAATATTGTACCGATATTCACCAAATATTTAGGATTCTTTTCAAATTAAAAATATATACACGTGACCAATATGTTCTCATACAACTTTTGAAGCACGTTGAAAAGTTGTACATATGTGTTACTGTAGTCCCAATTATTTTGCAGGCAATTTAATATAAGGTATAAAGCTATTGCAAGTGTAAATGTTGCACTAATTATAATTTTTTTTTTTTTTTTACCTAGGTAGAATGAAGAAATTGAGAGAAATTTTGATAAATAAATTGGTCAAAGGAGAGCAGCCGGGTGAAATTTTCACAGACTTTAAAGCCCTAGTGGTGAAGAGAGATTTCATTTACAGAACTATCAAAAGGTATAATGAGACGTCCTCTGTCGATGACAGAAAAATATCTGGCAGACCGAGGTTCGTTCGGACTTAAGAGGCTGTGGAAATGGTCAGGGAAAAGATACGACGAAGCGAACAAAGATCTGCTTGAAAACTAGCACGAGAGCTCAAAATAACGACAGGATCTATGTTAAACATTCTGAAAACGGATCTTGGGTGCAAGGCTTATAGAAAACGTAAAATTCACGGAGTTTGATAAGATGAAAAGGAAGCAAAGGGCGGAAGAAATTCTGCTTGGCACGGTGGGGATGAATTCGTCTTTTCAGACGAGAAACTATTCATTTTACAGCAAAGTCTCAAACCCCAAAATGACAGAGTATGGTCAGCTTCTATTAATAACATTCCTGAGAGCCAGCATTAGGTTCCGCGTTACCAAAATGCTTCGTCTCTGATGGTTTGGGCCGCTATTTCCAAAAGAGGAAAACTCCCGTTAGTCTTCATTGATAAGGGGGCAAAAATCAATGCCCAATATTATAAAACTGAGTTTTTGGAAAACATTTTACTCCCAAATGTGTAGAGTATGTATGGGGCGGAATATTTCTGCTTCCAACAAGAGGGTGCCCCTTCTCATACCGCACGTGTGGTTCAGAAGTGCTGCAGTCAAAATTTAGCTGACTTTTTGACAAAGAACGAATGGCCCCCAACTCCCCGATCTGAACCCACTTGGTTATTTTGTGTGGTCATATATGCTCTCCCAACTGAATAACTATAAATTCACCTATTTGAGCAAATTAAAAAATGTAATTCAAAAGATATGGCAGGAAATATCAGTGGGAGCTGTGGGTGCCGCATGTGATAGATTTGAAAAGAGACTAAAGCTCGTTGAGAAACTGAAACGCGGAATTATTCCAAAGCATTTAATGCAAAGATACTTAATAATGGCTACTTTAATTTGATGCAAAAAGTTTTTGCATGATTTATTTTGCGTTATTGTAAAAAAAGTTTGAAAGTGTATGAGAACTTACTGGTCACGGTGTATATTTCAAATTATTTAGGGAGATTTAACTCAAACAACTCTTTGAAATTTACGGGTCTTAGTTAAAATTTTCATGTGACATTTATGATCTTGCAAATACTTAACATGTACCACGTATCACATCATTCCTCTTGTAAATTTATAAAACATATTTTACACGTAACATGGTACGCTCCAAGAAGCCTCGGTAAAACTCAGAGGATTGACCGTTAAATTATACAGCCAGTTCCCTTCTTCGAGAAAAATGTCCAATAGCTGCATTTGTAACAAATTGCTGTAAAATTCAAAGTATTAGCCGTATAATAAAGATCATTGATTTGATAATTTATTGACAATGAACAGGGATGCTCAAAATTATTCAAATAAGTTTCGAAGACTGGCATCTGAGAAATTTCTCTGAAATTTTTGAAATATTTTTTTTAAATTTAATATCAGCCTTAATTTTTTGTGTATGAAGTGTAATTCAAACAAGAGTGTGTGATTAACAGGAGGAGAGCTCCTATTTAACAGAAATAAATGTAAAATAAAACTTTTTAACCCTTTATCTACTGCATTATGATACATTCGAAAATTGTGTTTGAAACATATATTTTTAGTTACTAAAGTGCATTATTTAAAGATATACATGTTAAAAATTATGCATATCACCACATTATAATAATTAATGAGAATTTTGAGAGGTCGTACTTTAGTGTACCACTGGTACATAGAGTTCGAGAAAATTATTTCGACATGAAAAAAGTGTAGAGAAATATTGACTCTTTATGTTCATCATATTTTTTCCAAGATTAGTGGAATATTCTTGAAATAATATAGGAATTAATTATAACACACATGAAGATCGTGAAAAATATCAATCAAAAACAGCAAGTGCACTCCATAAAATCCCTTATGGAACAAAAATGGCTATATGTATCGTCTAATGCTTTGTAGTGAGATTAAAGGGAGGTACATCTGTTCCCTTCTTATAAATATCTTTGACATTTCTTCTATAAATTCGATTTTATACTCTTTTAAAAGTAATGGTACTTTAAAGTACCATCAGTAGATAAAGGGTTAAAAACAATTTTTGAATTTCTTTTAATGAACACCATGGATGTTCTAAAAGTCTAACACCTTAAATTGCTATATTATACCTATTATAAGGTAGGGTAAAAATAAATAATGTAAGTATCATTCTAGATTATTTTTCTACTTTTTTTTTTCAAAGCCTCCTAGTTCCCTTTTTAAAAATATATAAAGTTAAACAATGAATATAATACTAATTATCACGATTGTACTAAAATAAACTTAACTTACTTGGTGGCGTAATGTGAATCTTCTCTGTAGTGCTAGGAGTTATTTCTTCTTCTGTCGTTCTGGCTAAAATTAAAAAGAATATTTGTTTGAAACAAAATACTTACGGTTAAAGAATTACTAAGAAAAAAAAAAAAAAAGATGAAATAAATAAGATGATTTTCTAAATCCCAATCATACTAGAACTATGGGGAACTAGGTAATAGTGAAAATTTTCAAACTGGAGTTTTTGACTCTTCAACTGTAGTCCTGTTTGTTTTTCTGATAGTGTGTTAGTTTATTAGTACGTTAGTTTATTAACCCTTTCCGGCGCACGATAATTGGGATGATGTAAATTACACTTTCATCGGAATTCACGAACAAAATTAAAAGAAAAGAAATTGACGACCTTTTCTGCTATGCCATATGTACTATTGCCTAGTACAGTTAGGTTCGTCACACACAAAAGCCGGATCGTAGAAAATTTAAAAATATAAAGTAGAAGTCTTTACTTCGAAATAATCAGGACACATCATTTTTAGTACTGTAATTTATTAATGCAGCAATATAATATTCAGTCTGCAGTCACTAATAAGTTTACATTTCACTCCTATATTCGTAAGTATATACAAATATTCTATCCCCATCAACTAGACAGAGAGGGAGGAGGACCTCAAAAATTTACGTCTACTTAGTACCTGATCAAAAACGAAAAGATACACTAAATCTGCTAGCCACAGATAGCTTAAAATCGCAACCCCGGAGATTGGCATTGTTGAAATGCAGCCAAAAGAATGCCAAACTGTTTCTTTGTTCTTCTAAGATATTCATACTAAATTTTGAATATAAAAAAGTCGTTACAAATATTAAATCGATTTGACATTGAGAAGCCATGCCAAATGACCTTCAACTCTCAATGAACAAAGAAGGCGACGCCCAGACTATCGAACATCACTATAAATCTATTTTTAGAATTATAATGACCCTCTTGAAATAATAATGGTTTTTTTAACATACACATTCAAGAGTAATAAACATGAAATCAAATGCTTGTTTTATTTTATTAATAGCTGTATATAGTAGGAATATGTTGATAACGGTTTTTTAAATTACCCTCTGAAAATAAATAATTACGGCTAAATTGATTTAATGTAAACACTAGCGTGATAAATATAAATTGAAATGACAGTTATTATTTTATTAATAGCTACTTGTGTTATAAGTAGGTTGATACGAATTTTAAATTACCCTCTCCAAAATAAATAATTATAGCTAAATTGATTTAATCCATTCGGGGGAAATGTATACACATACTATTTTGACAAACCCCAATATAAAAATTGCTTTATTTTATTCCTAGATCAATGTGTTTTTAACGATAGAAGAACAAAGAAATGAAAATTTTGATTTAAAAATAAAACAGGGAATTCTCTATAATTAATTACTTGAATTAGATAAATTTAAAAAGATTTATTTTATATAATCTATATTAATCCCTCCTTTTTGTTAAATATTAAATTTGGATAAATAAATAAGCTTTTAAAGGACATATGTGTGAGAACACTCACACATATATCTCCCCTTCGACTAGCAAAAAAAATAAGTCCTTCTCGCCTCCTGTATAGAAATGCATATACAAACAATAATATTCAAAAGCACTTACCAAAGACGCACACTTAAAAAAAATGATATTACATCATAAGTAAAAATTATATGAATGCTTAATATTGAACAAACAAAATATATATGAAATATAAACACTAATTCAAAAATACAAAATACACATATTTCAAAAATATCAGTATAACCAAAAACTTTAAGAGGAAACACCTTGTCATGACAGGCGCAAAAATGTGGCTTCTATAAGTAATTTCAAATGCAGTTCAAAATAGTTTTTTTATATGCCACCAAAAATTTCAGCTGAAATGTTTTTTTGTGAAAGAGTCTCTTTTTGATGAACATAGCAAATAATGCTACATCAACATTTACTAACGTTAGATTTTTACATTCCAAAATATTAAATTTTCACACTAATATGTATAGTGAAATAGAGAAAAAAATATATAAATTACACATATGCATACACATTGTTGTAATACTAAAGGTTCCAACATATTATTGTAATATTTATTTGTCTAACACATTGGTTACACATATTGGTCAACGTTAAACAAAACTATGTACAAAAAAAATGAATAAAAGTAAAGAACAGAAAAGTTTTCGTGTATACCACACAGGAAAGATTTTAAAAAGGACGCCATTGGCAGTCAAAAAAAAAATAATCTTCCCTTAATCCTTACAAAAATGTAAGTGTAATGATGTTAACTTAAGGCTAACATCCTAGCGGGACAGGGCGTGTTGAAAGACCTGCACTGTTAGGCACAGGCCTCCGTCCCCCAGCAGAATCCACAGACCCCTGTAGGGACACCTCACGAAACCGATTAATTAAGTGTCCTAAATGTTGAAAAATTAATGTCAACAAAAAATATAGATTCTCATCACATATCCAATGTTGCTCTCCCGGGAGAAAATTTTGAACGAGACAACATATATCTAGGATAGGGTAATAAATAAGTAAAAGAAAACAAATTGACAAAATTTTGAGTGATGAGAGGGAGTGCCAAAATAATAAAAATTTAGATTGGATATTGAACAAACCAAACACATGTTGTACACCAAAAATCAATTGAAAACTTATAAAATTTAGCTGTATGTATGTTGTTAGCACTATTATCATTAATAATTAATTTCCTATGAACTAAATCTGTATTCCAATGAAATATCTCTATTAAATATATTTCAATTATCTTATTTTTGTTCAACCTTCACCCAATAAAAATAGACATAGTAAACATTAAATAAAAAAAATAACACCTTGATTACTAATTTAGAAAATTCAAAATATGATCTACAAGCATTTATGTTATCATTAGAATCATTTTTTTTTTTTTTTTTTTTTTTTTTTATGCATCTTATTTATAAATATTATATATATTCAACAACACTGCAATGCAAGAAATAGTCTTTACATCAAAAGAAAAATATAAAAAAACAGTGGACCAGCCATCTAAAAATAAAAATAATAAAATAAATAAAGACGAGTTCCTGCACAGCAAACAAATACACTCCCTTGGCCATTGGAAAATGCATTTGTGAAGCAAAATATATTCAAACTTTTTTTTGTGAAAAAAAAAAATTAATTGCGATTTCTTAAGTTATAAGGATGTGTAGAATTATTGCCAATATTATGTGTTACATTGGAGTTGGGTTCAGTAAACAAATAATTACGTCGAGGTGGAGCAATAAGGAGTCTATCAATATGGACTCTGAAAGCTTTATTATCAGGTGCATGTAATCTCTTAATGGAAAAGGAAACTGGCGAGTGTTTTTGTACAACAATAAATGGCCCAGAATACTTGGGTTTAAATTTATCTATTGATTTCAAGTATACAACATCATGAACAGCAACAGGCCTCAGTTTTGCACGCTTTTGAAAATTTTGATATCTTTTGTCTTGATTTTCTTTAATGTTAGAATATGCTTTGCTATAGATGTTATCTAAGTCGTGTAATAATTTATATATGTCTACATTTTTATCCAAAAATGGCTGATTTATAAATTGATCAAATGTATCAAATATTAAAGACAGTTCCCTACCAAAATGTAGTAGGTTAGGTGAAAACAATGTGGATGAATGTGTTGAACCATTGTAAAGTGATTTATGTATAGCTAGTGAATTTTCAAAAGAATGCCCCTCAGAAATTAAAGTGTTAATTGAGTACTTTATAGATTTATTTATCCTCTCAGAAATAGAGTTGCTTTGAGGATGAGCAACAGATGAATGTAAGATTTTTATGCCAAGTTTATCATTAAAAATATTATAAATAGTTGATGTAAACTGTTTGCCTAAATCCGATAATATTACTGATGGTCTACCAAATGTTGTAATGTAATTAAATAAACATTTAACTATTTTTGATGAAGAAGTGTCTTTTAATTGAAATAATTCAATGTGTCGCGAAAAATGGTCAATCACAGTTAAAACTGAATGTCCATCTATAAAAGGACCAACCAAGTCGACACTAATAGTATGCCCTGGATGTGTTGGAGTATAGGTGGGTTGTAAAGGAGCTGGTGGTGTGTTATGATGTTTATTTTGTAAACATAAAGTACACGAAGCAACAAAATTTAAAGTGTCTGTGTACATACCTTTCCAATAATATCTATTTGATAAAAATTCGTATGTTTTTGTTAACCCAAAGTGAGAAAGGTGTGAAATGGTTAAAACTTTAGATTTTAAAGAATGTGGTACAACAATGAGATATGAAAAAGTATTATTATGCAAATTTTGTTTCTTGTACATTAAAACTTTAGAATCTGGATGGATAAAAAAATTATCATTATTTTTTGAAAAACCTTTTCTCAAAATTTGCCTGTAAATAATTGACAATTTTGGATCATTCTTTTGCTCATATATAAATGTATTATTTGAAATTTCCAAAAGGGGATCTTTATTTTGAATATTACCAGAAACTAGAAAATTGTTGAATTGATTTTGTAGTACTGACTGAGTAGAAGTGGAAATTTGATTACTTGAATGTGTGTCATCTTGTACGATAGGAAGAGGTTGAGAACTGAATATTAATTCTGGATTTGTTTTTAAATTTTGTTGATTATTTGAGAAGTCTGATCTTGATAAATAATCCGCTAAAACATTTGTAGTGCCAGGAATATGTTCAAATTCAAATGAGTATTCTGATAACTCTAACAGCCATTTAGTAGTTAAATCAGCAGGACTATTTGTTTTTCTATATGTTTTTAAAGGAGCACTGTCCGACAAAATGATAAACTTTCTATTGTATAAGTAATATTTGAAAGCAATTACAGATTTATAAATGGCCATTAATTCAAGTTTGATAGCCGGATATCTTTTTTCAGACGGTTTAAGTGATTTAGAGAAAAAGGCGACAGGTAATAATTGATTGTCATATTTCTGCATCAAAACTCCTGCGATAGAAATATTTGATGCATCAGTGTTGAGAAAGAAAGTCTTGTTCCAATCCGGTAATCTTACCATAGGTGAATTTAAAAATATATCTTGAAATTTCTTAAAAATATCCTCATGATGTTTATTCCAAACAAATTTTGTTTTCGGTTTAGTCAATTCAATAAGTGGTTGAATTAATTTAGAAAAATTATGAATAAGAGACTTATAAAAGGTTACAACTCCTATAAAGCGTTTTAATTGTCTTTTTGTTGTAGGTGTAGGGAAAGAGTTTATTTTAATGATATTTGACTCAATTGGAGAAATTGAATTATTCTCTATGTGAAATCCCAAATAATTTACAGCACACTTATGAAATGTACATTTACTAGGAGCTAAGGTTAAATTATATTTAATTAAAATCTTAAGAATTCTTTCAAGTTTGACACATGTCTCTTCAAAACTATTTGCACCAAATATTAAATCATCCTGATACGCGTAAATTCCATCTATATTAATTTCATCAATTAAAGAATCCATGAGTGCTTGATACTGAGAAGCCGCGTTTTTAAGACCAAAACATAGTCTTTTAAATTTGAAACTGCCAAACATTGATGTGAAAGTAATTTTATCTTGTAAATGTTCCGGTAAATCAATTTGATGATACGCCTGTTGGAAATCAAGACAAGTGAAAAATTTATACGCAGATAGATCAGCTATTATATTTTGAATTTTAGGTAACGGATAAGAAGAACCTTGGATAATAGAATTTAACATTCTTAAATCTAACGCGAGGCGAAATTTCTGTTTACCAGATCCATCTTGTTTTTTCTTTACCAGTAAAATTGGGCAAGCCCATTCTGAGCAGTTTCGCTCAATAATCCCAGCCTCTACCAATTGGTTAATTTGATCTCTAGCTTCCTGTTGTAAAGCCTGAGGAATGGGAAAGGGCAAAGTCTTAATTGGATAGTCACTTAAAAATTTTAAATCTGGTACTACCTTGTCAGTATGTCCAAGGGTTTTCATATTTTTAGAAAATGCTGCGAAATTACTTAATAAAATTTGTTTTAATTTTGTTGCATGAGACCCATTGAGATGTTTAACATCAAAGTCCGTGGGTGTTAAATCTTGTTTTCTCATTTTTAATACATCACTAGAAGGTTGAATATAATTAATAAATTGTGAATCCTCTGAAATATCAACATTATCATTTTGTTTTGAACCATAGTCTATAATTTGTTCGATTTCTTTAATTGTACCAATATTTGAATGTTTGTTTACATGCATATTTCTATTAGTGTTATTCTTAACATATAACTGAAATTTTACTCTATCATATTTACTATTACAATTTTGTTTCTGAGAATGCTCAATATTAACTATTGAATCTAAAAAAATTAATTTGGAAGAACTCTTTTTACTCTGAAATAAATAATCACCCGAAGAAACTTTGGGACAATAAACCGTAATAGAAGATTCTTCTTTGGGTTGTAAAATAAGTTTTTGTCCCGTTTTTACTGAAAGTTTCTTACATTGAGTATGCATATTAAGATTTTCTTCATGGTCGCTATATGTGTTTGTTATGGGAATACTCAGATCTTTAATTTTTAACAAGGACCTCTGCATATCTAATATTACATGATATTGTTGAATAAAATCGTAACCCAAAATAACCCTAAATGCTGAACTTTCAGGTATATCCACTATGAAGAATTTTTGTGAAAAAAATTGATTTTGAATTTTGAAAGTGGTTTGTATACAAGATGAAAACTGTACATTCGAGTTCACTGTTTTGATTGTCACATGGGAAGATAAATGTTTATATTTCAAACTATGTTTTAATTTATTAAATGTACTTTCAGCTAACAGACTAACAGAACTACCAGTGTCAATAAGTGTGTTTACCTTTTGTTTATCTAGCAAAATTTTAATAAGAGGTAACTTTGGAGAATTTACATGGACATTAAAAATGTTCTCCCTTTTATCGTTATTTGTTTGAGTACATTTAGAATCAGAAATTTTCAAGATTTGTTGTGTCTGAGACGCAGTAGAATTCACCAATCTGTCACTAGATAATTTGGGTAGATTAACGTTATTATCAATGTCCAGAGAAAAATTTTGTGCTGATGCTCTATTCAATTCCTGAGATGTACTTGCATCAGCTAAACTACATCTCTGCGCTCGTTTAAATTACCTGGATTTTTACTATAATTATTTCTGTCATAATTTTTACCCCTAGTCTGATTTCTTTGCCATCTAAAGCACCTAGTAGCAACATGTCCTCTTTTACTGCACAACTGGCAAATAGGAGAAGAATGATATCTGTTCTTATTTTGATTACCCCTGAAATTTTGTTTACCCCTGAAATTTTGATTTCTACTTTTATAATTATATCTTAATTCACTTTGTCTATTATAGTTTCTTTGCCTATCTTGCACTGGGGATTCGTGTGTATGATTAACCTCATCCGATTTCTGAGCGAATGACAGATTATTCATTCTATCTGTCAGTTCGACTAACTTTTCAGATAGTGTATTAATAACTGGGTTATTTAAGCTTAATTGTAATAATGTTTCATTAGCGTTAATGTCCTGTAATTTCTGTGCTCGGTTGACCGCCTGTTGGTACTCAGAGATTCCCTCTTCTTGAATCTTAACTCTAATGTTTGAGGGAATGGTTGAAATGAATTTAGTAAATTTAATGGAATTTAAAGCATTAGCATCATTAATCTGCGAATATACTACATCGGCTAAAATATTTAGCCTGTGGGAAAAATTTCTAATTGATTCTTGTGGTAAGAGTATTAAATTGTTAAATTCCACAAGAGCCTGAGTACTGCTCATTGGAGCAAAAAATTTCTGGAATTCATCCTTGATAAATTTTAAATCTGTCGATTTGTATAATAAGGGAGATTGAGTCATGAATTTTAATGCAGGGCCAGTTAATTTACCTTTTAAAATTGCCACTGCCTCTTCTGAATTTAATCTATTTAATTTTGCATATGACTCAATCTGATCGAAAAAAAATTCAAGTAAGGATGAGTCCCCGTCAAAATTTAAAATATTAATATTAATGTTCTTTTTAGTGGCCATCTTAATTATTTATGTTGGGTCAAATAAATATTAATATATCTCAGAAATACTCGAGTAAAAAAAAAAATATATAATATATTAAATTAAATGAGCACAAAAATTACGCTTTTTTTTTATGCTCAAGGCAACTGCATCAGATAAAATACCTCATTAAAAATGTCAAAAATTATACATATATATCTTAAAATATTCGAAAAAAAAATAAATAAATTATAAGGAATTGTAGAAATTTGCAGCAGTAATTGTAATAAATCACTTAAAAAAAATAAATCATAATATGCACATAAGAGTATTAATCATCATGAAAGAAAAATAAAATCCCAGCAAAATACTGTGACACCCATTAAAAATATATATTTCAAAATTGTCCGAGCAAAAAAAATAAATTGCGTTAAGATCTATGAGTATAAAATATTATGCATTTTTCTTTATGTTACTCACAGAAAATGCAAATGACAAAATACCTAACCAAAATATTATGTAAACATATTTATATATTTCAAAATGTTCTAAAAATTAAAGTAAATCACTTTAAGCTTTATAAGTATAGAAAAAATACCAATTATTATGAAAAACAACAAAACACTTATATATATATATACTTATATCAAATGAAATACTTTATTAAAAATTACGAAAAATATATATTTCAAAAATTCAAAAGAATAAGGAAGAATTTTTTTTTTTTTTTTTTTTTTTTTGTTCAAAGTTTCAATAAAATTTCAAAATAGAATTTCCAAAAAAATTTATTTTCCAAAAACTCTCTTCCCTTCTTTATTATATTTATCATTATTATTTCTTACTGGTGAGAAAGGAACAAAATTAATAAAAGCAACAGTTCCATTAGGATATTTAAAATATAAGATAAACTCACAACTTACCACTTCCAGCACATAGATTTGCTAAGAGGCAAAAGAAAGAAATTTATTTTCTAAACAAAATAATATTTATCAATTTCTGCTCATTCATTTTATTCAATTGAGCAGCTGTTTATCCCACATGAATATTTACCCTTGTCTCCAGTCACCAAAAAAAAATTTCACAAGGAGAAAAAAAATTGCACTTGCAGAGTCGAAAAAAAAAACACTTGCTAACACAAGATCTTTGTAGATGTCACAAAACGCACAAAAAAAAAAATGAAGCGATCATCTTACGTGACGAAAAATCCACACATTGCACATAATAAACACGAGATGCAGGAGCGAAAAAATTTTTTTTTTTTTTTCTAGATGCACGAATTGTATCGCCGCACACATATTCCCGAAGAAAGACCGCACCGATCACGTACACATCCATAAACGAAATATCTCTTGAATACTAGAGCACACTCGTAAGACTTTTAACTCCACGATATAGACACCCATGAAGAAACACAGCCTTGATCACTGTACACAAACTCTAGCTGGCACACATCCGCAAACCATATAAGATGAAGAGGAGATGCACATTCGTAACACTTTAACTCTGTAAATACTTTTTTCTTCACAACAAATATCTGCAACTGCAAACGATGATTAATCCAATTAAGTATCGAGAGTATGCATAGCAGTATGCAACTACTTATCCACATTCACTTCGATGATGCAATTTTAATAAAATGTTCGGTCCTTTCCGTCATGGAAAATTTATTATGATTCCGTCGGGTTCCTCCTCTCCCTCCATTTTTGAAGATCGGGGAAGCTGGACACGCACCAATTAATATGTACTATTGCCTAGTACAGTTAGGTTCGTCACACACAAAAGCCGGATCGTAGAAAATTTAAAAATATAAAGTAGAAGTCTTTACTTCGAAATAATCAGGACACATCATTTTTAGTACTGTAATTTATTAATGCAGCAATATAATATTCAGTCTGCAGTCACTAATAAGTTTACATTTCACTCCTATATTCGTAAGTATATACAAATATTCTATCCCCATCAACTAGACAGAGAGGGAGGAGGACCTCAAAAATTTACGTCTACTTAGTACCTGATCAAAAACGAAAAGATACACTAAATCTGCTAGCCACAGATAGCTTAAAATCGCAACCCCGGAGATTGGCATTGTTGAAATGCAGCCAAAAGAATGCCAAACTGTTTCTTTGTTCTTCTAAGATATTCATACTAAATTTTGAATATAAAAAAGTCGTTACAAATATTAAATCGATTTGACATTGAGAAGCCATGCCAAATGACCTTCAACTCTCAATGAACAAAGAAGGCGACGCCCAGACTATCGAACATCACTATAAATCTATTTTTAGAATTATAATGACCCTCTTGAAATAATAATGGTTTTTTTAACATACACATTCAAGAGTAATAAACATGAAATCAAATGCTTGTTTTATTTTATTAATAGCTGTATATAGTAGGAATATGTTGATAACGGTTTTTTAAATTACCCTCTGAAAATAAATAATTACGGCTAAATTGATTTAATGTAAACACTAGCGTGATAAATATAAATTGAAATGACAGTTATTATTTTATTAATAGCTACTTGTGTTATAAGTAGGTTGATACGAATTTTAAATTACCCTCTCCAAAATAAATAATTATAGCTAAATTGATTTAATCCATTCGGGGGAAATGTATACACATACTATTTTGACAAACCCCAATATAAAAATTGCTTTATTTTATTCCTAGATCAATGTGTTTTTAACGATAGAAGAACAAAGAAATGAAAATTTTGATTTAAAAATAAAACAGGGAATTCTCTATAATTAATTACTTGAATTAGATAAATTTAAAAAGATTTATTTTATATAATCTATATTAATCCCTCCTTTTTGTTAAATATTAAATTTGGATAAATAAATAAGCTTTTAAAGGACATATGTGTGAGAACACTCACACACCATAAAAGTAAAATTTTGCTACAAAGTTTTCGGGATGAGCTTTTGCAGTTGAAAATTAAAATTAGGTGATGCTGTAGTGTCATTACCGCCCCTGAAAGGGTTAATGTGTTAGTCTGTGTACACGATATCTGATTAAAAAAAATATCGCAGTGTGGTCGGACCAGTGTTAAATTATTACTTATAATTAAACACTGGTAAGAACCCTATTGATTTTCAGCATTCCAATTTAAGATTTTCGTAAGTTATTCGAAATTTATGATTTTCTAAACATGGGAGAATACAGCAAATTTTTACTTAAACCCACAGAGGTCAATATTTTAATTTATGGCGGAGTATTTTTAGCCCCGCTATTATTCCATACCGTTTTTTTTTTCTTAGTTAACGGATGTTATATATCGGAGAAAATGTTTCTATAAATAAAATTGTGCGAAATAAAGGCGGGTCTAAAAACATTCCGGAATAAATTAAAATGTTGGCATCTATGTTAAACGTGCTGTAAAAGATATATTTTTGCTATAGAAATGTCAGACTATCCGTTCTAATTCTGAAATGAATATATTTAATTATGAAAATTCAACATTGAAAACTTCGTAAGTTATTTGAAATTTACGAATTTCTTAACGCAACAGAATAGGGCAAAATTTTGCAGAAGCGCCCATTTTACGGAATGTTTTCATCATACAGATGCCAGACTAGTTTTAAAATATCATTTAGCATACTGGTAGGAACATCATTCACTATGAATTTTTTAATTTATAAATTTTATAAGTTATTTGAAATTTATGATTTACTTGAAATGACAGAATCGGTCAAAATTCCTCATAATCGTCCTTTTTGAGTAATATTTTCATCGTAAAGATGTCAGACCACTTTTAAAATGCCTTTTAGCATACTGGAATTGACATCCCTGACTATGAACTTATTAATTTATAAATTTTGTAATTTATACGAAATTTACGTTTTATTTAAAATGACAGAATAAGTCAAAATTTCTCATAAACGTCCTTTTTGAGGGATATTTTCATCGTAAAGAAGTCAGATCACTTTTAAAATACCATATAGCATACCAGCTTGAACATCTTTGACTATGAATTTCCTAATTTAAAAATTTCGTAAGTTATTCGAAATTTGTGATTTATTTAAAATGCAAAAAAGGGCAAAAATTCGCATAAACATCCATTTTGGAAAAATGTTTTCATCATAAAGGTTGTTATTCACAAATAACTTCAATTCCCGGTTGAACACAAACATTTGAAAAGCGCATAAAGGCGGGGTGCAAATTTTTACGCGTTGTTTCTGCCATCTAGCGGTATAGATATTTTCAGATTTTTTACGTGAAAATAACCAATCAAAGATTATATGAAATCCTTGAAGCTAGATGGTAGAAATAGCGTGCCAAATTTTGCTGTAAAGCTGTAACCTGCCTTTAGACGCTTTTCAAGTTTTTGCGTTGAACCGGGAGTCGAAGTTAATGGTGAATACGGCCAAAAGCTATCGGACCACTTTTAAAATGACATTCAGGATATTGGCTTGAATATCATTGACTGCAAATATTTCAATTTGAAAATTTCGTAAGTTATTCTAAATTTAAGATTTTGTCATAACAAAGATTTTATCATAAGCGATATTTCATATAAATTTGCATTTTCAGGATCGCTGCATTAGAATTACTGTCATTACCATAAAAATTTGTGCACCAAGAAAGCTCTGAAATGAAATTTTACGTACGTGAGTACAAAGTTGATATAAGTAAATTATTTCAAAATCAAAGCAAAATTACCATTTATTACTGTAAAATTTACAAATAAATGGCAGTTTCAGTATCCTGTTGGGCCATCTTTAGCATGAATGCACGATGTGATACGGGCGGGCATGGAGTCATACAAGTCTCGTATAATGTAATCAGCATCTCATTTCATAGTTGCTGTAAACCTGTGATTAATTCGACTTAATTCGAGGAAACTCGTAGGCTGTCAAATATCTGTCGTAAATGATCTATGATATGCTCAATCGATGAGAAATCTGGAGATCGAGCAGGCTAAAGAAGGGTGATAATGTGACTCAGACCCAGGTAGTCTTATTACACCCTTGCTGGTTTGGCCGAGCATTGTTCTGTTAAACAATGGGTCGTGGGAGCCCTACCATGAGTGGCAATACATGTGGCTGAAAGATGTCACGAACGTACCACTAGGCTGTTATGGTGACGTGGATTAGAGATGACCGTGTGTCGTATGCTATGGCACCATGTATCATCATCGCATACCATCACACCAGCTGTGGATGTGGTGTGCCGCTCTAAAACAAAAGCAAAATTGAAGCATGCACCTTGGCGCCTCCACACGCACACGATTGTCATTACTGCCAAAACTGAATCTGGATTTGTCGCTGAAAACGACCTGGTTCCAATCGGTTATAATTTGATTCTGTCGAGCACGACACCATTCCAAACGGAGGCGACGGTCGAGTGTCATTGTCAGCAAACGTAATGGGCGCCGAGAAAGCAAATGTCCTTCAGCCAAGCGCTTTGCAATGGTACGGACAGATACAGGGACCTGTAGTGGAGATACTGACAATGAGACAATTGACGCTATGCGTACATGTATAGTGTGACAGTCCTTTCGACAATTGGTCTGTCGAGGGCGTCTTGAGTCTGGCTGTCGTGTAAGCGACCTCCCACTTGTCCATTGGTCCAAAAATCTCTTCACAGTAAAATCAGAACGGTCTAGGTTGCAGGCTACTCCACTCTCTCATTCTTCCACTCTCGTACTTTGCAGTATCTCATACTGTCTTCGATGGCGGCGTAACGTCATCTCTGTTTAAAATGTGTCCCTCTACAACAGATAAAGAACACGCAAACAAGATCTTAACTGTTTTATACTTTAAGGAGAAGGGAGTTCAACGCCCACTGGTGGCATTACCAATGGACAATACGCAATCACGCTGCATTTCTAGTCATTTGCTTATCTGCCTAACACGTACCTTTATGTCAAGTTTCGTTATGATCCTACAATTACACCTTGGTGAACAAATGTTTATGCTAATGAGTGTGATATGGAATTGCATAAAAACAAAATTTCGAAATTGACTCCAATAAAATAAATCAATAGATTAGAATAAAGTAAGTGCATAGATCTGAACGATGGGCAAAGCTGATTATGTATTGGGTTGTTCGGAAAGTCATTTCGTTTTACGATAGGTTGCTAAGCAGTCAGGCCCTCTATTTTATGAGCAATGAGGCACCGAGCATAATTATGTCACTACATTATGAACAATGGGAACATGAGCAAAATCATGTTCACTAGTTTTCGAACAACGAGAAACTAAGCAGTCATGTCCACTAGTTTATGAAGAAGGAAAAACTGAGCAGTTACGAGCACTAATTTATGAACAATGGGAAACTGAGCAGTCATGTCCACTAGTTTTTAAACAATAGGAAACTGATTATGGTTATGTCTCTAATTTATGCATTATGGGAAACTGAGCAGATATGAGCACGTTTATGAATAATGAAAAAGTGAGCAGCCATGTCCACTAGCGTAGCCTGATTAAGGGGGAAGCACACATTATTTATACTTACACCGTTATTTTTTAACAAATACTTTCGTGCTATAATAAACAGAAAATTCTCATTAAAAATTATTTTAAAAGAATTCTGGTGTCTAATAACGGTGAGTAAATTGGATTGTTTTACACCGTTCATTTTTTATAAAAAATATTTCCGCGTCAAAGCATGGAATTTCTATGACATGAAGTAAAAAATAATTGTAAAAATATTCCGATGAGAGCGGAGATAATGTGTGCTTCCCCCTTAATCAGGCTCTGTCCACTAGCTTGTAAACAATAAGAAACTGAGTATAGTTACATCTCTAGTTTATGGACAATGGAAATCTGAGCAAAATTGTGTTCACTAATTTATGAATAATCAGAAACTGAGCAGAAGGATGTCCACTAATTTATGAATAAGGAGAAATTGAGCAGAGTCAGGTCAACTTGTTTATGAACAAAACGTACATAACTTTATACGAAACGAAAAAGTATGGCATTATGTACAAGATATGTACATTTTCAATGAACAGTGTGTAAATATAATATCGCAACGTCATTTTTAACCAGCTTTGTATAAAATAAATTTCAGTGCAAACATAAAGAAAAAAAAATTAAATATTCTTTAATTATACTCACAAGGAACTGTAAATGTAAATGTTACAGTTTTTGGTGGAGGGCCAGTCTGTCTAGTACTTCTAGCTAAAATAAAGAAAACAAAGGAAATATTATTATAAAAGTAAAAACGGAAAAAGACATTTCTAAATAACTTTAAAATAACTAAATATTATTAAATAATTAAGTAATTTTCTTACGTTACCATGATACATAAATAATAATTAACGATAGGATTCAAATTTGCTGTTTTAATTTTTAAAGAAAAGCATAAAGTTACATTTTGTACTTGTAACTGATTAACAAACAGTTAGGACTTGAAGAATAATCTTTTGGATTAATTATTTTAGAGCCTTTTTTCTGGGGGGGAGAAGAAGTAGCTACGTTTTTGTGTAGTTAGAAAATTTTAACCGTTTGCAGCGCAAGACAATTCGGCTCATTTAAATTATACTGCCACCGGAATTCATAAACTAAATTAAACTAAAAGAAATTTTAAATTTTGAGGTTAAAAATACCGGCATTTTCTGCTTTGTTATAAACGTAAATTTTTGCTACAAAATTTCCGAGATGAACTTTTGCAGCTGGATCTTAAATTTTGCGTCCTCACAGCGAGGACAGTGCGCCGTAGGGGGTTAAATAGCGTAACGTTCAAATCAGCGTTTAAAAATCACAGAAACAAAATTACTAAGGAAAATAGAATTTAAGCCCTTGACGACTAAATTTCAAGCTGTTATATATATATACATACAGGGTCCGTCAAAAGTTTCACAATCCCTCTTTTCTCGGAAATGCGTCGGAATTTTGAAAAATGGAAAAACTTGTTTCAGTGTATTTCAGGGAGACTTATTTCGGTTAAAAATATTTGGGTCCAGGGGAAGGACGCTAGGGGAGGCCCCATAAGCAAGGTAACTTTAAAATTTCAAGTAGAAAGGCGTACCTGGGATCGAACCTGGCACTTAACGTCTACCAGCTTCGAGAACAGAACCTCTCAGCCGTTAGTGGACTTGTAAAAGGGCGGAAAATGATTTTGTCCAGAATTCGAACCTGAAAATATTATGTAAAGCTCCAAACTGAACTCTCTGTTGATAACACACCTGCAATATTTGCTCATATCTCATATGAAAGCCAGAATCTTTCATTATATATATCTGTTCAGGGAAAACGAACCTAGTCTTATGGATTAAATTATTCATTCACTTTAACCTCCACAGCTACTTCAGGGCAATGAATAATTAGCATAATAACTTTGATTATTTATATGATAGATTTTTAAAGGATTAGTTTAATTAATTTTTACAAGAGCGAACGTTAAGACAGTGCTGGGGCGCTAACCAAAAGTTTGCTTTATGCTTTATGCATAGCTGCCAAGTTTTTTAATTTATTCCGGAATGTTGTTAGCCCCGCCCTTTTCTCACACCGTAATTTTCTTCTTATTTAATCATAATCATATATTGAAGAAAATTTTTCTACAATTATTACTGTGTGAAAAAAGGGCGGGGTTAATCACATTCCGGAATAAATTAAAAATCTTGGCAGCTATATTTCTGCAATGCGGGAAAAAAATTAATAATCGAAAATAATTCTGAAATTATGTGGCGAGTGTTTTATTTTATTTTATTTACTTATTTATTTGTTTTTTTTCCAGGTCTAATAATATTTTATTAGGTACAATGTTTTTTTCAGATAAAATGCATGAGAGTATAATGCAATGAGAATATAAAAAAATCAATTCATTAAACAAATTTAAATTTACTTACGTATTGGAGGAATCTCAGTTGTAACAACTGTAGTTGGTGTCTGTATGGTTTCAACTTCGAAAGGTGCTGAGGTGAGAAAAAAATAAAATAAATAAATAAAATAAATAAAGAACAAAGGTTAAATATATTTTTATGAAAATAAAGAAATATAATTATATTATAATATATTATCTGCATTTTGTATTATACTAACGGACTTTTGTATTATACTAACGGTCAGCTTCGATCAGAGTTCTCAACTTTTATAATTTATTCAGGAACATTTTTAGCCCCGCATTCATTTCGCACCAGAAATTTGTAGATTATTTCTGTTTAATATGCATAGCTGCCAATATTATAATTTATTCCGGAGTACTTTTAGCCCCGCCTTTATTTCGTACCACTTTATTTATAGAAAAATTTTCTTCGATATAATAAGAAAAATTTACTTTTTAAAAATAAATGGTACGAGTTAGAGGCGGGGCTAAAATTACTCCGGAATAAATTAAAATATTCGCAGCTATGAGTATGTGACAACGATTAAATAAGAAGAAAATCATTTTACAAAATTTCCGGTATGAAAAAGAGGCTGGGCTAAAAATGCTCCTGAAAAAATTATAAAAGTTGGAAACTCTGGCTTCGATATTCATTATGTTGAAATGAAAATCACTTATAAGTATAAAATCTGAAAAAATATAATTCGGAGACTAAGTTCTAATAAATTCGGCCCAGTCCCCGATACGGATGACCGCTCTTTTCAAAAGTGTCTTCCATTTCCGGAATATGTGTGATCAGAGTTCAAAATGCTTGCGGCAACGCCTTAACAGATGCGCTGTACTCGCGCAGAAAAAAACATATTCTCACATTAGTCTTGGTTGTAGTCCCTACTGAATTTCAGCAGCATTTCGAATGTGTTTTTAAGTTATTTCTATAACAATAGATGGTTGAAATTGATTTATTCTCGAATACGGCGATTCGGGTAATATGGAATACCGACTGTTCCATATTATTTGCGATTTTTGCAAAAGTTGGTTGTTGACAACAATTTGATTACTTTTCATTTTCAATAATAACCTCAAAATTAACTGTTTATGATGCAATTTTTCGTGAATTTCTATAAAAATATCACGTTATTCTATATTATTCTCTAAAGAATTTAGTATTCCATATTTGCTTTCATAACTCTTACCTATTACCCGCTGGTCCATACTACCAGAAAAGAGTCCCCCCCTTCCCCCCCCCCCCACACCCCACCCTTAACTAAAAATTTTGTATGTAATCTCCATTTTTTGTAACATAAAACAATCAAAATTTATTAATAACACTTCAAAATTTGGAATAGATTCAAAGATTATCCAGAATACACCAGTTTATTACGGCGAATTAAAATAAAATGATCTTTCATATTCAAATACTTTCCTCGACTAACATTGGGTTATATTTAAATATATGAAAGGGATAAAAATAGAAATATTTAAATGATTAAAAACAAAATTTAAAAGTGTGAAAATCGTTAGTCAAAATTATAAATTACAAATAATTCGTAATTGCCCCTTTAAAATTTGTTTTACTGCAAAAGACTTTATCACTTAGAAATTAAGAAAATGAACGAGATTAGAAGTCAAATCCTGCTGAAACAAGTGCGATTTGCAACTTTCGCGGCATCGTCGTGTATGATAATTAAGCCCAGAAATTTTTTAAGAAGCCCCAGGTGACCGATGGTCCAATGAGAACCTCAGACATTACGTTTAGAAAGCTGAATTATAAACACCAGGATGATTTTTGCTGCGGTTTTCAGCTGATAAGAAACTCTACGTCACGCTTCCGTCCGAAATTCCGCAGAAGCATTTGACTTTGTTAAAAATCAGAATTATTTTTAATTTATTTCGACACTTTTTCGATTTTCTAAAAATGTACTGGACGAAATGGCCTTGAATTTCAGACATGCAACCGACATTTATAAACTCACATTTCCCACTGTCTATTTAATCACGAGTGCAATTAGGGATCAACCACAAAATGAAAAAAACACAAATACTTTGGATAATCCTGTATCACAAAAAGCTAAAAGAAAAAAAAAAAGGAAGAAAGAAAATTGTAACTTTAACACATAGCTGACTTACTATGTACAACATATGACAGGTAAAATTTATTATTATTATTATTATTTAATTATTATTATTATTATTATTATTATCGGCACGTTTCTTGCTTATAACACAAATGGATTTCAAGAAAATTTTACAAAACTTGCAGAAAAATTGAAAAAAAAATTAGGGAAACATTATTTTGAAACACAAAATTCACACGTGTAATATTCACTGAGACATGAGCGTTTACAGTAAAAATTTCTTTACTGCGCAAGCATTTTTTATTTCTTTATTTCTTTTAGTTATTATTACAAAGGTTAAAAGATAGATATATAGGGCAATTTATGTCAAAAGTTCATTTAAATGGAGTAATTATTAAGTATATTGTCTGCAAAAGAACGAGCTTGATTTTAGATATTTTACGACGTTTTTGTTAACTTCGATTCTTGTTTGTTTGTTTATTTGTTTGTCCAGTACAAATCTCGCAATCGATTTTTAACTAACTTCCCGACTAGCTAGACACTTGAAATTTTCAGGATAGCTCAGAACACGGTGACAATACATTTTTTTAACACTTTTAGTGAACTGTTTCAAGTCCCTACTGCCTTTGGCAGCGTTTATATGATTCAACAGAAAATTTATTTAACTAACTTCCGGACTAGCTAGACATTTGAAACTTTCAGAATAGTTCAGAACACGGTGAAAATGCATTTTTTAAATACTTTTAGCCAACTGTTTCAGGTTTCTGCTCCTTCGACAGCGTTACTAGTACAAAGCTTGCAATCGATTTTTAACTAACTTCCCGACTAGCTAGACATTTGAAACTTTCAGGATAGCTCAGAACACGGTGACAATACATTTTTTTAATACTTTTAGTCAACTGTTTAAGGTCCCTACAGCCTTCGGCACCGTTTATACGATTCAACAGAAAATTTATTTAACTTCCCGACTAGCTAGACATTTGAAATTTTCATAATAGTTCCGAATACGGCGAAAATGTATTTTTTAAATACTTTTAATCAACTGTTTCAAGTCCCTGCTGCCTTTGGCAGCGTTACCAGTACAAAGCTCGCGATCGATTTTTAACTTTCCGGCTAGCTAGCTAGCTATTTGAACCTTTTATAATAGCTCAAAACACGATAACAATAAAATTTTTTAATACTTTTAGCCAATTGTTCCGGGTTCTCGCTGCTTTCGGTAGCGTTTATATGATTCAACAGAAAATTAAAAAACATAGTATTTAAAAAGTTCTTTTTATCTTGTAATTATTTCAGAATTAATATTTCATAAGGGGTTTTTCCCATGGACATGTTCAAATGGAATGTCCCATGGAATTAGTTCAAACATGTTGCAAAAGTTCTTTTAATGTGAAAAATTCCTTAAGAACTCATAAATCTTAGTAATTAAATAAAAATATGTTCAAGTTACAAGCCCACAAGGAGTTTTACACTAAAAATATGTTTTTGAACGTGGTTTAAATAATTGGACCTCCAAATTAAATATTTAGCATCTGAAAAACCCCTTATGAAACTTCAACTGTGGAAAATAGCCGAAATTTAGCTCATTCTTTCGCAGAGAATTTTGCTAAATTTTTTATTCTAGTCATATGAACTTTTAACATAAGTTGCTAAATTTATCTAACTTTAAACCTACTTAATAAATTTTTTTCAATATTTCGTGCATGTGCAGTACAAATATAGTTAGTATAAATGCTCATATCTCAGCCAATATTACATGTGCGAATTTTATGTTTAAGAATAAGGTTTCGCTAATGCTTTGTCAATTTTTGTGCAAGTTTTCTAAAATTTTCTTGACAACCATTTAGGTTATAAGCAAAAAACTTGC
The DNA here is from genome assembly GCA_963930645.1 of Salticus scenicus. Taxonomy (NCBI): domain Eukaryota; kingdom Metazoa; phylum Arthropoda; class Arachnida; order Araneae; family Salticidae; genus Salticus; species Salticus scenicus. The sequence goes on from OZ005660.1 coordinate 85,323,076, forward strand.
CAAAAATTTAATATATATAAAAAAAAAAAAAAGAAAAGAAAAAAAAAAAAGTTATATCTGCCTAAATAATCGTGCCATTCTCACAACAAAACTTACAAATTCTGTACATAGAAGCAATACGTTAAAGTTAGAAGCATTTAGTAGATTCTTGTGATATAGGATGATCCAAAGTATTTACGATTTTCTTCAAATTGTGATTGGCCCCCAAATTTCACTTATGACTAAATCTGTGGAAAATTTGACTTTACAAATGTTCTTTGAATGTCTGAAGTTCAAGTTCATTTCATCCGGTACTTTTTTAGGAAATAGAGAACATACCAAAATCAAAAATATTTTAATAATTTGATCCCCCACTGTATATATATTCCATTGTGGTTACAGACCAGCCTTTTTTCCATGATTCTACCACAAACACATTTTTATGAAAAATTTTTACGTTATTTATCGTGAAATGATACCGTATTTTCCGGTGTATAACGCGCAAGTTTATTAAATGAGTTATACACTGGACATTTAAATTTACGGTTAAAAAAAAAAAAAAAAAAAACTTTTTTTTTTTTTCTTTTACAAATATAGCTTAATTTGTAAATTAAATTTTCTGGTATGTAACTCTATTTTTGATCAGCGCGTTATACGCCGGAAAATACGATACTATTAAGAATTCCGAACATATGGCCAGATTTAGCGACTTTTTATTCTATAGTCACCACAACTTTCGAGAAGGAATATTTGACATGTATAACAGACGAAATGAATAGAAAAATCGTCGATTATGTATATCAAATATACCTTTTCAAAATTATTCGTGACGACTGAATAAAAAAGTCGCAGAGTTTGGCAATACTGATTCCGAAAGAAAAATACCAGCCGATGAACCAGGGGAAAAAATGTGGCCTGTCACCAACCTGTATTCAGAGTTGCCAACTTTTATAATTTATTCCAGAGCCTTTCTAGCCCCACTCTCTTTTTGCATCAGAAGATTTATAAAATATTTATCTTGAATACGGGACAAAGATTAAATAAGTTGAAAATCATTTTTAAAAATTACTAATATGAAAAAAAGGGGGGTGGGGGATAAAATTTCCCGGAATAAATTATAAAAGTTGGAAATTATATATAGAGACAGTGGTAATAGATCACCCTTTTTCACTGATTCATCCACCAGTATTTTTTTTTTTTTTTTCGGAAATTTAACCGTAAATTCGAACGATTAATAAGTAAAAAAATATATCACATAAATATTTTTTTGAAGAATCAGAAAAAAAAATGGCGGGTTTATAGCCACACTGACACACACACATATATATATACTTGCCAACCTAAACCAGAAGATTGTTAGTTCCCACCCCTTTTTGTGCACCACTTAAATTTTAGAGCAATTCTCTTGAAATATATTTACCATTAAATAAGAAGAAAAGTACATACTTTAAAAAAGACTGGTGTGAAAGGGTGGGATTAATAATCTTCTGGGTTAGGTTGGCAAGTATTAGGGGGACCGGAAAATAATGTCGTTTTGAATTAATAAAATGAAACCGGAAATTTTTGTTTAACAGTGTTTACATAGTACTTTACAAATAACCATCTTATAAGTTACCTAAGAATATCTTAAATTTTATCCAGGATAAATTTCCTATGTCAGTATTTTAATTCAAATCGACATTAATTTCCGGTCCCCCTAATATATATATATATATACAGACAGATCTGCTAACTATGCTAGTTTATCGGTAATGATATTAGGCCCCGCCTTTTTTTCACACTGGAATAGCTTTAGAGTAATATTCAGCAATATGTTCTCACGATTAAATAAGAAGACAACTGCCCTACAACTAGCCTGGTGTGAAAAAAAGGCGGGGCTTAATACCATTACGGATAAACTAGCATGGTTAGCAGATCTATCTATCTATCTCTCTATATATATAATTACACAACTATGCAAAAAAAAAAAAAAAAAAAAAAAAAAAAATCGAGACCTGATACCATTCTTGCAGGATCTTATGTAAAATGACCTCTTGAATCCGAATATGACCCCATTTTGCCCAATCACCCACAGTTTTCTAGGTACACTTCTACCTCATTTTTTATTATTGTTTGGTAATTTTATACCCATCAGTTTGATTTGGAGAGGAACGATGATTATTTTAACCGTTAAATGTCTCCTGACCTGAAGAGCTACAGAGGTAGAAAGTTCTAAAACACGAACATTTGTAGTAAGGAGGAAATTTCAGGGCATTTGTGCCAAGAAAACAAAAGAATTTTTTTTTTCAATATTTCTGTTACTTTTTACATATTCCAGCTTCCAGTTTGCCATTTTTTTACCAAAACACCCCAAATAATAAAAAATATGCAGTGAAATTTTTTTCAAAATGTTGACGAGTGGAGTAAAGTTCCAAAACCCTCGCAAGAAAGTTTGACTGATTCACTGTACGACGTTTGCTTTCAATAACTCCCACATTAAATGCTTTGGGCAGTAAAATATGAACAGTGAAATATCCCCCTTTGACACGCGTTAAAGATTACCACACAAGATCACCACGGTCGAGAACACCATGAAGTTCACTCTCTTTTCGCAAAACGTGTACTAAAGGTAGATAGCGACTGACGACTACAATAATAACAGCAATGACCACCAATAACACGTATCAAAGCAGGAGATTTTACTGTTTATGTTTTACTGCCCAAAACATTTAACTTGGGAGTTACTGAAATCAAACGTCGTACAGTGAATCAGTCGAACTTTTTTGTGAGGGCTTTGAGACTTTATTCCACTAACCAACATTTTGAAAAAAATTTCATTGTATAATTTTTATTGTTTGGGATGTTTGGGTAAGAAAATGGCAAACTGGAAGCTGGAATATGTAAAAAATAAGAGAAATATAGCGGGAAAAAAAAAAAAAAACAGAAACTGATGTTTTTATTGATTTTCTTTTGTTTTCTGGGCACAAATCCCTCAAATTTCCTCCTTACGACAAATGTTCGTGTTTCAGAACTGTCTATCTCTGTAGCTCTTCAGGTCAGAAGACATTTAACGGTTAAAATAATCATTGTTCCTCTCCAAATCAAACTGATGGGTATAAAATTACCAAACAATGGTAAAAATGAGGGAGGTGGTGTATCTAGAAAACAGTGGGTGGTTGGACAAAATAGTGGTCATATTCGCATTCAGGAGGTCATTTTATATAAGAATATGCTGAAATAGTGTCAGAGGCAATTTCCATGCTGAGCAGTGTTATTCAACCTAAAAATGTATGAAAGAACTAGTATATTTTTTTAAATAGAAAGGCATTTTGCACTTACTTGGTTTATGTGTAAATACAGTAGTTGGTGGTAGAGGGTAATAAGACGATATAATTCTGGCTGAAAAGGAAAAGTAATTTAATTTTCTTCACAAAAAGTATTATATCAAAAACTCAAATATGAAATGATAATATCAAATTGCTGGATTCAAATGTAATAAAATGAACTAATTATTATAATCATTTCTTTGCAATTTCTGTGCTCTGAAAAAAAAAAAAAAAAAAACAGAAAAAAGAGCAACACATAAATAATAATAACAATAATAATTAAATGTTACCAGACATTTTCTGTTTTGATTTGATAATTACAAACTAATTTACAGAAATATCTCTATAGTTTTATCTTTTATCGGACTATGGATTTCTGGTACTTGTATAAAAATAATTTTTGGGGTTGAGAAAGATTTAAGAAAAGGAATCTATTTAGCTTATTAGATAAAATTAATAGGTTTAGCACGACCACGCATTTTTGTAAGCACTCTATGATTAGTATTAATATTACACTACTGAATGCAGCGTTCTTAAAATTTTACCCTGTTTTATTTTTATTGCCACCACAATTCTTATACAATATTTTGTTATATAGTATTTCAACATTAAAACGGTTTAAAATATTTAAGAAATATTTCTTATTGATGATAGTGGTGATAATATAATAAAAAGAAGGCAATGTTATGAACGCTCCGAGGCCTGTATCTTTAATTTCTTCTTAAGACAACAGCATACATTTAAGAAGAAATTTATTTTAAAATATATTGGCGGAAGAGTACTTATGAAAATTCGAGCTGTGGAAACCCATTAAGATGATTTTTAATACTTTATAAGGTAATCAGGAATATACGTATTACCCAATTTGTTAATGTTAACCTCTTCACTACGATTCCGCCCGATACCGGCTTTGTAGGTTAGCTACGGATACGGCCGGAATGAGGCGGATAGTAGAAAAATAGGGCTGTTGGGAAGTTCAACAGATGGGGGTCATTCTGTCGCGAAAGGAAGGTCTTTGATGAGGCGATCGCTTTGTCCGAATGACATTGATGAAAAGCTTTCTTATCATTTGTGTGTACACCAATTTAAGATACTGGGTGAACATGGTATGATATTCTTTTCTAAGTGAAGTGGTTTTTCTCTTTTATTTTGAGTTCTTGAAAACGATTATATCCCACACAACACCGTGGGGGAAAATGATCATCAATCACTATCTTCATCTCCCCTTGGTACGGAGTAGGGTTACCTTTTTTGCATTTGAGTAAATTTGTTAAAGATGGTCCCTCAAAGAGGAGAGCCATGGGATTTTCTAGAACAGGGAAAAAAGATTGATAAAGAAGCTGATAATTTGCTGTTTTTTATTGAATACAGTGAATGAATTGGTAAATAATTGCACGGAAAAAAATCTTTTAAAATTACTTAAACTACGGAATTAAATATTACATATATCTCACTTTATTTGAGCAGTATTACGCAGAACAACTGTCTAGTAAAAGAAAAAAAAAATAATTTTACAATTTAGGTAAAAAAAAAAAAAAAAAAAAAAAAAAAATAATAATAATAATAATAAATCCCCCCGCCCCACACACACACACAAATATATATAATTTTTAATGACAATAATGAAAAGAATGAGAACGGAAACCAAACAGTTGAAAATAATTCACCACAGAAACCCACAGAAGCCGATTAGATAAGTAGTTAACTTAAATAAGTTAGTTTGGTGTTTTAAATTTATTTGAACAGTTATATATTAACTTAAATGTATTAAAAAGTTAATAAAATTATTTTTCTAATTTTAATATTTTTTTGGTTACAAAAAACGTAAACTTATAAAAGAAGGAATTTTAAAGGGAATTTAATATAAATATATTTTATTTATATAAAACCAATGTTTGTGCGTGTCGGTGTGTCTGTGGACAACGAAGCGTAAGGTTGGTACTCGTACAGTCAAGAGATTCAACAAGAATTCGCTTGAGGTGTCTTAGTGCATCTCGAAGCCCCATTTTTGAAATGTTCATTATTATTATTATTTTTATTTAATTAAAATAAGAAAATAATATTATAATAGTTTTAAAGGTTAGTCATTTAAATATTAGTTTACATTTAGCGCCAAAAACAATTTACCAATCTTTTCTTTTTAAACATGAAATATTTTTTTATATGAATAATGAAAGAAAACAAAAAAAAAAAAATATTTCTGAGAATAGTATACTTAGCACGAAAGCTAATTGAGCATCAAGAGCTCATAGTAATCTTGGGTAATTAACCCGTTAACGCCCAAATTAATTTTGTAAAATATTATTAGCTGATTATTTCACTTCTAAATTAATATACACAACTGACAGAAAAATATATTAACTTAAACAATTCTTCTGATAGTTTTAAATTTCAAGGCTATCCTCATTTATTGATGTTTAGTGTTCTAGCGAGAAAACTTCGAGATAGAAAAACTTTGAGATAACAGATTAATATCCTGTTATATGTTGACGAAGATTTCAAAAGTAAAGTATTATAATATATATTATTATTCAACTTGATTTAAGTTAGTATACCTGCGCAAAAAGCAAATGTATGTGCGACGAATGAAAAATCTTAAAATGACTATCCACATTATGAAATAATAATTAATAGTAGGCACATAAAACTTTCAGGGATCATTTAGAGTGACGCTATAAACTGTCACTAAAAAGCAGAAATCATTCCAAGAAACCACAAAAAATATACGTGTCATTTTATTAGCTGTCCTCAAATGAGGATACTGGGCGCTAATGCGTTAAAAAAAGAACAACCACACGACTCCTATTACACATTATACAAGTATTATGTGCACTTTTTGAAGAGAATTGCACTCAGAAGACATATAATTGACCTAATGAATGATGATTCGACTCCACTCTACTCGCTTTACTTATGAACCACTGCAAAGCTCTGCCCGCCTATTCGCTGCTTTGCTTTTTATTGAAAACCGATATTAACATGTTGAGCGCCATGTCAGTCATTCTAGATACTAGACATTTTGTCATATATCTTTAAGTACTGAAGGAATCATCTTGAAACTTTAGGAGTGTGCAGAACCTGTTATACTTCAAACATTTCAGTGAAAGTTTTACCGCTAAAGTAAAAGCAGTAAAAATTAAAAATTAAAACATTGAGCGCCCTGTCAGCCATCGGTGGCAGACAGTGTCAAATATGATATAAAGCCGCGTCAACCATCGGTGCGCATATAAAATAGGATATAAGACTAAAAATATAACATTTAATGATTGAAAAATTATTAAAATTTGCTTAATGTTCATGTATTACAGGAGGTATCATTATGGAATTTTAATGGATTTTAAGAATTTGCGTGGCGCTCAACGTGTTAATAGTCTATAACAAAAGATTAAAAAAAAAAAAAAAAAAAAGTTACAGAAATTCCCATATTCAATGTTAAATTGAAATTCATAACAATTAGTACCCCATTTCTTAAAATGAAATATTATGCTAAAAATCAGTATAATTTCTTTTCCATAATAGAAAGAAATTTGTAATATCCAGACCATTTGCTCTACTGCTTTAATATACGACCACTTAGAAACTATTAATTTTTTGTCATTATTTGTCGATTTTTTTTTTTTTTTTTTTTTTTTTTGGTTATACATAGTTACTTGTAAAAAAGAAAGAAGGAAAATTACTTTTTTTTTTTTTTTGTCTATACTTTTTATTATGGAATTTTTCAGTTAATTATAGCATTGTATAATACTCTCTATATATTTTTAAGATAAAGCGAGGTAATAATTTTACACACTCGAAAATATCTGGGGGAAAAAAGTAATAGTCTATTAATGTTTTATTGTGGACAAATCTCCTACAGCTTCAGTTTTAAATTCTTTCCTACATACTTTTTAAGGCGCCTGCCTACCTTTAAAATGCAATTTTCAGTCAAAACTAAGATTTTTTATTTTTGGTTTAGTATTAAAGCCTGACATTTAAACTTTCTAAATCAGTTTGAATTTTGTTTCTATCTTGCTTAGAATTTGAGTTACAGGCATCTAAATATTAGTCACTCGCAACTTTTTGAAACCAGAAGTGACCGGAAATGTTTGTTTTCATAAAAGTTTTACTCAGTATAAGCATCAAAATTTGTTACTGAATATAAAATGAATTTAAAAATAATAAGAAGAAATAAAAAACTTTGAAATAAATCAGGAAAGTTATTAAAATTATTTTTTATTTAATAGGTAAAATCTGGTTTTTAATTACGTTTTTTGCTTTTTCTGAGAATGAGATTTTTAACATTTTGCTTTTTCACAAAACATCATAACTCCAAAAGTTATTATATAAATCTTATGAAACTTTGACAAAATACGCTAGAGGAGTTGTTTTATGGACTGAACTACTACAATGAATCTAGCTTTTTTTTTTTTTTTTTTTTTTTTTTTTTTTTTTTGTCGATAGAAGTTATGAAACATTTTATAACTTCACAAATGATTGATTCACTAATGATTTTTTCAGCATGTAAAATGTTATATTCTCTAAAATATTAAATAATATGGTTATAGTTTTGAAAATAGCTCACTCCCATAAAGACTCTTTATATCACCATGTTAGAGATTTTAATGATATATTCTATAACTACCACTTAATTTTCATGAATATTACAATGAGTGTATTATATACCTGGGGGGGGGGGGAAGGGGGACCAATGGAAATAAAATGTATTCTTCTTTAAACTACACTATCATCGATCTAAACAAAAACTTTGCATAATAACGTACAATTTGTGAAAAAAATCACAGTAAGGTTAGACATACTTATGGATAGGGGGGGGGGGTTAAAGACGAAGGGGGGGGAGGACAGAGGAAAATAAAATATTTTTTATATCTCCATTTTACCGATTTTAAAGACATATTCTATAGCTACCACTTGCTTTTTATGAAGATCTCAAAATGAGTGCATTATATATTTGTGGGGGGGGGGGCAAGGGGGACGCAGATAGAAGTAAAATATATTATTCCTTAAACAACCGCATTGTCGATTAAAAAAAAACTTTGTATCTATGCAACTTTCTGCTTATGAAAAATTGCAATCGCAGTGAGTGTACACATATCTGGACGATTTGCTAAGGAGGGGGGGGGGACAGAGTGAAGAAAATGTTTGTTTTTATATCACCATGCTACCTATTTATATGAAACTTTGTACGACTATCACTTTCATTTTATTAAAATTATAGTGAAAGTTAACTAAAGTTGATAAGGGGGGGGGGGGGTAGGGGGACAGATGGAAAATAAAATAATCTTTTTAAACAACACTTATTATCGTTTGTTTTATTGTTTATTTATATTTTGTGTGTATCGATTACTATTAATGAATAATTATAGTGAGTTATGCAAAAATTCGATATATGATTTAAATCTGTAAAAAAGTTAATCAAAAATGAATTTTCTTCTTTTAATCTGTCTCTTTTGTCCTCCCCCGCCCTATGTAGAAATAGAACACTTCCACTCTCGTTGATGTTAAGCATCAATTTTACAAGGAGAAATTAGGTAAAATCGGTAAAATGGTGATATTAAAAAATATTTTATTTTCCTCTGTCTCCCCCCTCTCTTTAACTCCACCCCCACCCCCAAGTATGTCTGATACTTATTGTGATTTTTTTCACAAATTGTATGTTATTATACAAAGTTTTTGCTTAAATCTATAATAGGGTGTTTTAAATGAAAATATTTTTTATTTCCATCTACCCCCCCCCTCCCCTGTGCCCCTCCAGGTATATAATACACTCATTGTAATCTTCATAAAAATTAAGTGGTAATATATTATTAAAATTGCTAAAATGGTAATTTAAAAATTTAATATATTTTCCTCTGTCCCCCCCCCCTCCTCCAAGTATGTTTGACACTTACTGTAATTTTTTCACAAATTGTACATGATTATACAAAGTTTCATTAAAATCGGTAAGAGGTTTGTTTTATTTTTTACTATAAAATTTTCCTTCGATCCTTTTATTTTTTAAAGTTCTATAATGAATTAATGACAGTTTATCATATTTTCTTAAACAACATAATTTAGTTGCATTAACTGATGTATTATTTTTAAATTTATTTAAAAAATTGTAATATCTGTTCATATTTAAAGATAATAAATCAATAAACATTTTTTCCACATTTGAATTCAATGTTCTAATTATTTATTTAATTAATTAGTTTATTTACTTAATTAACTTATTTACCTAACATTAAACTATATTAATTAAAAAACGAAGTGAAATTACTAAATTAATACATTAAAAACCTTTACTAACTTCGTTGTTTGCCGTTAAACTTTTCCATCGGGATCCCGATTCTCATCAGACTTTTTATAAACTTATAAAAGTTAATTCTGGAGAAAACAATATTTACAATTTTAAATGCGTTAGAAATTCTGCTCTTTTTCTACAAATAATTGCCATTTTATCTTGATTTTCTTTATGCAGATTGCAGAAATATTTGATTAGGGGTGTTTAGACGCTATCACACTTTTTAAAATTTGGCCCCATAGGCCATAATGATAAAGAATTTTTCTTTGTGACCCTGTAAAAAATTGTAAGTGCTAAATTCACCAAAATCTAAACAAATCGTGCAACTATGACCTATAACATGTGTACAAATTTTTTGCTCAGATTAATAAGACGTTTAGACGCTATCGCACTTTTAAAAATTTGGCCCAATAGGCCTTAATGATAAAGAATTTTTCCTGGTGTCCCTGTAAAAAAAACTATAAGTGCTAGATTCACCAAAATCAATAGGGTTCGTACTTTGGTGACTTGCAATATATGTACCAACTTTCAGCAACAAAGTGTTTAGATGCTAGCGTGTTCACTCACAGACACACATACATACACACACACATATATATACACACATACATACACACATACATACACACATATATACACACATACATACATCATCGTAAAAATAGTGAAAACGGACTCAGAGGACCTCGAAACGTATAGAAACATCAAAATCTGAATTTCGGATTTTTGACATGATTACAATACTTTCCTCACTATAGTGTTCGGAAAGTAAAAAGATGATGATATTTACTTATATTTATTCATTTTAATTTTATTTGTTTATTCATTCATTTCATTTTTTATTTATTTTGATGGATAGTGTAATTTCTAAGAACATTTTTTATACTTAAATTTTGAATTTTTATATTTTTTATTTCAATGCTTACTTTAAAAAAGTAATAAAGATTCAACCACCGGGCGATTCTAATATTTATGAATTTATTTATGAATTATTTAATTAATTAGTTTATTTATTTAATTTTTATAAACTTGTAAAAGATAATTATGGAGAAAACAAAATTTACAATTTTAAATGCGTTAGAAATTCTGCTCTTTTTCTATCTTTCAATAAATCTTATATAAGGATTGTAAAAATATTATCTTCTTCACTTTCACCCTCTATAATTCTCCGATAGCAGTTTATCTTGAACCTTGAACGAAAGAGGGAACATGCTGGACAGGCGGGCAGGGGCTGTCCAAAGGTTTCAATGAGTTTCAATGAGGAGTGCAGACTGCCATAGCTAGACTTTATCGCTCTTTTCCCTGACAGCTTCAACAAAAGCAATCACAACCCTTGAGAGGGGTCGGGGTGGTCTCTGGGAATCTACCCTTGAAAACAACTGCAAGTTAAAATTTTACTATACTTTTATTTAAGTAATATATTACATAAATCCGTTGTAACGTGAGAAAAGTGGTACCTTTCTGTTTATCAAATAAACTACAATATTTTTTAAAATGATTTATTTTATTTTATTTTTTCATAAAAATGAACAGCACGATTTTTTACAAAAAGAAAAAAAAAAAAAAATGTAAATTTCTAATTAAGGAAAATTTCCATGCATTTTTAAATGTAAAAGTGAAAATTCTCAGTTTGGATGAATAAAAATTAATATTTCAAATAATAATCTATATAAATAAAGAGAAGTATTTATATGTCTTTATGTGTGTCTGTCTGCGCTCTGGTGCTCACACTACCGATCGCATAGCTACAAAATTTCGCATATGGGTACCTGAGATCCTGTAGGTGTGCACCTCACCAATATTTTTTCGAATCTGAATTTTTTTTATTAATTTTTTTAGTTTTAAATATTGGCTTCTATTTCTCATTTTCATAAATTTATTCTTCCATTGAAATCGTCTGCGTATCTTAGCAACAGTTATTACGCTATTTATTTTTACTGAATACATTCATTTGACGGCAGAATCTTTTTTCTTTTTTTCCTTTTCTTTAAATTTATTATATTTATTGAAAATCAAATGATAATGCTGTAGAAAAAATTAATATATTATATTAAAAATTTAAAAAAGTATTGGTAACAGAATTTTTTATGCCTAATTATTATAGTAAAGCAACTTTTTATTTTATTCCTTTAAAAGAAAAATCTTTTATTATTATTATTATTTATGGTATTTATCAGGGGGAAAAATGTAGTATATATTAGAAAATAGTAAAGTAATTAAAATTATATATTTAATTCTTTTTTAAAGAAAATCGACTTATTATTATTATTATTATTATATTAGTCGGAATCAAATTGTTTAAACTAATCAATTGTTTAAATCAATTGTTTAAACTAAAATTAGCTTGTTTCTGTTCCATTTACAGAACCATTTTACTCATAAATGTTTAAAATTTGTAAAGAATCTTATTCAACTGTTGAGAAATTTAATAGGACCTTTCTTTTTGTAGATTGGTTAAAATATCACATAATAAATTTGTAAAAAACACCATAAATTCCAAAAGAAACGCATCAGTTGTATCCGGTTGAATTAATTTAGCAAATTTTCGTCAGATATGAAGCAAGTCAGCACAAATGCAGCTCGAAGAAAAGCAGGTTTAATTTCCCCTTTATTGTGTTTTACATATAACCTTTCAATTATAAAAAAGTACTACAGAACTGTTTTTTAAAAAATAATTAGTAAAATACTTTGAAAAAACACCATAAAGTGCTAGAGCTCGCAACAAATGTTTCAGATCAAAAGAAAACACAACCCTTCATCAGGCAAACAAAAATTAAGGGAAAAAAAAAGGAATGAAAAACGATATTAGTTTTTATCGTTTGAGTAGTAATACCTGTAAACTTCAAAACTTTTATTTACTTGTGATAAATTATCCAGGAAGGACATGAAACAAAAAAAAAAAAAAAAAAAAAAAAAAACGCAAAGAAAGAAAAGAATATTTATTTACTTTATTTATTATTATTATTACTACTTACTTTATATATATATATATATGTGTGTGTGTGTGTGTGTATCAACGGTTATATATGTTATATATAATTTAAACGCATTTAAATCAGATATAAACTAATTGCAAAAATACATTGAAACTAAATTGTATTTATAAATCACAAAAGCTATTTTTATTAATTCTGTCAACGCTTTTCACATTTTGTGTATGACTAATTAAATATTTGTGAGAGAAATGTATTCTGCAATCAGGAGTAATTGCACACTTTAATATTTTTGATTAATTTATTATAAATACAAGTTAACATACCCTAACCAATATTATTACTGTTATTACTATTACTATTGAATTTTTGGTCAAAAATAAAATATTTTCCCTTGAATATGTTTATAAACAATCTCAAAAGCAGAATGTTACCACTGTAATCTAAAATATAATTTAGACTTGAATCAAAACTAAATATGATAAATGAAAATAAATAAATAAATAAAGTTTTTGATTTTTGAATCTTACATTTACAAAATGCAATTTATATATTTTATTAGAACCAATGTGATAACGTTAATTTACAATAGCATTCCTTTTTTATTTTAATTTCGCTTTTAAATAACTAACGATGTATGTTATTAATAAATAATTTTGAAATATCTTCTAATAAAAGAGGGAAAAAAAGCGTAAATTACCAGTGTTCTAAATGACTTGCTCCGCTCACACTGTACCAATTTGACATCGTGATGTGGGGCGTATAGATCAAATTGACAGTTCCGACACGCCTCTTTCACTTTCTATCTTAGGAGTGTAAAGAAAGGAATACGTATGGGAACTGGATGAGTCTATTTTCCATTTTCCTCCTTCTCAATGCTCAGTAATTTACGATAGAAGAATGCGCCCACTTCCCGTCGTGAAAGAGTTAAATGAGAAAGGCGTGGTAAGCTACTTTTTCACGCCTACTATAATTTGCATAAACACCCTTTTTTATTCTAAAATTTCTTAACATGGCCTTCGTCAGAGAATTTGAGAAAACAACAATCAATACAGAGTGTAACACAATGTTCTGTTATCTTATTTTTTCGTATATTTTAGCAGAATAAAAACGGCAGGCGTAGTATAAAGTAGCTTACCACGCCATCCTCATTTAAAAATTGATGATTATGCAGAGTTGTCAACATTTTAATTTATTCCGGAGCATTTTTAGTCCTGCCTTTATTCGATACCACTTTTATTTTAAGGACAATTTTTATTATATTATTGTGGTTTCATTTTGGAAAAAAAAAATATTTTATAATATAAGTAAACTGGTGCGAAATTACAGTGCCCGCAGCAGTCCTATATTTTTACTTGTATTTTATTACTTTGCCACCACTTTAATCAATCAGTACACAATTTCAAATTATTTTATCTTTAAAATCTTGACAAGAAATGTATAAAAAATAGTGGTATTAAAATAATAAAACAAACGTGAAAATATAGGTCGGCTGCGGGCACTGGAAATAAAGACGGGGTCAAAAATGCTGTGGAGTGTGGAGCAAATTAAAATGTTAGCATTTATGATTATGATAGATTATACATTATGAATATACTTACAATGGTCCATTAAAGGGCCAACAGGGTGGATGGTGTTTTTATATTCCGAATTACTAGCAGTGTAAAAATGGCAGGCGTGATAAAGTAGCTTACTATGCTTTCCCCATTTAAAAATTGAGGAATTTCATGTCACGTATCATTGCTGCCAACATTTTAATTTATTCCGGAGTATTTTTAGAACCGCCTTTATTTTGTACTCCTTTATTTATATATTAAAAAATTCTCCAAAATCTAATTTCCATAAAATAAGAAAAAAGAAAAACTTTTAAAGTGTAAGCGATATAAAATAAAGACGGAGCTAAAAATACTCCGGAATAAATTAAAATGATGGCGGCTGTGTACGCATACTCCTCACGGCTCGTTAAAGGGATAAGCAAAAACTTGTCCCAAGATCCAAAAACATGTTTCACAGGAGAACAACAATGAAAAGGAAGAAAGAAAGAAAGAAAAGAAAATATATAAATAATAAAAAGAAAAATTCCTGCCGCACAGAATTGGAAAATTATTTTCAATCGTTTCCACCATAATATTGTTAAATAACTTTTGCTAAAATCCCCTAAAATAAATCATCAAAATTCATCAACTGGCTTAGGAGAAAAGAGGTATGAAACTTCAGATATAACGATTCTTACTCTTGTAAAGATAGTCTAAGTGCTACTTCCCTTAAATACAGCATTTTAATATATTCCAGAGCATTTTTAGCCTCTCTTTTATTTCCTACCATTTTTAACAGTGAATTTTTGTTATATTATTGTAGATATAGATTAAAGAAAATTTTCTATAAATAAAGTTGTGCTGATTAAAGGCGGGGCTAAAAATGCTCCGGAATAAATAAAAATGTTAGCAACAATGTTTAAATAGAATTTTTTTGATATCAACAAATCTATAACGAAAGAGCACTTACTTTCACACCAAATATATCCTTCAGGAATAGTAACTAGAGTGACAAACATGGAATCGTGAATTTTAGGCAATCCCAAATTTAGAATTACTAAATAAGTTCTAATAAGTGTCTCGACGCTATTCTTAGAGCAATCTTTCAGAACAATTTTGAAGCAGAGTTTGGCTTTGTTGAGTAATCTGCAAAGAAAAAGAAAATATAGTAGGTTTAATTTATAAAATGGTTTAGTAGATTCAAACTGCAGCAATTTTTTTTTTAAATCATGACTGCGTTCAAAGCTGGTAGATGGGAAGTGCCAGGTTCTATCCCAGGTCGTGCTCATCGACCTAGCCTTTCACAGTGTACCGGGGTTTTCTTCGAAACTTGTGGAAATACGGGCTAGGGCCCATTAAAAAGACCCCCCACGGGGGTAAATCCACATATAGGCAAAAGAAAACAATGAAAAAAAAAACAAAAAGAAAACCAATGAAACTAAAGAATGACTTAAAAGTTACAATTCTATGTATATCGTAGTACATTCTATGTCACATATATACTCACTTAATTCTGGCCTCCTTTGTGTAATGTGCATGATGCACCGACACATAGTACAGAAAAAGTTGTGCAAGACATTGTTTGACCTTGGGAAATCTCAGGTCGCTTATGCATTGCTTTATTTTTTCTGCAATAAAGAAAATATACTCTTGTACAATGATATGAAATTAACATACAGACTTAATAAACATTATTTCAAAAATAAAATAAATAACAGAAATTATATATATTTAAAGTGAAATTGTGAGGTAGGAAGCAGTTTTGCAAAGTAAGAGTCGCCACATTATTTATACTTACACCGTTATTTTTTTAACAAATACTTTCCTCCTATAATAAACAGAAAATTCTCATTAAACATTATTTTAAAAGAATTCTGGTGTCTAATAACGGTGAGTAAATTGGATTGTTTTACACCGTTCATTTTTTATAAAAAATATTTCCTCGTCAAAGCGTGGAATTTCTATGACATGAAGTAAAAAATAATTGTAAAAATATTCCGGTGAGAGCGGAGACAATGTGTGCTTCCCCCTTAATCAGGCTCTGACTCTAGTTAGGAGTTGTGAAACCAAAAAGGAGAACTTTTGTATTTTACGAGATTTGTTAAATAAGTAAGTTTTGATGGAAGCGTGTAGAAAACAAGAATGAATGAAAGATGGAAATTAGTTAACGTATAAAAGGAATGATGGTATCGTGCTCGGAGAAATAGTAGGTCTGTAGTAGGTGGGATGTAGGTGGTGAAGTAGCTTCTACCTTGAAGTATAATTCTAGCCACGAGTGCGCCTAAGATAAATTCACCAGTTCGAGAGATCACCGAGTTAATCGCCAGTTTTTATCATTGATGGGTATTGTAGCATCTTTTATTGTTTTACGGTAAGATTGTTCCGCCACCTATTTTTATTAGCTAATGAAAGCACCTAGCATTAGCATTTATAATTATTCGGAGAAATTAGAATATTTATGTGTTTCAAAAGTTGTTTAGTAAACAAGAATAAATGAAAAGATGGAAATTAGTTAACGTATAAAAGGAATGATGGTATCGTGCCCGGAGAAGTTGTAGGTCTGTAGTAGGTGGGATGTAGGTGGTGAAGTAGCTTCTACCTTGAAGTATAATTCTAGCCACGAGTGAGCCTAAGATAAATTCTCCTGTTCGAGAGATCACCGAGTTAATCGCCAGTTTTCATCATTGATGGGTAATGTAGCATCTTTTATTGTTTTATGGTAAAATTGTTCAGCTACTTATTTTTATCAGCTAATGAAAGCACTTAGCATTAGCATTTATAATTATGCCGAGAAATTAGAATATTTATGTGTTTCAAAAGTTGTTTAGTAAACAAGAATAAATGGAAAGATGGAAATTAGTTAACGTATAAAAGGAATGATGGTATCGTGCCCGGAGAAGTTGTAGGTTTGTAGTAGGTGGGATGTAGGTGGTGAAGTAGCTTCTACCTTGAAGTATAATTCTATCCACGAGTGAGCCTAAGATAAATTCTCCTGTTCGAGAGATCACCGAGTTAATCGCCAGTTTTCATCATTGATGGGTAATGTAGCATCTTTTATTGTTTCATGGTAAGATTGTTCAGCTACTTATTTTTATCAGCTAATGAAAGGACTTAGCATTAGCATTTATAATTATGCCGAGAAATTAGAATATTGATGTGTTTCAAGAGTTGTTTAGTAAAGTAATCCTATTCTCCCTTAATTGAAGTTTAATTAAATATACTATTCAGTTGTACCATTTGACTCTATGAATTATTTACACTCACTTCCTCAATAAGTATGACGCAGGCAGGGCAACCTACGTCATTAAAGAATTTAAATGAAAAATCTAAAATTTTCCAATAGAATAAAAAGGAAATCCCTCTGCTACTTGTTGTTACATGCTGATTAAAAAAAGGAATTAGCGAAATAAAATTATTAAACGGTGCGCCACTTTTTCTTCTTCTCGTGAGGTTCATTAACATAAATTTCATTAATCGACTAAGTAACAATCGGATATTTCGGCAATTAAGCGCAAATTAAGTCAAACAGAGGTGAAAGGATTCCATTCGATTCCATATTTCGGAAATCAGCAGCAATAATATGTAGTATTTCGAAAACCAATTTTGAAATACATATGAAATTTGTGTATTAGCTGCTAAATAATTCCGAAGTTTTGTAATTGGTTGACAAATTTCTTTTTCTGCAGTTAGCCTTTACTAAACGCAAATTAACTCAAACAGCTACGAAATTGCCTCGCATTTCGGAAAAAAGGTGTAAAAATTATGAGGTATTTTCGCAAAGAGGTATTCCTATAAAACACATTTCAATACCTTTATTTTACACACATCATAATAAAATTAACATTAATTATTCCTATGAGAATAGAAATCTTTAGAAAAAGTATGTTTAATTAAGATATACAGGTTCACGCAAAAATATTATTGTACATTAAGGGCTATAACCGGAAATTGCTATATTTGCAATTTCGATTTTATAAATCATTTTATTTTTTCTAATAATATTTAAAAGTGATTATGATTTGAATTAGTCCATTTGTCTATCTCTGTGTCCGTCTGTCTATATGTCTGGGCACTAATTTTCTTAAATAATAATGGTATTCCTTGAAACTGATATATATTATTCACGTTCACTATGGAATGTTTACTTTTAAAAATGGAATAAATAGCACAGTTGGTTTTTGTGCAGAACCACTCGAAGATATTCCAAAGTATTCTGTTCCATTAGAAGTATTTCTATAAAACATATTTTAATGTATTTATTTACAGAGGTTATAATGAAACTGACATTTATTATTCAAATGCCCCCCTCCCCCCAAAAATAAATAAATAAAATAAATAAATAAATAATAAATAAATAAATAAATAATAATTTTAAAAAATAATAATACATTGAAGGCAAAGGGTACGTATTGTTGGAAAGTCCAATGTTTTCAGACATATTTTCAAATATAAAAACAAAATGTATTGCAGAAAATTTAGCGTAGTTTGAGAGAGATAGAAATTAACATTTTTTATATACAAACTTAAATTTAACTAATACGTTAACAAGTTTAACGTTAAAGCAAGTCAAATGTTAACAATATGTTAATCATTTCTAAAGAACTTTATAATTACCATTATAAGGATTGGTTTTAACAATGAAGTCAATTAACCCATCAGCAGTTTTATGTTATAAAGTAATATGTTATATATAATATGTTTAATTTACAAATAATATGTTAATAAGTACAATGTTAATGCAAGTCAAATGTTAACGATATGTTCGTTATGAAGAACTTCATATTTGTTATGAAGTTCGTTATGAAGAATCGTTTATGAAGAACTTCATAATTACCATTATAGGGAGTAATTTTAGCAAAGAGGTCATTTAACCTCTCAGCAGTTATATGTTATAAAATAATATGTTATATATAATATGTTACAATTTACAAATAATATGTTAATAAGTACAATGTTAATGCAAGTCAAATGTTAACGATATGTTTATCGCTTATGAAGAACTTCATAATTACCATTATAGGGAGTAACTTTAGCAAAGAGGTCATTATTAACCTCTCAGCAGTTATATGTTATAAAATAATATGTTATATATAATATGTTACAATTTACGAATAATATGTTAAAAAGTACAATGTTAATGCAAGTCAAATGTTAACGATATGTTAATCGCTTATGAAGAACTTCATAATTACCATTAGAAGGAGTAATTTTAGCAATGAGGTCGTTTAACCTCTCAGCAGTATCGATAAATCTACTAGCTCTATGAAATCGGCAAGTAGGAGGTCTTTCAGTCCTGAAACAATGGAAAAGTCGTTCTAGGACACTAAAGGAAAAGAAAAAAATAGTGAATGTTAAGCTAAAAATTTTATAGATATTTCACAGGGTAGTATTTAAAGTAAAGAAAATAAACAAGTGATAATAACTATTTTTCTACTAGTAAAGAAAACAAATGTGTTACTTAATGTAACTTATAACATTATAAATAATTAAATCAAATAATAATAATTTTTTTAACATAACAGCACAATAGTGACATGTACACATAACAATGGGATGGGATAGTTGGGTTTTACGTCGCACTAGTGCTGCACAGATGGGCAATTGGCGACGGTCTGGGACACACCCCTAGAGGTGGTCCGGAGACATGACATCCCAATTTTGATCCTCCACGGAAGGAATAGTTCTCCCGCTTCGGTGACCCCCAGAGGTATAATTTTTGATGGGAACATGGAGGGCATTGCGGCCACGACAGATTTTACGTGCACCAGCCACCATTAGTGTACACGACGGTCTTTGGCCGGCTCGAGTACCGAACCCGCAATCTTCCAATTACGAGGCCGGCGCTCTATCGACTGGGTACCGCGGCCCTTGAACAATGGGAGTATGCACGTTAAGCATGCTCCAACCGAAACAGTCGAACTTCGCTTTGATATTGTTATTATACATGCGTAGCAATAATGCGACCTTAAAACCAATTCAACTCAAAATTTTTCATATAGTTTTTTTTTTTTCAGGGGGGGGGGGGGGGAGAGACGATGACAGATCTTACAAGACATTGCAAAATTATTTTAGGTAATTTAAATAACTTCTAAGCCACACCAATTCGGTGACTATTATTTTTTGGATTTATTAACTGAGATTTTAATTGTATATTCAGATTCAAATTAAAAGATAGAGCCTCTGTAGCCTGGGTGGTAGATCGTCGAGCTCGTAATCAGAAGATTGAGTGTTCAATTCCCGAATCGTCTAAAAACCATCGTAGTTACATTGTATATGCTTCGTAAAATTTAAATACTTTTCCTGTCTACCCCTGTGGTAAGTCCCAAACCGTTTCCAATAGACCATCAGGAAGCTCTAATGCGACATTAATTAACCCAATCCAATCCAAATTAAATTAACCCAGTTCGGAATATCATGGATAGTTGGTTGGTTGATTTGGTTTAACGTCGCACTAGTACTACACAATTGGAACATTGAGTACTGATAAGGACGGATATGGACGCTTTTTTGGCGATAATCGCTTTATTGGCAACTGTTTCTTAAGATTTTGCATGTTTTAAATGATTTGTCCCACGTACCACCAAAATTCTAAAAAACAGTCAAGTGGAATAACTTTCAGTCAATAACAAGGATTACTTTACTTGCTTTTGATTTCAGTTAGTGTAGGTTGCGGTTTATGTTTAATCTACACCCAAACGAAATATTAAACAGCGATAACAAATGTATTATTATACTGAACTATTATATTAAACTATACTTTTGAACTATTATATTAAACTATTTCTTTAAAAGAGAAACTAAATAAAAGAACAAGAGCAAAATCTTATACCATTAAGTGAGCAATATTTGTGTATATATATGTATATTTCACTTTTCTCGAAAACGGTAGCTCGACAGTCACGTGATTTAACACAAAGGTGTCTTCCGAAGGGTCATTGTACACATGGAAGTCAGATTTTCGAATTTTTGATTAGTTTTCTTTTAATTAATAAAAATGTGAAAATAAAACTTCCCATTTCTATAATAACGCAGAATGGAGAGTCTTAGGAGAGATTTGATTAGTTTATTTGATTTTCATTGATTTGAGTGTATTTTACATTGAACTACAGCTACGTTAGGAGGAATTACAAGAGATTTGATTCGTTTATTTGATTTTCATTGATTTGAGTGTATTTTACGTTGAACTAGAGCTACTTTATGGGGAATTACGAAAGATTTGATTGGTTTATTTGATTTTCCTTGCTTGGAGAGTATTTTACATTGAACTAGAGCTACACTATGAGGAATTACGAGAGATTTGATTGGTTTATTTGATTTTCATTGATTTGAGGTAGGGGTGTCCAGTGATGTTTCTTTGGTTTTAACATGCTTGACAGTGGTTGCTGCGAAAACGAGTTTCGTGCGTTATCAGATTCCTGCACAGCGAGTGGTGGTGTCCAGTGATATTTTTTTGTTTCTAACATGCGTGATAGTAATTGCCGCGGAACCGAGTTTCATGCATTTTCAGATTCATGCACAGCGAGGTAAGGGTGTCCAGTGATTTTTTTTTTTTGGTTTTAACATGCGTGACAGTGATTGCTGCGGAACCGAGGTTCATGCGTTTTCAGATTCATGCACAGCGCCGTAGGGGTGTCCAGTGACGTTTTTTCGTAATAACATGCGTGATAGTGATTGCCGCGGAACCGAGTTTCGTGTGTTCTGAGATTCATGCACTGCGTTGTAGGACTGTACAGTGATTTTTTTTTTTCATGTGTGTGAAGCGTACATACCTGCGTTATAGTGATTGCTGCGAAAACGTCTTACGTGCGTTCTCTGATTCGACCATTCATCGAATTGAGACTTTTACTGTACGAGTAACAGCTCCAACTGTTTCCAGAATATTCGAAGAATTAACATTTCTATTTGACTGTTTTCGACAATGTTCGTTTTAATAATAGTTTTGTTGCACAGATTCGAGAAGATCAAAAAATGTTTGATATTATCAAGGAGATCCCATACTAAAACTGTGAAGAAAGTAGTCGCCAATCGAAATATATTTATTTAAACGTTTCAATTATTCAATTAAAAAGAAATCCTTTAAATATAGTGCCCAGCGAAGCGGGCGAAGCCTGCTAGTACAAATAAACAGAACAAAAGAAGGAGTCCATCACGTCTAAAGACGCGTGTAGCAGATTAAATTGTTTCGAGAAGGATTTATTTAACAAAACAGCGTTAAGTGTGCTTTTTTTACATAGGAATTTTTGCTAGTGCTCGGACACATTTGCTGCCGATTGTAGTCATACATTTAAAACGCTTGCAAATGGCTTTGAAACCGGAAGTGTTTCATTTCTATGTACCCCTAGAGCCAAAAAAAAAAAAAAAAAAAAAAAATAGAGGGTATGCGTATCGGGTTTCAAAAAAGAAAAAGAGAAAGAAAATCAAAAAGAAAATTTAATTTCCCTTCATCTAAGGGACACCCTAATGTATATATATATATATATATATATATATATATATTATATATAGTATATATCTATAAAATCGACAGCAAAAGTATCTGAGCACTAGCAAAATTTCCTATATAAAAAAGTACACTTAATACTGTTTTTTTAAATAAATCCATGTCGAATCATGTTCTTAGACTGACTAAGAACAGGATTCGACAAGGATTTATTTAATAAAACTGTATTAAGTGTACCCTTTTCATATAGACATTTTTGCTAGTGCTCCGATACTTTTGCTGCTGACTGTACATATATATATAGCATTCTGTACACTTTAATCAGCTTTTAATCTGTACATACAAGGTTACGTCTGTATCTAACTGTAGTCTGCCCAAACGAAAGTTTCATAATTTTACAATGGCGCCAATGTATGGCAAAAATGTAAATTAGATTTGAATTTTTTCTTTTCAGGTGCTCAAAATTGCGTATTAAACTTTTAAAGTCTTCAGGAGTTGGATATTTTTAAAGGACATATCACTTTATTCATGGGCGAATTGGAGAACTAGGCTTATTGTTAGAAAAAAAAAAAATACATTACTCTTCAGAATTGAAATCTCCTTGTATCTGTCTCACTGATTTCGTGGTACATCCGTCAGTTCTCTTCAACCAACTCAGTGTTATTGGTTCTCCGCATGCAGTACGAATCCTTGGCACCCGCACTGAGAATAAGAAAACAAGAAAAGTTGTTACATTATCTTAACATCGAATCAAATAGTTTATTTTTGCTATTTGAATTCGTTTTCTTATTATTTCAGGACTATTAATATCATATATACGTAATTAGAAAGCAAGCATTTTACAACTTATGCTATACGTCTGTTTAAAAACAAATCTCAATT
The DNA here is from genome assembly GCA_963930645.1 of Salticus scenicus. NCBI lineage: Eukaryota > Metazoa > Arthropoda > Arachnida > Araneae > Salticidae > Salticus > Salticus scenicus. The sequence continues at coordinate 85,346,430 of OZ005660.1, forward strand.
ATTTTTTAATTGCATCATGTAAATATCTGTATGTATATATATATATATATATATATATACATACAGGGTGGTTATATTTAAAGCGACCCTATTCAGACCAATCTAAAACCCGTTCTGTCTATCGGATTTTGATGAAATTTGGTATATACAGTCAGCATCAAAGTGTCCGAACACTAGCAAAAATTTCTATGTAAAAAAATGGACACTTCATAAGGTTTTGTAAATAAATCCTTATCGAATCATGTTCTTACACTGACTAAGAACAGGATTCGACAAGGATTTATTTATCAAAACCGTATTAAGAATATTTTTTTTACATAGGAATTTTTTCTAGTGTTCGGACACTTTTGTTACTGACTGTACGTTACACTGACCATGGGAGAAACGATTTTTGCAATAAAAAATAGTTCCGATTTTGAACACCAGGGGAATTCTGGTGCTTAAAGAAATACACAATATCTGTCAGAATCATTTAACTTTATTTAGTGCACTCAAGGTGTGCTCCATTGACATCTACTACGCGTTGGAAGCACATTATTGTGTGTTCAATGGTAGCGCGAAGAATCTCTCGAAGGATTTCAGCAACATTGTGTGTAATGATGGCTTTCAACTCAGGTAAAGTCCTAATTCCTTCTCTATAAACACAATATTTAGGAATCCTCGCAACTAGAAATTACATTGAATACTGTCGGGTGAACAAAGAGGCTAGTCATCGGGAAAACCGCTGTATTTTACGCGATTCTTGCGAAAGTCAGCACGAAGCAGATCTTTGACTTGGCGCCTTATATGTGGGGAATTGCATGAAGTCAATGGTCTGCAAACATGGCCGTTCCTGTAAGGCAGGAATGACTTGCTGTCGAAGGCGTTCACTGTACCGTGCACTCGTGACAGAGCAACTTTCGGGCGTTGAGGAGTGAGAGTTTCAAAGAAATTAGTTCGAAGATAAAATCCGTGGCAAATTCATACCATGCAGTCATGTAATCAGAATACAGTGGTTGCTGGTGCAGGATATTAGGAGGTGAAGCAACCCATAAACGGAAATTTTTAATAGTTACATCTCAATCTAATGAAAAGTGCGCCTCATCAGACCATAGAATTTTCTAAGGCCACGCGTCATTAACATCCATTCTCACTAAAATTCAGCAAGCAAATTCCGAGTGTGTTTGGTAGTCTTGAGGTTGCAGCATTTGCAACATATGGATCTTATAGGGATAGCATTTTAAAATGGATCGCAGAGTTTATCGCACTATCGACCAAGGAGTCATCGACTAGGTGCTACCGATCGAGCACTTACTGAAGAATAATGGGAAGCTTTTTCAATTACAGCGGTAGTGACTTCTTTGACTGTTACATTCGCAACTAGTTTCCGCCTTCTTCCTGAAAGCACAGCCAAGTTTCCAGTCATCGTCTCCAAAACTAGATGCCTTCTGCGTGGCTCGGAAACTTGGAGGTAGACAGCGCCACCTAGTACAGATTACGCGACTTTTTTATTCAACAGCCACCAAAAATATTTAAAAGTGAGATTTGATATACATATAGGGCGAATAGAATCGAAGAAAAGTCGATTATATATATCATATATCTCTTCTTAAAATTATTGGTGACAGTTGAATAAAAAAGTCGTGCAATCTGTATGAGGTGGCGCTGTCTACCGCTCGAACTGTTGCCAAGTTTCCGAGCCACGCGGAAGGCATCTAGTTTAGGAGGCTATGCTCCAGTCACTTTAAGTTTCCTATTCATCTTCTTTTGCTCAAACCATTCTTAGACATGGGACCTTCTCGCAATTCCTTTAAACGATGATGTTCATGCAATGCAGCTAAACGTTTGCTGTCGTTCTGCCTTTTTCCAGTAATGCTCGATCTTTTTTCTGTAAGGGCATGATTATAACGATGACAAAGGCTGTTATTCACCAATAACTTCAACTCCCGGTTGAACATGAAAATTTAAAAAGCCTATAAAGGCGGGGTTCAAATTTTCAGTAAATTTTGCCATGTTGTTTCTGCCATCTAGCGGTATAGTTATTTTTAGATTCTTTAGGTGAAAATAACCAATCAAAGATTATGTGAAATGCCCGACGCTAGATGACAGAAACAATGTGCCAAATTTTGCTGGAAAGCTGTACCCTCCCTTTAGACGCTTTTCAAGATTTTGCATTGAACCGGAAGTTGAAGTTAATGGTGAATACGGCCAAAAAACACGCAGAATGATTTTCTGGCTCTGACTGCAATTGTCTTTTTAGGTTTGACTAATTTGCATAAGAAATCTTTTCATAAAATTGCCATCTGGTGGTCAAAACTTGAACTACATTTTATAGCATAAATCGTTTTTCTCGTGGTCCATAAAACTTATAATATACCAAATTTCAGGAAAATCCGACAGGCAGAACGGGTTCTAGTGGGGTCTGAATAGGGACAATTAACTATAACCACCCTATATATATAATTACTGTCGATCCACGATATACGAACTAGTGGTTATGACAGTGCCAGATATTTTCAATTCTTCCATTTACATTTTACGGAACGCAATAATGGAAAATTAGATATATTGATTAGGAATATTTGGCTTTTACTCTCATTACTGTGTTCCATGAAATGTAAATGGTAGAGTCACCAACATCTGGCTCTCGACTAACTTCGGGTACGCGAGTTGTAGGTGGCTGAAGATGATTTTTTAACAACAATAAACAATAAAATTATACTTATCACTTCATTATAAAAACCAGTGAGCATTTAATTAGGTAACACTTTTGAGTATCGTCACCATACTGTACAGTTTCACCCCTTTTGCGTGGAAAATATATCTAGTGTGACATTAATGGTTTCAAGGACACTTCACGATACTCTACATAACGGGTGTACCAGAATAAAATAGACTATTGCTATTTGTATTTATGCATGGGAATTTTATATTATATATAGACATATACGTTTTTTATAGATTCCCAATTACATTGGTAAAATCTGTGCAACAACTCAAAAGCAAATATTACATTGAAACTACAGGATAGTATGAAGAGCAAAGAAGTACAAAAATTGGTTCTTTCCAAGTTCAGAAGTGGAGAATCCAGAAGTAAAATATTTCGTCATTTGAAAGGTGTTTTAAGTTGTGCCACTGTTTTTAAGTGTTGTAATATGATTAGAAAGAGTAACAATATTAAAACATCTCAACCTCCAGACTGACCACGCAGTGTCCGCACCAAAAATCTGATTCAAAGAGTGAAGAGTCGCTTGACACGTAAGAAGAGCATATCCATAAGGAACTGAATGTATTAAAACAATCTGTTCAGCGAATACTTAAAAATGACATTGGACAAAAAACGAATTCTTATAAAAAACGAATACAACCTAAACTCATAGAAACCCAAAAGCAGAAAAGAATCAAATTCGCTAATTGGGTGCGACACAATTTCAGAAAAGGTTAGACTAAGAGAATCCTTTTTTCTGATGAAAAAAGGACTTAAATTTACTGGACTACTCGATTTAAAATGAATTTGTACAGCAGATGAACTGGGATAAAATAAAATGTTAAAAAATACTGATTTCAGAACTAAAACGAGCTGTAAAGAAAATAAGAAAGGACGTAATAATGGAAAGTTGTCTAAGTTGGACCATACGCTTACATCGAATGGCAAACAGCAACGGGTAAATTACATAAATTAATATGTTGCATTTTGTTTAGTATTCTATCTATATTGTTTATGTTTAAAACGAAGTTGGGTTTCACTTAAATAAATGTAGTTATACATCAATTTATATCAGTCTATTTTATTCTGGTACACCCGTTAATATATCCGGCTTGCTGAGTACACGTAAAAATGACCTATATTTGCGACTTAAATACGAACATTACATACATATTGCAGTGCTACCTGCATGTGAAGTCGTATAAGTATCGGTGACTCATCGGTATGCTTTCTCACAACCAAATACTGCCCACAAGGCGTAATGTGACGGTACGTGAATGGGATACTGCGATGTATCTGTTATATACTTGAAACTGGAACTAAATGTTCTGTATGGGTTGATACACAGCAGTCAAGAAAAGAATAAGACCTTGGAAGGAATTTCAATGAACTTATTTCTACCAACAGGCGGTTGAGGTAGATTTATTCTCCAAGATGTCGATTCGGGTAGTATGGATTTTTGATTATTCCACATTATTTGCGCTTTTGTAAAACTTGAATGCTGATAATTTTTTGAGTACTTTTTATTTTCAACGATAGTTTCAAAAATAAATGTTTATATTGCAATTATTCCTGATTTTCTGGAAAAAAAAATACTATTCTATTCCATATTATGTTTTAAGGAAATGGGTATTCCATATTTCCCTTCATAACTATTCCATATTATCTGAAAATAGCTTTTTTTTTTTTTTTAATCAACTAAACATTTGCATGTCAATTCTATTTTTGTAACATAAAACCTATAAAATAAATTAACAAAACTTGAAAGTTTGGATTTGTCGAATGCACAATAATCCAAAATATTTTAGTTTATTATGGCAAGATCAAATAGCGATGGTATTTATTCCATATTCACTTTGATATCACTATATTTTTCCTTTTTTTAAAATCTATTTATTTATTTATTTATTTATTAACGCATTAATGAAGTAAAAAATGGTTAAGTAGTATATATTTTCAACCAGTTCACATTTTCTTTCGCTTTTTCCAAAGAAATTCAAAGGATTTCCATTACTAAAGCAGAAAATGTGTGTTTACTTTTTGTGTTATTGTTCGAGGTTAAGGCCAGTTGTGTACAATAAGTGACCTGAGCCTAAGGGGGAATGCATCCGTGGGAGGGAGGGGAGTCCTTCTTGTTTACTACATGTGTTTTGAAGTGCCCACAACTGGCGTATTTTAAGATCTCTATAAAACTAACTTTTTCGAGTAAAAGACAGATCCATTTAGCATTTTTTGCAGCACAATCATGTACAAAAAGAGTTAATTGAGTTTTTGAGATTCGTTTTTGTTACAGCTTTTCAAATTAAAAATAATGCACAAAAATACCCAGAAATTGTTCTAAACTGTCCATTTCGGGTGCAGTTACTCTACATTTATTTTAAATTTAGACTCTTATTTTTGAAGAATGCCACAAGTCAAACTCATAAATCTTCTAGGAGTGTATAATAGTACGCTTTAGTACAACATTTGAGAACCACTAGTCTAGTCCAGGGTTTAAACTGCTATTAGTTTTTTTAGCATTTTGCTAAAAGGTATCATATTTTGCTAAAACAAGTCTGTCAGAATTTCGCTAAAAAGCTAAAACTGGATAACTGTATAAAATATCTCTATATAATAATTCAGATTTTTTTTTTTTTTTTTGTAATATTTGCAGGGAAAAACTACGAAAGGATTTTTGGAAATCCTTATTTACATAGTAATTTGGATTTATTTTTAATTTTCAATGGTTGAATTTAAATGCAAAAATATTTAAAAGTATGTCAGAATTCAGAATTTGCTTCATAGAAGCATTTTTAGCACTAGTATTTCACGATTATCTACCACTACACTTTATTTGATTTTTAAATTGCTTTTTCATTTTACACATATGATATGAATACCGCTTTTTCTATTGATAAAATCAAAACATAATTTCCCTGATTCATATTTTTAAAGTCACAAATATGGATGCTTGGTTAAAATCATCAATGAACAAAAGGAATAGAAAACAAAACCGAGGATAACAAAGCTAAGTAAAAGAAATCAATGGTATCCAAAGAATTAATTAACTTTCGAAAAAGCTAAAATAGTGCTTGCCTATTTTCGCTAAAATGCTAAAGTAATTTTTTTGCCAGGTTAAACCCTGGTCTAGTCTCTCAAATTGTAAAAATATAGAGAAATGCAAGGAGATTATAATTAAAGTTACGATTGCAAAACGCTATAATTTTGAAACTAAGGGTAAAAATGACTTGATATTTTCCAGAACAATCGTGAGGCAATGGAATTTTGCTTGGCGAAGGAAAAAAATATTTATAAAATGTGCCAATAGATGACGCTGTCAAGGTAATCTCAAAAGAAATGCCTAAACAGATTCATTATACAGAGGAATGACGTTACAATAGAACAGACTAGCAGGAAACAATAGACTTTAAGGGTCCTCTTCACTCACCGCCGCCAGAAGCCGAAACTAATGTTATTCTATGGGAAATTTTTCTTTACAAATAACATATTAACTAATACATATTTTTAAATTCTGTTTTCCCATTCTGAAAATTCCCAGCTGTTAAATCGACGGACTTTTTTTTTAAAATTATTTTTTTATTTTTTTATATTTTATTTTGAAGCTGCAAAATACGAATTTTCAATATGTGAATTTTTTTCATTTTGCAATTTCAAAATAAAATATTAAATATTAAAAAAATACATTTTTAAGAAAGGTCCGTCAGTTTAACAGTTGGGAATTTTCGGAATGTGAAATCATAATTTAAAAATATGTGTTGGTTAATAAGTTATTTGTAAAGAAAATTTCCCCATAGAATAACATTGGCTCGGGCTTCCGGCGACGGTAAGTGAAGAGGGCCGTTAAGGGCCCTCAGCCGAAACTAATGTTATTCAATGGGAAATTTTTCTTTAAAAATAACTTATTAACTAATACATATTTTTAAATTCTGTTTTCACATTCAGAAAGTTTCCAACTGTTAAATTGACGCACCATTTTTAAAAATGTATTTTTTTAATATTTAATATTTTATTTTGAAATTGCAAAATGAAAAAAAATTCACATATTGAAAATTCGTATTTTGCAGCTTCAAAATAAAATATAAAAATTAAAAAAAAATAATTTTTTAAAAAAGGTCCGTCGATTTAACAGCTGGGAATTTTCTGAATGTGAAAACAGAATTTAAAAATATGTATTAGTTAATAAGTTATTTGTAAAGAAAATTTCCCCATAGAATAACATTGACTCGGGCTTCCGGCGACGGTAAGTGAAGAGGGCCCTTAAGGGCTTACGACAACTTTCTTAGCAAAAAGACAAGAATACGCGTTTACAGCGTAGTGACAAGATAAAAAGAGGAGCTTCATGAATCAAACATCTTACGAATGATTAACGGTACATTTTGGAACTTTTTTTTTCCTTTGCCTAACAATTGTTCTGATAAAATATCAAGTCATTCTTAACAGTAGTTTTAAAATTATAGCGATTTGAAATCATTAACTTTAATTATAATCACCCTGTACTTTCTTTTCACGATTCTATTTTAGTAAGATGAAAGTCATTTCAATGTATATAATTATTATTCTAAATGATGATTCGAATATTTGCACATTAGGCGCCTTAATGATTGATTTATTACTACGTATTCTTTAAAGAATCTTAAAGCTATTTATTAGTTATATTAATTTCTTTAGAAATCGTTCTCTTGAAATTACTTAATTTATATTTTTCTCTTTCTCCATACATAATGGAACATTTGTCATCACGATAACTTTCGAAATACTGAACCAATTAAACTAAAATAGTGCAGCAGACATGTACTTTAATAATATCTTGTATGGGTTCGTTGATTAACGCAATCTGCCTTTTTATATCAAAATGGCGGCTATTTGAAAATTTTGAACTCGTATAAAAAACATATTCATAAGCCGATTTGCCTGAAACTCGGGATGTGCACTGACCATGCTAATGTTTCAAACAGGGATGAAAATGTTCCGAATTTTTTGCTTCCAGTATTTTCCTACAATAATTTCTAATCTTATAAAATCACAAAAATAACTATTAAACTATGATAAAAATTTCTGCATAAAAATACTAGAGGCAGAAAGAGTGGAACACTTTCATTTCTGGTTTCAACCAAGTTTTTTGATCAACTGGACCCGGTATCTTATTTTAAAATCACGGCCACCTGAATATTTCAAAATGATATGAAAAATGTATTTATGAAACAATTTTCTTGAAACTCAGTATTTATATAGCTCCTATCAATATTTCAAAAACTTTTAATTATTAGCTTATTTCGCAATCTCGTATCAAACGGGCGAATACTAAAAATTTTCAAATATATGTAAGAAACTCAATCCTCTACACTTCCGGTTGAGCTGGAAAGACTAGTTTAACTCATGATAAACTGTCATTCAGTAATTATATTTCTTATATGTCTCATATAATTTTGTCTGTTTGTTTTTATCATTCTCTGTTTTTAGTGGTATGCTTTTTAATCTTTCAAAATATATTGATTTTTATCCACATTTTATCTATTTGTAATTTACATTCTACTCTCTTTTAAAAAGTAAAGGAGTTTATTTAGATAGATACAATGAAAGAACTTACTCTCTGGTAATTTTGGTAATGCAGGTACTATAGGATGATTAGTTTCCTCTTCCCCACCATGACCTTCCATTGCACCAGCAGTAATTTTTATCAGCTTCTTAATAGTGGAGAGGGGACATACTCGGAGAGCTGTATGGAAGCAATTCACTACTTTCCTGTGAAAGAAAAAAGTAAAAAAAAAAAAATATATATATATGAGTTAAACGATTAGAGCGAGAAACTGAATTTTTAAATTACATACCACATAGAAAAATATGATTTATTCAAGTATATATATCTCTGTGTATGTGTCATCCAAATGCAAAACTGGCCAACTCCTTGAAATAAGAAAATGCGTTTTTTTTTTTTTTTTCAGGGTTTTAAGTTCTAAGTGAATTTTTCTGCCATATGGAAGTAAGAAACTATGCAAAAGCAGTCAAATCCCTATGTTATATGCGTTTGAAAATCCCGATGTGCTGCAAAATTGGTCGAATTCTAAAGTTGATGAATTACATAACCGGTCATCTTCATATCTGTTAGGTCGCGCTTATACTCCACCCCACTACAGCAGCTAACTTGTTGATTAGATTAGTGCTATTGGGTTTTATCTCGCCTATGACTCCAGTTTTCTTGGTGCGCATAATGTTTCTAAAAACTGAATTTCATGTTTCATTCTGCTATGGAAAAGTTTGTAAAAGAAATCTTCTAATCAATCATCACGCCCCCCCCCCCAACTTCCCTACGACATGGAAACGGAACAAAGTCAAAATTCATAGGTAATATACTATCACTTTGTGACATTATAATTAATTGATAACATAATAATATCAGAGTTAGCATACTATGACTAATTAATCACCATGAGGATTCCATCCTATAATATCATTAATTTAATAAAGTAACAATGATGAATCAGCAGGTTGTAGCGATGTGTTTATATAAGTTTGTTTACAACTTGAATGATTTCCCACTGTATTGATAGCTCATGACTCATGAGTTTGGTACCGTTTGGGATACATTTTCATAATTTTCGGTAGTTTTTTTTTTTTTTTAATCAGATTCTTTTTATATTTTTATCAGTTATATTTATGTCAAATAATGGAAAACAGTTATCTTTTTTACAGATATTGTCCTACTGGTTTTACAAAAAAAAAAAAAAAAAAAAAAAAAAAAAATGTATGAGTAATTGATATACAAAATAATGAACATTTTCGGTATGGCGTTATGAAGCCTTTCACGTGTGACGTCTGTAGACAAACCAGCAACATTCCCATGTTTATTTTGTAATGTATGGGGTAATAATTTGTTTTATGGAGAAATTTCAAGGAAAAATAAGGAATGATAAGTCAGCTCGTGTGAAAATAAAGAAAAATTATTACACTGGCGTTGAAAGTTAAAGGAACATTCTCCTTTCCATATTTTTTTTTTCATATAACTTTAAAAAAAAAAAAAGCATCTGAACATATAATTTGGATAGCATGTTCGTTATCATATCATTAATCAAATTTTATATAATTTTAGCATAAGTAATAATTTTTAATTTAATAACTATTCAATTTTTCTCAAAGTAAGCTTTGGAAAAAATGAAAATTTTCAACAGTTTTAGAAAATAAAACTTAATAATAATAATAAACAATATGGTAAGAATGCATTATAGATAGGCGAAGAGTCATATGCTTTCAACTGTCAAACTAAATCCCGACTTTTCTTTCTGTATTCACTTTTCTTTTACTTTTATAAGGGAATTTTTGAAAAGAAAAAAAAATGATAAAAATGTAGGAGATATGAATATAAATGTGTAATCAGACTTTAACATTAGAAGCTCGAAAGTTTAGATGTGTATAATTCCTAAACGTATACACCATATGACTTCCAAATTTATATCTGGGGATGCAATTGACTGTAGAATCGATATCTGAAATCAAAATTATATGTTACCATTGAAAAAATTAAAATTTGACACAATTTCAATATGGAGACGACCCCTTAAGCTATTGTTTTCCAATTAGCTTAAAAGAGAGCAAAATTCCCCGACGAATGGTACCTTCGTTGTCTTTCTGCAACAATTTACTGATGAGATAGATGGGGGCGTTTCTTTTTTTTCTTTTTTTTTTTTTTTTTTTTTGACTGACTGTACCATTGGACCGTGTACCACTGGATACACGTCCCGGTCACCTTTTGTTTTCATTCCCGCCACTCTGAATACTAGCCATTACATTTCTGACGAGTTAAGGCCCATAGCTCTGTCCTATGTTCAAGGCCTCCGAAGCGCAACATTTAAGCAGAACAATGCACGACCGCAAATTGTCCACATTGTCTGGACCTTCATTGATGCCGAATGTGTTCGACTGTTGCTCTGGCCAGCGCGTTCTCCTGATCTCGCACCAATGAAAATGACTGTTTAATCGTTGAAAAGCGACTGGTCCCCCACCACTCACCAGCAACTTCGATCGATGAATTGTGGTATCGTGTTAAAACTTCATGAAGTGCTCTACCCGTACATGTCATCCAATCGCTGTTCGATTCAATGCCTAGGCAGATATCTGCTGTTATTGCTCATCAGTACATATTACTCCAAATTTCCTGAAATTTTAATCAATTGTTCTTCCTACGATAATGTATGTGTCCAACAAATTTCCTTCCGTTATTATCATTCCTTCTTGTGGTTGCATTTTCAATGTCGAGCAGTGTATATCAAATAAATGACAAGAAAATGTCCTTAATGTTAACGGATTTTAATTTATTATAAAAATAAACACCTTTTAAGTATTTGCCCCCTTTATAAACTACTTTTTATAAAAACCTTTTGATGATTAGATTACTTTTAACCTCAAGCCGGAAAAGCGGTATAAAAATACAATATTCAAAAACTCCCATGTTCCGGATAAAATACAAACATAAAATCTCCGGCGAGGCTCAATCTGCATTACACTTGAGTGACACAGCATGATTTTGCACTCAAAAGACCCGAGACGATATAAATGTTATGAAACTTAAGCAGACGATTTAGCATTAAAAGAAATGAATAAAATATTTTTAGATTTGATCAATTAATTTTTCAACAAACATGGGAAATTCTAGAACTTGAAAAGTCTCAAATATAGCAAAACGAAAAATACTTACTTGGAAAGTAATACCTATATCTACAAGCTTAAAATGAAAATCGTTTTATTTCAATGATTCTTCCGTACTTTATGATCAGGAAATTTAAAAAATTGTTCTATTTTTTTAGACTGTTTATTTGCCGATATATAAAAATATTTTCTTTAAAAAAAAAAAAAAAAAAAAAGGAAATTAAAGGGGACTAATGTGCAAGTTGTACCTGACGGGACTAAAGTGAAAGTTGAACCTCAAGGGACTATTAGTTTATAATAGGACATTTATAATATCAAGGGTTTTTCTTTTCTTCCCAATTATAACATCGATTTCAAATTATTTAATTATATTTTCGATAAATTTTAGATTTCGATAAATGTCCAACTATCGAAAAATGATTTCGACAAATGTCCAACTATTGAAAACGACAACGCAAAAATCCCAGATTGAGACTAATAGGCCCTCAGTCCTAAAAAAGAAAAAAATCCAATATTAATGTAAAATTTAATGAAAATTAAGTTCTGGTTTTGTTGCAAAACCAGCAAACTCCAAAATAAGATGCAAATGTGGCCAAATTCAAAATAAAAAGTTTAATTACAACTCTCTTTTCACTAATGTGGCAGGGCCACATTATTTCAAGTTTTCAAACATACTGCCCTAATGACTATAAAACTAAAGAATTTTGGTTCCAATCTTATTTTAGCTAAGAGTGGCAAAACTCAAATTTCCCCCTATAATTGTTTTTTCTAGAGTGGCGACTAGAACTATTTTTTGAACTAGACGACACATGGTGTGTATATGTGTGCCCATTTAATGAATTAATGGCAAATAGTAGCGAACACGAGAAGGATTTTGGATTCATTAAAATATCTTTACTCAAGGTAACTTGTGAGCTGGAAAAGGCGTCGAAAACCTGGAAGTTTTGAGGTCCTGTGAATACGAAAGTCAAATTTTTAGCTGTTAATCTATGTATATATGTTAAGGAAATTTAGATTTGGTATTTTCAAGTTTGTATGAGGTTGCCACTTGAAAAGTTTGACAAAAACTGGCAAGTTACAAGGCAAATTAACACCTTTCGCGACCGCTGACGTAGATACGCGTCATTTGAAAATCTGTAACTCCGCCAGTGGACGTTTCTTTCGTAATTTGTATGTTACTTATTTCTTAAGAATGTGCTCAGTATTCATATTTTTGCACTAAATATTCTGTGGATACAAATATATTGATTAGGAAGAATATAATTATTATGTCTATCGATTTGTAATATAAATGTGAATATATAAAATTTTGTTCTGAAATATTTTATCGTGGGAGAATTACGCCCACAGGCGGATCTTACTGCCAAAAAAACAAAATCATGCGGTCGCGAAATTGGTAATAACAGTCTTGAAAATTTTTTAAAGTAAATCTAGGCATCATATTTGAACGGGGGAGCAAATCCTACCTCCTCTTCACATAAACCCTCCCTCACGCAAAATTATATGTTCAATAAAATTGTTTCTAAATCTATTTTAGATTATTTTAAAAGTAATTTGAACTTATAATCTTAACTTCATTATCTTAAGTCTTAGTCGGTATCTGTTTATATAGTACTGAAATGCAGGTAAGAGAAAGTCGTGTGAGTGACACACCAGATTATTTTTTCAGTTAAAGAAATTTGCAGTCTTTTATCGCTTATTGACAAAACGAGATATTTTGTGGATAATTTCCGCTTGGAGGAGCGATACAGGAAGAGTTAGCATACAGCGTATCAGCACGAAAGACAAATGAAGTTAACTATTGTCTACTCTCTAAAATATGAAGAGTGAGATCTGACTCTAAAAGAGTGGCATATCACTCTTTGAACATGCCAAAATGGAGCCAACCTCTAAAGAGTGAAAAGTCTCTTTTCGAAAGAGTGAGATTTCTCACTCTTTATTAAGAGTGAGATTATTCCGAGTAATTCAAAGAATATTATTTTTCTTAAAAAAAAAAAAATCGGATACGCTAGATGGAATCTTTTTTTATTAGCATTGTCTCTACTTTAACGATCGAAAGAATGCAGATTGGACCTGAGGAAAATCGAACTGAAGCCGTCTCCGTGGCATTCCAGCGTCTTACCACTAAACCACTGGGGACACACAGAGCTCACTTAATTTACAGTGATTAATCATTCACATAAGAGATTAATCGCATTTATAAACTTTTACTTCATTTATTAAAAATATAAAAGTACAAAATTCTAATGTATATTGTTAAATTAAAATCAGAATTATTTTAAATTACTAAAATTAGAATTATTTTTAAATTATTAAAATTAGAATTATTTTTTAAATCAAAATGTTTACTTGAAAAGAAAGTCCCTAAGACAAATAGTTGTTTTTAAAGTAGCTTGGGGGAAAAGAAAAATTCTTGAGAGTGCATGTTTAAAAAAATAATTAAATATTTACACACACATCTACAGAGTTTCTTGAAAAACTAGTCTGTTCAGGAGTATAAATCTTGCTGATGATTTTAATTTTTAGCAAAATATTATAGCCAGCTTTATGAATATTTCACATGTGTTAAGTGTCAATGAATATAAAAAAAATATAAATTTCTATAGATTTTAAGACGTTATGCGGTTTTATATATTAAGTATTTGCATTAATATTTTCTTTTCTACCTTATATATTTCCGAATAAAACTACTTGCTTTCATTTACGAATTTCCATACCTTTCTTACGATTTTCGATTCTTTACTAATAACACTTCGATTTTATCAATTGTATAAAAAATTTATATTTACCAAAATAGCTTTTAACGTAATTATTTACCTTTTTAATACTCAAATAGTATCTTCAATAAGTTCTGTTAAACAAATCACATGCATCAGATCATCCAGAAATCGACTTTCATATTTCATTGCAGCAATTCTTCACTCTTCAGAAGGTTGATCTTGCAATAGATGATGACTTCACTCTTTGTGACAGAGTGACTGCAAGTCTCTCTTTAGAGAAAAGTGAGAAATGTCACATTTTCAAGAGCGACCATAGTATTTTCTCACTTTAATTCGTGTCAAAATAATGGTCACTTTTTTAAGGAGTGAGATTCCCACTCTAGAAATTTCAGAGAGTACTGAAGATGTATAACGCTACAGTAGGAGCCATATTGAGTCTATTAAAACATTGGCTATGAAGTTAACTATTGTTTACTGAAGATGTATAACGCTACCGTAGGAGCCATATTGAGTATATCAAAACATTGGTTATGAAGTTAACTATTGGCTGCTGAAAATGCATAACGCTACCGTCGGAGTCATATTGACTCTACCAAAACATTGGCTAGTAGTGTGTTACTTTATTCATTAAACAGTTTCGAGGCACAGAACAGCGATTCTATTTCCAGTTTTCCAATTTTCGTCATAAGTTCGAAAAATCAGCAGTACAGTAGACTTGTCTTAATTTTGAGGTTTTGTCGTTCTATCCTTATTATTTTTGGAGATATGATAGTCACGAGATTCCCCATTCACAATGACAACTTATCAAAAAACATTTTTTGGACTCAAGAGGCTTTAAAACGTGTAAATCAGGTGAATACTCGAAATAAATACGTTTGACCGAATACAAAACTTCTATTACCATAGGTAGTCGGATAATTGATAAAAAATGTGGTCACATTGTTGCAGCACGAAAGCAAGAAAGTAATGTAATAAAATGGCTGCCAACATTTTTAATTTTTAAATCAGATTTGACACAGCTATATTTTTATAAAGAAATATGTTTCGATAATAATATAAACTGTAATAAATTTATAAAAACTGTCCTGTATGAAGTCTCTTTTTAAAAACGGGAGACTTGGCACCTATATAATAACATAGCCTTCTAACCTACAGTCGCCAGCAAAAGTATTCGAGCACTAGCCAATAATTCCTATATTAAAAAAGTACACTTAAGACTGTTTTGTTAAATAAATCCTTGTCGAATCCTGTTCTTAGACTGACTAAGAACATGACTCGATAAGGATTTATTTAACAAAGCAGTATTAAGTGTACTTTTTTTAGACAGGGATTATTGCTAGTGCTCGAATAAGTTTGCAGCCGACTGTAGATGCTTGTCACGTGGCTCGGAAGACAGCGCCACCTGGTACAGATTGCAGGACTTTTTTATTCAACTGTCACCTAAAAAGTGATATATGATATATATATAATCGACGTTTCTTCGGTTTTATTCGCCTTTTATGTACCGAACACTTACGAAATTTCCTATGTAAAAAAAGTACACTTCATACGGTTTTGCTAAATAAATCCTTGTCGAATCCTCTTCTTATTCAGTGTAAAAACAGGATTCGTTAAGGATTTATTTAACAAAACCGTATAAAGTGTACTTTTTTTACATAGGAATTTTTGCTAGTGCTCGGACACTTTTGTTACCGACTGTATATCATATTCCACTTTTAAAAATTTTTGGTGGCTGTTGAATAAAAAAGTCGCGTAATCTGTACCAGGTGGCGCTGTCTACCGCCTCAACTGTTGCCCAGTTTCCAAACCACGCGACAGGCATCTAGTTTAGGAGGCTATGGTAATAAGCTCTACCTTCAAAATTCTGGTAAAGAACCTTACATGTAGAATTTTTTTTTTAAACTGATTATTGATCTGTTAATGATATTCACCAAACAAACATCGAAAATTACAGTAATAAGTTTGTTTTAAGTGGTAAAGCGCTTAAAACAAACTTATTACTGTAATATTCGATGTTACAGATATTTTAATTATTCAAAGGACAATTTACCGGTATTTTAGAAATATCAAAATATATTTAAAACAAAATTATCAAAATATTTTCGGCAAGAAATTTGTCACTCATATGTGTGATTTGAGTGTTATTTTTTGACAATTAAGTAACAGTTGTTTTTTCACTATGCTTGACTGCATGACTATGCTTATACAATACAGTAAAAGTTTCTGTATATTAGGGCTGGAGTATTTATCAATATATCCCCAAGTATCAATATTTTTTTAATATCTCAGTAACGATATTAAAGATCTTGCTCTGCCAATATATCCCTCTAACGATATTTCTTAGCACACACTGAGCGATCGATCGATGCGCCGATAAATAATGTTTAATGCCAATCTTAAATACCTTCTTCAAATCCTGCTTTCCCTACTAGCACCATCACCACGCACCGAACAAAGCGAACGCCGCGCCGTATAGCTTATACTAATGCAACACTTTGTGCACTGCACGCTCCATCCATGTCCTGATAAATAATAATGAACGCCAATCTTAAATACCTTCTTCTAATTCTGTTTTCCCCACTAAGCATGCATCACCCACCACGCACCGAACAAAAAGACAGCTGAATAGTGCAACCCTTTTTCATTTTCCCTCCCCTTTTTCTTTTTTCCCTACTTCCAACCCCAAACGATATCTCTCTTTCAAGAAAAAAACTAAGTTACCGCAGTGTATCTACTCTCTTTATCTTTATTCGTACTATCTACCCAATCGAAAATATCACTGTCCAAAAAGTCTGAATGATATTCATCAAGAAAATTAAGTTATCACAGTATATTGACTTCAACCAATATACTAACTTCCCATAGTATATTGACCCTAAACGATGATATGAAAGAATTTATACTACCGTTAGTATTTGATAATATTGCACATCACCGCTTTGTGGATCGTATCGTAGGTGTAATACCACAGTAACCAAACCACAGACAAGGCGATATGAAAACAAACGCTTATTATGACGAATGAAAACAATATCTTTTGTTTTAGCTCACTTCCTGCTATTGGTTCATTGATATTGGTTTATTTCAAAGTATCGGTAACTTCTAGCCAATAAGATGCGACATGTGTTTAACTCGCTTTGGGCTGTACATCAGTCAGAGTCCCTTTCTCCTTTCCCATGTTATCCAATGGGATTTTCGTTGCTTCGTTTTATAAAAATATCTCATTCAAAAATGAAGTTTTTCGAATTCTGTTTTTTGAATATTACTCTTTGAACGGGTCGCCTTTTAGCTTGGTGAACAATTTTTCGAAAAAATTAATTTAAATATTTTATTTCAATAAGTAAATTATGGACTCTAAGTGTGGATCTCTAAGTAAAATATTTAAATTTATTTTTTCGAAAAATTGCTCACTAAGCTAAAAGACGACCTGTTCAAAGAGTAATATTAAAAAAACAGAATTTAAGCTAAAAGACGACCTGTTCAAAGAGTAATATTCAAAAAACAGAATTCGAAAAAGTTCATTTTTTAATAAAATATTTTTATAAAACGACGAGTAAAAAATCCCATTGGATAACATGGGAAGGAAGAAAGGGTGCTATCTGACTGATGTTAAAATAAAGTTTTATCTTCAGTAATTTTACAGTGACAGTTTCTTTATAGAAATATATAATATTGGATAGTTTATTACCTTTTTTTTATGTAGCATTTATTTTTTCTCTTTCCTTTTCCTTCTTTCTTTCTTTTCTTTTTTCTTTTCTTTTCTTTTTTTTTTTTTTTTTAAGCCGTACATGTTAAATAAAATTGGTTTAAATGCAAAATGAGTTACTTTAAGTAACAAAATGAAACTTTAACATAATTTTGTTTAAATAATATAATTTTTATATTGACAATGTATACATCTTTATATAATTCAATTTTCAATTAGTGTGATACTATTACGAATGTGAATTGAACACATATACATTTAAAAAATATTGTAATGATTTGGTAAGCAGATACAAAAATAAAAATGACAAGTAACTGACATTTAGGATGCATATAAGAGTTTTAAGTAAAAAATATTACTCTCTACGACCAAAAAAGGTGTATCCAATGGCAGTTCTTGACTATTTAAAATGATTTTCCTTTTAATTTAATACCTACATCTTTGGACAATTTTTCTTAAGCTTTATTTTTAGTAGAATTATGAATTTTGATATACTTGGTGCAAATAGAACACAGATCACATATTAGCTGTGTTAAAATATGATTTTAAAATAATTAAAGCTTAAAATGGGAAGAATAGAGGATAAACTATACAGAGGTATACTAAAAAGCAATAGTATAAGTTATAAGAAACACAAAATATTGATTCACTTTTTATGCATTTTTTTTTTTTAATGATAAAGTTATGGTAGTAATATACCAGAAAATACATAGAAAACACTCTATACTTCTATACTTTAAAATTCGTGTGCATATGTCTTTAAAAAATAACAAATGTCTATTTTTCCCTATCTTGATAGAAATATCGCAATATATCACTAATATCGATATTAACTTGGTGATATATCGCGATATTTAATTTCTGATATCGTCCAGCACTACTGTATATTTACTGAAATCTGTATCAAAAGTTGTTGTAAATTAACAATAATTCTCAGTTAAATGTAAATAATCAAGATTCTAAATTTTTATTCTGTATTTTTAGCTATTTTTATTATTTAATTTTTCAATAAATATTAAAAATCGATATTTCTGTTTTAGAAAAAGCTTTTATGTCATACATATATTCTCGTCAATAATTAATTAAATTAACATTAGTTACTAAAAAGAATATATAAAATAAATATTTTAACATCCCCGTTTATTTTTCTATGTAATTTATATAAGACATAAGATAATCGATTACCAGTAGTTTTCTGCTGAGAATTTTAACAATTTTTACTTTCTCTTACCCAAAAGGTAGAGAATGTATTATTTTTGGGTCAAATTTTTGAAATTAAATTTTTGTTATATTTACACGCTTTGAGGTACGTTGGATCTAAAAATCATGTTTTTAGCGGTTGGATTGTGTCTGTGTCTGTTATCAGCATATTTAAAAACAAATTATAGCAGAAAGTTCAGACTTGGTATTTTATATGTGTATTATATAGGGATGCTACATTAAGCTTTTCGTTGAGATCAAATAAATGATTCGTGTACAGATTTGAATGCTCTATAAATGCAGATACAATAATAAAACAGGTGGATGAGGGGGCGGTAGCCCCCCTCATATAGAATTATTTGTCAAATAAAGCTGTTCGGAAGCCTAAGTTGAATTGTTTTAACATAGGGTTAAACAACTGTACTCGTTATTTTAAATTTTTTACGCCAATTCCTACTTATAGTATTAAATTTCAGGGTAAGAGAAAGTCGTGTGTGTGACGCATCAGATTATTTTTATTATATAATTAACTTACTCGTATAAACCTTCAACATGTGTTCCATTTTTCAAGCACAGCACATAATCGAAAAAATCGTGCTCACAATTTTCCAATCTATCGTAGTCTATCCACTTCAGGCATAGCCGACCGTGGGGGTATTTGTCTTCACCTAAAAGAAAATTAAGAGATAGAACAGTATATAAAAGAAAGGGATTAAAAAATTCAGTTTCAAATATTGAAGTTTCCTTTTACTTAACAAATCGATTTGTTAAAGTTGTTCTCCGTAAATTATTTTATGTGATGCAGTCGGCTTCAAAATTATTGTAACACTAAAAATAATTCGTATTTAAAAGATGGACAACTAATACTGCTTTTTTAAGTAAATATTTATCGAGTCATGATTTTAGTCTTTATGCAATTTATTAAAAAGTAAGTTGATGATAAAAATAATTATATGATAAAAAAACTTTTTTTATACCATGTTTTTAAATTTTCTGTTGAATCATAGCTATAGAACTACATTAGCACTTTATCAATGCGTATAAAATTTTTAAAGTGATAATGACGTCAATTTTTGTAAGATGCATAATTTAATTTTTTACAATTTTTTAATGTTCACGATTAATTAAATGCATTTATTTTTATGTCGAAAGAAAATAAACTCGTAATTTTTTTTTTTTTTTTTTTTTTTTTGGCAACAATTAAATTATAGCTAATATTTTAATGGCTAGTTTTAATG
Organism: Salticus scenicus; assembly: GCA_963930645.1. Taxonomy (NCBI): domain Eukaryota; kingdom Metazoa; phylum Arthropoda; class Arachnida; order Araneae; family Salticidae; genus Salticus; species Salticus scenicus. The sequence continues at coordinate 85,366,620 of OZ005660.1, forward strand.
CTGTTAGGATGTTATTATTTTCATATTTTAATTAATTAAATGAAAATTAATAAAGAATTCGAAAATCGGGCTTCGAAGTATTGTGCCCCGTGGCAGAAACACGGCGACACGGCGACAATGTTGCAGAAACAGAAATGTTCTTGCAGAAAGATTTTACTTAAGTCAAATGAATTTTGCCATTGTGTTAAAAAAAAAAGGAGAGAGATAGAAAAATAAGGAGAGAGAGAGAAAAAAAAGGAGAGAGAGAAAAAAAGAGAAAGAGAAAGAGAGAGAGAGAGAGAGAGAGAGAGAGAGAGAGAGAGAGAGAGAAAGGAACTCAAAGAATGGTTTATAAACTGTTCTGCAGAACAAATTTTCGTTTCTGCAGATACGATCGCTTCAATCCTGAATAAGGAGAGGACACAAAGCGGATATAACTCACTTGGGTTAGCTTTGATACGGCATGCATTAGCGATTCGTGACGCGATGATATGATTCGGTGTATCGACACTTTTCACTGGTAACCTCTTCACATCGGAACTTCATTTTCGTGTCTCCAAACTTTGTTTTCGCGCCGCGCCTGCCGCTCGTGTCGTGTGTATTTATTGTATTGCAAAAAGACGTGTTTTCGAAAGAATGTGGCTTTGCGACCATTTTCCAAATTTCATATTCACGAATTTCTTAACATGGCAGTATAGGGCAAAATTTCACATAAACGTCAATTTTTAGAGATATTTTCATCGTAAAGTTGTCAGTCTACTTTTGAAATATTATTTAGGACGCTGGCATGAATATTAATTATTATGAATTTTCGAATATAAAAATTTCGTAATTTATTGGAAATTTACGAATTTCTTAACATGGCAGAATAGAGCAAAATTTCACATAAACGTCAATCTTGAGGGATATTTTCATCGTAAAGATGTCAAACCACTTTCGAAATATTATTTAGGATATTGGCATGAAAATCATAAACTATGATTTTTTCAATTAAAATTTCGTAAGTTATTTGGAATTTACACTTTACTTAACATATCAGAAAATGGCAAAATTGAGCACAAACTTCCATTTTGAGGATCACAAATACATTGGGCAACTTCAAAATTACATTTATGATATTTGTTTGAACGTGATTGAATACAAACATTCTAATAGGAAATTTTCGTAAATTATTCGCAATTTACGATTTTATGAACATAGCGAAATTGTAAATTTTTCATATAAATCTGAATTTTGAGGATTATTGCATTGGAAATAGTAGCATGAAAACTAAACAACGGATTTGACCCTGATAAAATAAATTAATAGATTAGAATAAGATAAATATATCGAAGTGAACGGTGGATAGTCTATTAGGCGGGATTTTATTCTGTCATCAAGCTTTGGTCAAATTCATTTCTTTTAACATGATTATAATATGTCTCGCGCTAGAAATTTATGAGAACATAAATAGGATGGGGAACTCAGCAGAGTCCACTTATGCTAACTAGTTTTACTTCATCATTAAATAAAATAAATCTTTCTGTTAAAATTTTCCGGTAGCCGAAAGGTAGCCTATAGTTACACGTTTTAGAAAAATAACATTTCATTTGCAGAGGAACACCTTAAGACGTGGCTCGATTTTTTAACGTCCCCTCAGAACGGACATACGAGCGATAAGGGTTAAAATCATTTACTTCTTATTTCACAGTAACTACATATTGAGGAAAATTTCTCTAAAGTCATACTGGTGTGAAAAAGGGCGGGGCTAACAGTACTCTGGAATAAATTATTAATATTACCAGGTATATTCTTGTATTAACTATTAACCTTACCAACTAGTTGTAGTAATTGCAGTGTTTCGTTTCTCAAAATAAAGATCATGTCCCTCATGGTGTCTTTGAAGAGTTCTGTTGTTGCAACAACGCATGTGAAAGCCGTGTGATCTTCTATGCATCTGCCTGTTATCTCCAACAATCTGGAAATGAAGAAAATAATATTATTAATAGGAATCCATATTATATTATTAATATCATCAAACGTACACCCCGCGACAAAAAGATAGGTACAAAGGGTTTTTTCTTTGACTTTTCATAAAATAACATTATCTAAATGGTGCTTATCATTTATTACTATCATGAAATAACACTACTCCCGGACTAATTTTTGTTTTAAGACTCATTTAGAAAAGTTTTAAGACTAAAATTTTTCTAATTTAAGACTACGCTCCGCGACAAAAAGACAGGAACAAAGGTTTTTTTAATTTTTTCATAAAAGAACATTATATAAATTGTTCTGATCATTTATTATCAGAACAAAATGTTATCATATCAAAAACATATTAAATATTTGAATCATATTCAAAATATTTATATTCAAAATAATCATATAAAAAAAAAAAAAAAAAACCTTTGTTCCTATCTCTTTGTTGCGGTGTGTAGTCTTAAATCAGAAAAATTTTAGTCTTAAAATTTTTCTAAATTAGTCTTAAAACAAAAATTAGTCCGGGAATAGTGTTATTTTATGATAATAATAGGGGTCGTACTCCCCGCCTTTTTTCCAGGACACTCTTAAGAATAAAAGAATTTTTAATTTATTGCTACCACTATTTTTATGCTATAATCTCTATATAATCATGATACATTACTGTAAATTTATCCAGAAATATTTCTGCATAAAATTTCTTGCGGCAAAAAATGAAGAAATTTCTTAACCTGAAGAGTGTCCTGAAAAAAGGGCGGAGAGTACAACCCCTGTGATAAATGATAAGCACAATTTAGATAATGTTATTTTATGAAAAATCAAAGAAAAAACCCTTTGTACCTACCTTTTTGTCGCGGGGTGTATGTTTTTAATAAATACTATCAGAGTAAATATTATTAGTATTTTAAACGAAACTTGTCATTTCAAAGATCTGAAAATGTTTAATAGTTTTAAAAGAATCACATTTAATAAGTAATATTTAATATTAAAAGAAATGTAAAATTCTTCGGTGATAAATTAACTACATGAAATTTGACGCTACAAATAAAGAAAGAAAGAAAAAAAAATAATAATAATACACACAATAATAAAAGTATATTTCCACAACTTTTAAGAAAAGCTTCCGAATTCCAAAAAATGTGGAAAATTAGATTAGTATATTTTAACAAGTGGCTATACATATGCTGTAAATGTACACCTGTCATAAGAAATGTTGTGTCTTGTCGAGTACATTTCTTGCCCACGTGACTGCAGTTTCCCGCAAAATGTAAGAAATAAATAATTAAATATTATATATATTATGATTATGTATATAGGCGTACTTGCCAACTATCTTATTAATAATCGTAATATAGTTACGCTCCTTTTTTCCCGCCAATTTATTTTTAGATTACATTTTTTCAAATGTAGTTACAACTTAATAAGAATAAAATTACTCTAAAAAAAGTGTGGTGGGAAAAAAAGGCAGTTATTAAAAATGTTACGATTCATAATGTGATGGCTGGCGGTTATGATATATGTATATATATATATATATATAAGGAAATTTTTCATGAAGAAACATAGCAAGTGAAAAAATTTACAAAATGTCACCCATCCTTTATTGAAAAGAATTTTGTAAATTAATTTTTGTGTATAAAGAGTCCACTTCTTTCAGAAATTTGCATATATTTGATATATTATTTTGATTATTGTTGTGTTTGTGGCTATATATAGTTCTTGCTCGAATTATATGAAAGTAGTTCTTTCCTTAATACCACTATATTGACTTTTGAAATATTTTTAAGTGGTGATATAACCCTGAAAGCATATTAATCTAAAGCACATATTGCGGATAGGTTTTGAAATAAACCCTCAAAAATTTTTAATCATTGAACTTATGCAAGACAACCACAGAAAAAAAAAAAATACGAATAATATTTCATTAGACAACTGAAGTATCCACGAAATTTGTGTGTCCATTGAAACATATATATGTCCAAATGTATAAGTTCCTAAAAACCTATCATACGCCCAATCAAATCTATTTTTTAGCACTTTCCAACGAGGTTGAAAAGTGTTAATGACTTCGATTTGTCTGTCTGTCTGTCCGCGCTTTAACTCCCGTAAATATTCATAGAATTTCTTGAAACTAATATATTTTATTCAAGTTCACTATCGGATGTTCCCTATTGAAAATGGAGTGAACACCTCTATTGGTTTGTGTACAGGGACACCCGAAAATATTTCAAATCATCGTGTTTTATGAGAGGTATTTCTATAAACCATATTTTAATACATTTACTCTGTACAAATATAAATGAAATTGAAATAGATTATTCAAGTTCACTATCGGAAGTCCCTCATTAAAAACGCAGTAAATACCATCTTTGGTTTGTATACAGGGACAGTCGAAAGTGTTCTGAAACATTGCGTTCTATGAGAGGCATTTATATTAATCAAATTTTAATAACTTTGCACATCTTAATGAATTTAAAAAGTGTTATTCATATGCACAAAAGTATGTTTTCTATAAAATGCAGTATAAATAGCATTAGGTTTACAGGGCCACACAAAAATATTCAGTTACCTTAAGGGCTATTATTAGAAATTAACTGGAAACGCATTTTCATTTATATTAAGCATTTTTACCAATTTCTGAATAATTTTTAACTGTTAATTAGATTTCAGGTTGTGTATCTGTCTGTCCGGCTGTCTATCTTTCTATTTGTTTGTTGGCCCGTCCCCATCGTCCTTAAATATTTTCAGAAATTTTAAAACTTTATGTATATTATTCAAGTTCACTATGAAATGTTTCCCATTTAAAATAGCTTTAATAGGTCCTGTACAATTGGTTTATATACAGGGACACCGAAAAATATTCCAATGCATTGTGTTTCAGGCACACACAATGCATTGGAACACATTTGGTTTCACATTTAAAAATATTTAAATGTGATTTACAAACATGTGTATGTTTGTAAATCACATTTAAATATTTTTCTATTGTAAGAATGAAAAGTAAATTGACATTTATTGTTAATAGGGTAAAATAATGTTTTGTATGGAATATAATATTATTTAAACTTCAGATTTACAGAGTTACGCTAAAGTATTCAGATACATTAAGGGCTGCAATTAGAATCTCGGGGCGGAATTTTCTTTGGGTTAAACAATTTTAACCCTTTCCAGCAATGTTTAAGAGTAATTATGGATTCAGTCCTTGTGTCTATCCGTTGTGTGATAACGTAGGCAAAGAACATTGAAAATTTTACAACAAGTACGTACAGTTGGAAAGTATTAATAAATTAATAATCAATGCATACCGAATGAATTTTTGCTCTTTTTTTTTTTATGAAGTGAAAATTTCTTTAGGCGCGTTGAGCACTTTTTGGGTAAACAAAAGTCATGGAACTCCCGTCATCGTCACCGAACGCTTTCCATGAGCTATTGAAGTGAAAACTTCTTTTGGCGCGTTGAGCACTTTTCGGGTGAACAAAAATCATGGAATTCGCGTCATCGTCACCGAACGCTTTCTATGAGCTATATGTATACTGTGTATATATGTACATAGATATACCTCCGTGCATTATTAGTATACATTATATATATACAAAGAGTATATCTCTCTACATATATATCTATATAAGTAGCGCACGGCGCGTCATGCTTCATATGTATATATATATATGTTTAAAATGTATACTAAAACGAGTAGTATACTGGCTACTGGCATCTGTCTCTTTCTAGTTCTATACTCTATGTATGTATGTACTTTTTCCACAGTATACGTATACATAGTTCACAAAATACAAGCACATGTTTTTATACAGACTGTTATATTCTTTTTTTTTTTTTTTTTGCTTTCAATATAAATTTAAAGTTTAAATTGGTCATTAACACTTCTTTACAAACCAAAAATAATTCAAAATAATAATCTATTAGCTCGACGATACAATTCACAAGTTACTTAGTTTTCACTTCTATCGGCAGTCCCCAATGACAGCCTTGTTTTTTTTTTTTTTTTTTTTTTTTTTTTTTTTTGTTAATCTTATATCATTAAAACATTTATTACGCAAAAAATTTCTCTACAGAATTTTTTTTTTCTCTTTTCCTTTTATGTTTGTTTCGATAAGTCTTTGTGATTAGACAACATTATCTGAAAGGTAAAATTCCCCTTTAAGTATGAGTTTAGGTTTATATTTCTACAAAACATTAAAAATGAATATTTATCATCAGTATCAGATGACATACTATGAGTTATTTTGAACGTTCGGGGACGTTTTAAGATTGTTCTGCATGTGTTATTTTAGTATTTTGTTAAAATCCTAACGATATTAAAAATATTTCTGCATTTGTTTTTACATCAGACGATGTTGTGGTAAAAATTTTATATGGATAAAATTTAAAGAGTATTAATCGTTTTATCTTTTTATCAGCATGACGTCAGTTAATCTTAAAAATTTTAAATTGGCGGTTAATGTCAGAAAGAGATTTTGCAAAATTTATGAAAGTGTTATTTCGAGTTATTTTTCATTCAATGAACATTTGCTTTCGAATACAAAGAAGATGTTAAATTCTGAAGAAAAGGGAGAAAGATTTAATCACGATCTCTTCAGTTACCAACTGGCTGTTATGCTTGCTTGCAGCGTCCATGATACTTGCATGTCTATAGATGCTATTTCTAATTCTCTTACAGATTACATGAATATTATTGATACACTACTAGATAAAAATAAAATAAATTTGCTCTGCCTGGAGAGCGAATCTCTACCTACCGCTATTGGCTTTTGTCAAGTAATAGATGAAATTGTAAAATTGTTTAGATGTACATTGAAGTTTGAATATTTTGAGATTCGATTGTCGGTAATTGAACCAAGACAAAACTGGAAAAATCTCTGTGAAAATATTGTCGATACAGTTAATTCGTATTTTCAAAACATAGATCTCAAATTAGATTTTCAAGATGATTTTGAGAGTTGGTCTTCCAGAGAAATTGTTGACATAATAAGAGAAACTGATGTAGTGATTATGGCAAGATATTTTCACAAGTATTCCGGTCTACTGAATGCTGCTAATTATTTAAAGGTAAGTTTTTTTTTTATTGTATTTTAGTGTATATTTCTAAACGATGATATTTACTTTGCATTTTGTGTACTCAAGGGGACAGTCTACATTTAAAAATGAGAAAATGAAGAAATATTCGATCAACATTCAGCATATTTTAAAAATGAATGAATGAATGTAGAAGCATTTTTTTTTTTTTTTAGGACTGAGGGCCTATTAGTCTCAATCTGGGATTTTTGCGTTGTCGATTTCGATAGTTGGACATTTGTCGAAATCTAAAATTTATCGAAAATATAATTAAATAATCTGAAAGCGATGTTATAATTTGAAAAAAAAAAAAAAAAAAAAAAACCTAATAATCCTCCGTCCTAAACTAAATTCTGCATTTGCCAGAATTTCATCAAAATCTTCTTTTTTTTTTTTTTTTAATTATTATTGATAGAAAAAGAAAAGAAAATTAATAATAATCAGTATCGTTACAAGCGATATCGGAAAAGTTTTTTTCAATAATTTTGAATTAGGAAATAAAAAGTTCGCGTGAAATAATATGAAATAAAAATAAGTAAAAAAAAATGAATTTAATGATAATGTTTTTGTTTTTCGGGGGCTGCTCATGCATATAAAAAAATGCGTATTAAAACGAGTCGAAGAAGGAAGCGAAATAAGTATTGAGTTATATTACGTTAAATACGATATATAATATGATACGATATATTAGACCTATCGTCCAGTGTTAGTAGGCATTTTCGTTGAAAGAAATAGTTTGTTCGTTCGGTGCAACTTGCACATTAGTCCCGTAAAGTACAACTTTCACATTAGTCCCCCCTTTTTTTTTTAATAATTTTGAATTAGGAAATAAAAAGTACGCGTGCAATATTATGAAATAAAAATAAGTAAAAAAGCGAATTTAATAATTTATTTATTTATTTTTCTTGACGCTCTGACTTCTTCTCCCATATTTTTGTTAATACAGAAAGTTATTTTTCTAAATCGCTGAAAACTTAAATGGCGATGGCTTAAAAAAAAGAAGAAGAAAAAAGATAAAATGATAAGTGAGATTAGCTATTGTTTTAACTGCTTTTATTAAATCAATTAGACGTAAGCCATATAACAAATAATTAGCCTAATAAAAAAAATGTAAAAGTGCTTTTTATTTGAAACTGAATTATTAAATTTACATATATTAAAATCATGTGTTTAATTTTGTACATTATTTTAATCCTAAGTTTAATAAAGACTTTTTTTTTTTTTTTTTTTTTTTTTTTTTTTTTTAAGTATTCAATTATTTGATGGTTATTAAAAAATTTTCGTAAAGGATTTGATATCTATCGTCCTTGGCGAAAAAATGATTGCAAGGTTATCTCGCGAATATATATTTAATTTCTTCCAAAATTGACAGTTACGTTAATAATGCATGTTGAGGAAGCAATCAATAATTAGAAACAGTATTAGTACAATATATACTGCAAAAATATAGATCTGTTATTTAATACGAAAATATACATCAAACGAAAATATACAGATTTTCATATTACGTTTGTGATCGCCAAGGACGACAAATATCAAATCTATGTTTTTTTTTTGTGTGTGTGTGTGTGTGTGTGTTAGCTAGTATGACATTTTTCTATTGATTTAAAATATTATTGTGGTTTACTAAAATTATTTCTATTGCAGATTACTTTTTAAAAAGTTCAAGGGAGCTTTTTCATTGCGCACAGGATATCTCAATTACACTTTACTTTATCCTTATAATTTTTATATTAAATGAAACAAAGCATTCAAATTAAGAATCTGAACTAAAAGGTTTTAATTATTTTAATAATATGAAGTTTAATTAATAATTACATTTGAAATATGGAATTACCATTAAAATGTTTTATATTTCCACAATAATTTTTTTTTTCTTTAAATTAAAGAGAACTTCTTATTTTTGTTCAGTTCATTCATTATGTCAAAATGTACGGTTAAAGAAAAAATTAAGTTCAAATCCTAAATACTTTTTGAAATATCATACACACAGGGAGAGAAATCACCCTTGAATTAAAAAAAAAAAAATAAAAAATAAAAAAAAAATATAATATAATATTTCTCTAACGTGGACCAGTTTCAATTATTTTTTGTCGAAACGATGCGATACACGAGGATAAAAAAATAATATTTATACATGGACAATATTTAAGCACGCGGACTTAGCTCAATGGACTAATAAGAAAAAATGACGACATTTGTCTGATGAGATTATTTTACGAAAGAAATGTATTTTTAACAGTTGTTTCTTCAGAATCTTTGCAAGCGTCATTTTAAACCTAGCAATATTTTAAAGATATTGATATATATACAATATATACAGAAAATAAATAAATTGACTAAAAAACACAATCATAGAAAATATAATCAAAATAGGAAATATTTTATTTTATTTATTAATATATATATATATATATATATATATATATATATATATATATATATATATGGATATATATATGTATACCAAAATTATTAAAACGTCATCGCCAACATGACGACAAAAATTTAAAAGGCGTCGTAGGAGTCCTATATTAAAACTGTACTGCCTGTGGAAGTATGAAAATTGGGTCGTGAACCATGAATTTTATTTGGAAACCTTTCTTTGAATGATTTTGGTTTCACTATTGTACAGTCAACCAAAAAAAAAAAACGCCACCCCTCTACCTAATATCGCCGTAAATTATCGTAGAAACGTGCGACTGGTACCGAACAGTTTGTAATAACATCTAGTTTATAATGTTATAGTTAGATTTTACTTAGGGGGTCGTCTACATATTAAAACTGACATCAACTTCATTTTTTTCAAAGGTAACCCCCCCTTTTTTATAACTTGAATTCTTTGGATCAAATCATCACGGAAAATGGTATAGTTTATATATTTCGCTCAATTTTTCATAGAGTGATAAGCTGTCAAAGTTTGGGGATGCTAATGTTAAATGAATGTGACAAACATTAAATCATATCTTCCGAAATAATTATGATATTTAAATTCTGTTTTTTTTATTCGTTAGAATGAAATGACCCAACATATCCCATGCAAAGTTTTGCTAAAAAAACATTTTTTGAATTATGAAAATTATTAATAAATTCATATTTGAAAAAATTATGAATTATGACCTATGTTAATTTTTGCACGAATAGAACGGGCATCATCAAAAACATGGGTTTCCAAATTTACAGCTCGTTCCTAACATTATTTTTTGAGTTACAGTGATATTTCACTTTTTATTACTGTTAGGGGGCCGTCACTTGTTATAATCTGTAACCTCTATAAGTAAATGTTTGTATATAATTTGACGGAAAACTATTTTAATTTACCTTTATGTTATTTTTATTGTTTCCTAAGCAATATTTCGATGTTTATTATACAAATTGGCATATTTTTGTAAAGTTATCACAATGTAGGCGAGGGATTATGAAAGAATTTCAAAAGAAAAGAATTTTGATTCGCTGAAACACTATTTAAAAAAAAAGACTAATTTGCATATTCCTATTTGACTCTATATGTGACGCTGGTATGCATAAATCACAATGGTATTTACTACATCGATTATTGAAGACAAAAGTTAAATGATTTAATTACAAACATGCAAAATTATTTTGTTTTATATTATAAAGTTTTAAAAAATTTGTGAAAAGGCGTGGCTTACGGTACAAGAGAGGAAAATATCCGATCCTAATATGTGAAGTCTTTCTTCATAAGTATTAAATATCTTTTTCTAGTTTTTCGCTGCTAAAATTCTATTTTAACCCTGTTACACTTTTTTTCGCATTTCAATATTCAAGAGTACGTACACCTCTAGTTAAATATCATGTTTTAGAAAACACGGTACAGCGAAACTGATTGCATGAAACAGCAATTATGCATTCGACAATCGTTTTATTATTATTATTATGAATATTAAAAATTTTAAAAAGATTTTTTACCAAGAATTATCTGTTTAAATTTTGTTGTGACATATTTACATTTGGTTACTGTACCGTTTGTAAGCTTTGTGTTATTTAAAATTTATCCCATAATGTAACATAATAAAATATCAAATTTCTACTAAAAGTTTTTTAATACAGAATCAAATAGTGAAAAATTGCTTTTTTTTTTCTTTTTTAAGTTTATAAGATCTATTATTGGAACATAGCTCAATAGTATTTATTTTCAATTTCCTAATCACGAAATCAAAGTCACAGTTATTATGGAATAAAAATTTAAAACAAAGGAATAGTCTTATTACTTTCAAATATATAGATATTTATCTTACAGAATCCTGAAATTTCATTTAAAAAACTTTAATCGTCTAAATTTAAAAATTCAAAATAAAATAAATTAATCTAAATGCTTTTAAAGTTGAAACGGGAAGATTTCAAAATATATGAAAACTGGCATTTGTGTTTTGAACATATTGGTGCGGCAGATATTAAAAACAATATTTTAATGATGAGCTGAACCTAAGCTTAAGAGAGGGCGGATCCAGCTATTTAGCACAAGTGATATCACCTGACTAATAATTTTGAATTTTCAAACACATTTAAAACCATTTGCCTTTTTTTTTTTTTTTTTTGATAGATATTTTAATATTGATTTCAAGCTATTTAATTTTCTTCGTACGGGAGTGAACTATGTGATGTTTAATCAATAGAAACCAATAAAAATCTTTTAATTTATAAACTAACTCAGAGAGTTCTGTGGATTAGTCATTTTTTATTTTATAATTAATATTTAAAAAAAAAAAAATTCCGGTGTGAAACTTAATAAATAATGTACACTGGGTGGTAAATCATGATTTATATTTTCTAAATGTATAGATGGACCCCTAATACATTTTCACGTGTAACTCTATTTAGAATTGATTTAATGCATATAAATAGGTATGTTTTCCGAACCGCCTTGATCTTAGAAATCTGAATATGAAGTCAAAAATAGGGGTTGCTATTGAAGAAAATGAAGTTAATGCCAGATTTAATATGTAGACGACCTTCTAGGCAAAATGTAACTATAACGTTATAAACTAGACGTTATTATAAATCGATCGGTACCAGTCAAATGTTTCTACGATAATTTACGGCGAAATTAGGTGGGGGGGGGCGTTTTTTTTTTTTTTTTTTTGGCTGACTGTACAATATTAATTTGGCTTTATTAATAATTTGGCTTCTGGTAAATTAAAATTTTAATTAGGTGGTGAAATTGATAATATTTATGAGTTTCAAATTTTAAAGGTAAATAAGAAAAGAAATAAAATTCGAATACTTTGCATGGGCTTGCTAGTAATAATAATAATAATAATCTGTAATAAAATATTTTCTATTTTAAAGTAAACCAAAATAATATTTTTAATCAATAGGTCATGCTAGTTAGCACAATTTTTTTTTTAATTTGTACATGCATTCATTCTTTTAAAAAAAATTCCGAAAATTGATCGAAAATATCTTCATTTTCCCGTTTTTAAAGTCCCTTTAAGCATTTTAATAATTTAGTTTTTTTGTAATGTGTCAAAATTATTTTTTTCTACTTAAACACAGTTTATGTTGTTACAATTACAAAAGTTTCTTTTACATAACTAAGGGGCTCTGCTCCCTGCTCGCTCCGCTCACCAACCCCCGGTTCGCTTCACTTATTAATATCCCTGTGAGGCTTTTCACCGAATATGAATATTAACAGTGTATAGCACAAGACAAAAGCAGAAAAATGTTATAGAAATTCCCATATTTAATGCCAAATTAAAATTCATAATATTTAATACCACTTTTTTTTTTCTTTTTAAATGAAAAATAAGGTTTTTTTTTTTAAATTTATTTATTAGGAATGAGGGCCTATTAGTCTCAATCTGGGATTTTTGCGTTGTCGATTTCGATAGTTGGACATTTGTTGAAATCTAAAATTTATCGAAAATATAATTGAGTAATCTGAAAGCGATGTTATAATTTGAAAAAAGGAAAAAAACAAAAAATTATACAGACACGACATTATTTCATTATTTAAAACATGAAAATCTGACATTGACAGATTTTAATTTAGTGCCAGAGGCCTACTGCTAAACTTGTTAATATCGACAAATTCTTCTTTAGTTAATTCGTGACGATCTAAATTCCATGATAAAGTTTTCATTAAATCAAACCAATGTGTTTCAGCTGCAGATACTGTAACAAATAAAGTTGGAAGTTCAAACTGTTTTATAGCCGCAAAACAACGTTTTTTCTCTTTTTCCCAATGAGGGGGAGGTGTGCCTTGGGGGGGGGGGACTCATGTCAAATTTGTACCTTGGGGGGGACTCATGTCAAAGTTGTGCCTTGGGGGGACTCATGTCAAAGTTTTTCCTGGGGGGGGGGACTCATGTCAAAGTTGTGCCTTGGGGGGGACTCATGTCAAAGTTGTACCTTGGGGGGGACTCATGTCAAAGTTGTGCCTTGGGGGGGCTCATGTCAAAGTTGTGCCTTGGGGGGACTCATGTCAAAGTTGTACCTTGGGAGAATTTTTTATATTTTTTAAAAACTTGTAACCTTTGTTATGAGTAATCAAATTATCTACAAAATCTTCATTCAATAAATCCCCATTCAATAAACCGACTGAAATAGGCCCTTAGCACTATTAAGAGTGACGTATAAAAATTCGACAACGCTGTAACGACTGAAATAGGCCTCTAGCACTAAAAAAAAACTCATAGTCCTCCGTCCTAAACTAAATTCTGCTTTTGCCAGAATTTCATCAAAATCTTTTTTTTTATTATTATTATTATTGAAAGAAAAAAAAAAGAAAATTAATAATAATCAGTATTAGACCGTGGGCCATAAGCTAAAAATGTCATTTAAAAACAAGTTCGTTTCAACTTTTCGGGGGCAACCTGAATATGTTTGTAATATATTCTTTTTAAGATAGGTAATGAAAATATCAAATGTTCTGGAAGTAAACTTTGCACATAAATTTGAAAAATTGATTTCAATTTGAAGGAATTGAGTTTACATTTAGGATTCTGGTTTAAAGCAGTGTGTAATATATTTCCGATAATACTGTGATTTGTTGAATAAATTTAAAAATATCTTGCACGCAAGTGCTAAAATCATACTCCTGAGAAAAAGTACTAAAAAGGGAAATATTAATATTTAGTGGATCTGCAGATCAGGAGCCTCAACGTCCTATTTTCATCACTCATTAGATCATTGATAGTTTTTATTAATTCCATATTTATACCTATCATTATCATCATTAATTTCAACCTTTATCAATCCACTGCAGGATAAAGGCCCCTTCTAGGTGATTCCAATCTGCCCTGTTTTCTGCGATTCTTCTCTATTCTCTCTTCCAAACTTCACAATTTTATCTCTTCAACAATACACTGGTCTCTTTCTCGGTCTTTTGTTTTATCTCTGTATCCAAAATAGGAGTGGTGGTCAATATATCATCATTTCTTCTGGAAGTGCCGAGTCCAGCTTCATTTTAACTTAATTCTAGAAATAACATCAGTAACATTGGTTTGCTACCTAATCTAATACAAATGTTTCGTTTTCTGTCTTTTCGGGTGAGTCCTAACATGCATATCTCTCTCTTTATTATATATATGTATACATATATATGACTACTCGCTACATAAAGAGATACATTTCTGACGGGGGTTACCAGTTACCACTCCCCTTCAACTTTCCACTATATATCTCTGTCTATATCTATCTCTCTACATATGTATATTTATATATTTTCCTAGAAACAGCCTTCTACTAATATAATAAAAACTTGTACCAAATTTCCTGCAAAAAGACTGCATAACATATCTGAATTATTTTGTAAAACTCTCTAAACTAATTATCAATTCTATCGCAAAATTTTTCATACAAAAATAGGCTTTTAAACATTCTAATAACATTTCATTATAATTAGTGTAACCATGTTAAAATATATTTTTACTGCATACCATGTATAGACCATAATGGTACAATATTCTTTTGCGTGTTCCTCAAAAGGAGTCACCGTTATTATATACACAACTAAAAATTATGCAAGCAATTAATTATAACTCACTTATATTTCAACCTAATTTGACATCATTTGAATGATTACAAAATATCATCGGAATCAATTTGTGTGGTCCTGTAAATAAATTTAGTCTATACGTAACTTTTTTTTTTTTCAGAGCGAGAAAACATGTTTTTAAATATGTTTATAATATATGTTAATTCCACTAAATGCAGCATAAACACGTTAAAATGTGGATAGGTAAAAATTTGCCCATAGATTCTAATGTTATGAAATTATTTTGCGTTTCTCTGTAAAAGAAGAGCAGTAGAAACATTTCAACTTATTCTATGTTTTTCAAAAGTAATTTTTCGAAATTTAACAAAATTTGGATGATTACATGACATTGTCGGAATACTTTTGTAAGGTCTTGTACATTAATTATGAAGCCTAAGTACACATATTTTTTCTACAGAAATCATAAATTTAAGCATCTCAATAATGTACGCTAATTTAATTTTGTTGAATACAGATTAACGAAGATAATCAAATACCGCTAATTTCCACAAATTTCCCCGACTTTACATGAAATTCCTTCACTACTCCATGGCTTTTCCAGACTCACTTGAATTCCCTGACTAGTGGCTACCCTGTAAACTAGTTAGCATAGGTGGACTATGCTCAGTTCCCCATCATATATATATATATATATATATATATATATTCATAAATTTTTAGAACAGGACATTCTCTTAACATAGTTATCATGTTAAGAGAAATGAATTTGAAAACACGCTTGACACAGTGACAGAATGAAATCACCGCCTAATAGGCTATCCACCGTTCATTTCGATATATTTATCTTATTCTAATCTATTAATTTATTTTATTAGGCCGTTTGAGCCGTTTTAAAGCCGTTTGTGTCTCTATATCCCTTTAAGACCGGGAACATTTTTACTTTAAAGTATTACATTCTTCTTTTTTTACAAACTGAAAGAATAATATGGACTATAACCAACATTTGTTGATTGAAAATTGTACTTTACACTTTCTACTAATTAGCTCGATCGTTTTTTTCCTAATTTTATTACATACAACTGTTCCAGATGCAAATATTTGAGTGGATGTCGTGCATGTCTAACCCGTACAAATGTAAGCTTTCGGTCGGAAAGGAAATGGAGGCCTCCACTGACGCTTCGGTAATAATTTAGCTACATGTCAGAGTAAAACTTACTGAGTAACACTTTCTATGGTAACCTATGTTGTTGTCTAAAGACAGTTTGGACAGTTCATTTATTTGAAGAAGTAGCAAATCGGAAGATATTTTTCTTTCATGAACATTTAAAACTTTCCACTGATCAGCAAACAATCTTACTTCAGACCAGCTTATTTGAGAAAAACACGTCACCTTTGAATGTATCTCATCTCTGATGTACAAACAATAAGTAATTTCTTCTGATATTATATTACCTGTAATAATTCTACTTTAAAATAAAGGGGAAAAAAGAGTAATAAAAGAATTCGATCAAAATGTTAATAATACGCAAGATAATGATGTCGAGAGAAACTTTACATCTTATTTGAGAAAAATACTACATTTTTGATTTTACCTCATTCCCGATATATAAACGATACGTCATTTTTTTCTCACATTATATAAATGTAGAGATTACTTAAAAATACACGAAAAGAAAGCAGTAATAGAATTGGATGAAAATGTCAACAATACTCAAGATAATGTAAACATAAATAAACGTAAACAAAACATATCAAATGCTAGCGCGCGCCGTAACAGTAGCCGTCATTGGGCTAAAAATAACAGCGAAAATGAAATTACTGTTTTGATTGGAGGATAAGAGAATGAATGAGTAAAGAATTTGACTATCTTTAAGTGTAAGTAGAATAGCAGGACCGCAGAAATGTCAAATTTGTAGAATTAATTTAATCAATTTTAAAATAATGTGCACATCTTCGGACCAGAACATTGCGAATTCGTAGATAATAGAATATTCTTTTAATTTTAACATTAATTTGAAATTGCCCCTCGATGATTGAAACGGACTTGAACGATATCAACCTATGGCCCACGGCCTATATCGTTACAAGCGATGTCGAAAAAGTTTTTTTTAATAATTTTGAATTAGGGTATAAAAAGTGCGCGTGAAATAATATGAAATAAAAATAAGTAAAAAAATGAATTTAATGATTTAATGTTTTTGTTTTTCGGGGGCTGCTCATGCATATAAAAAATGCGTATTAAAACGAGTCGAAGAAGGAAGCGAAAAAAGTATTGAGTTATATTACGATAAATACGATATATAATATGATACGATATATTTGACCTATCGTCCAGGGTTAGTAGGCATTTTCGTTTAAAGAAATAGTTTATTCGTTCGGTGCAACTTGCACATGAGTCCCGTGAGGTACAACTTTCTCATTAGTTCCTTGAGGTACAACTTTCACTTTAGTCCCGTCAGGTACAACTTGCACATTAGTCCCCATTAAATATAGTGATTTTTTTTTTTTTTTTTTTTTTTTTAAACTGTTGACGTATTATTTCGATACACGCAATGTATTTGCTGTTGAAATACTCAGAAAAAGAACTTTGATTCAAGTTGAGAGGCAAATAGATTTTGATGTTCATAGGGATATGCACCGTCATGTAAATAAAGATATTGATAGTGATTTATTTATTTGAAGGATAGAGTAATTACTAAGAAAGTTGTTTACACGGAAATTTTGAATTTGTATGTTTTTTATAGTTATCTGTGCTGCTTATTTTTATTTTTATTTATTTTACTTATTTTAAGAATAGAAATAAATTATTAATATTTAGACCGTTTTACAACTTTATTATATACTAGCAGGCAACGACAGCGTCGCTGGTCCCTATTTTTAAATGAATCACTATAATGAATTCTCAAAATTGCATTAATTTTTATCACGTGAAAAAAAAAGAGAAACAAAATCTGATTAGGAAAAATGTCGCACCGGGTTCTCACTGCCTTCGGAAAAAATTCCTAAAATGCTCTAACTCTTATTTCTATTATCTTACCCTTTCGCGCCCCCCCCCTCTCGTCTATCCTAATAATTTTACAAATTCGAAAATATCCGCAATCGATTTGTAAGTATCAAAAACCTCTACGCACCAGCTTTAAACGATCTATCCCTATTTTTATTTTTTGGCCCCTCCGCCCCCTTCCCCTTCCCGCCCTCCCAATAATTTTAAAATTTCGAAAATATCCTCAATCGATTTGTAGGTATAGGAAATTTCTATGTACCAATTTTGCATGATCTAACTCTATTTTTTTTTGCCCCTCCACCCCCTCCTTCCCGGCCACCTAATAACTTTACACTTTCGAAAATATCCCCATTCGACTTGCAGGCCTTTTAAACCTATATGTACCAATTTTGAACGCCCTAACTGTATTTCTACTTGTATTTGTCCACATCCCCCCCTTACCGCCCCTCCTAATAATTTTACAAATTCGAAAATGTCCGCAATCGATTTGTAAGTATCGAAAACCTCTATATACCAATTTCGAACGATCTAACTCTATTTTTATTTTTTTGCCCCCCTCCTTCCTGTCCCTCCTAATAACTTTACACGTTTGAAAATATCCCCATTCGACTTGCAGGCCTCTAAAACCTATCTATACCAATTTTGAACGCCCTAACTGTATTTCTATTTGTTTTTGCCCCGTACCCCCCACCCCTTACTGCCCCACCTGGGACTGAATTTCTAAAATTCCAGAAATTGGTTTTTAGATATTTGTATTAGCTATAATTTAGAGCAAAAATTTCACGTACATCTATTTTTTTGTTTGAGATATATAGGATTATGCGAATGCCGATAGGATTATGCCCTTGGGGAGCGAATTTTGAAAATTCCAGAAATTAGTTTTTAGACGTAGTTTTTATTAGCTATATTTTAAAGCAAAAATTTTACAGATATCTGTTTTTTTGTTTGAGATGTGAAAGATTTTGTGAAATCACGTTTTGCCTCCCCCTCCCCTTCTTGGGGGGCGAATTTTGTAAAATAGCTTCTTAGTGGATGCCTATGTCATAGAAAGAACATTGTCACAAAATTTCATGCTTATAGGTCTAGGGGTTTGGTCTGGGCGATGATGAATCACCCCCTCACTCACTCAGTCAGGAAGAACGATTTTATATATATAGACTAGCAGGCTTTGCCCGCTTCGCTGGACATTAAACTTAAAGGAGTTGTCAAACTCCTATATCTTTAATAATAACCTAAGTTCTCGCTGTGATTTGTAGAGTTTTCTCACTCGCAACGGGAGCAGTCTGGGTCCCCACTTCCTTCGGCAGCAACTTACCCACTTCTTACTTCCCCTTCCTCAGCGGGTGAGTTCGAAGTTTTGAAAATCCCACTAATGTACATAATGCGTACACTTAATCAATATCCACACACTAACATTCGCCATTCTAAGATAGTTCAAAGCGAATTCAAACAGAAAAACATGTTTTTACACATGTTTATTGCCCTCCGACTCCGAGAAGGGGGGGGGGGGTATTTCGAATTTCGTGAAATCCATTTACAATAAGTGCCGGATGCATACAAACAATTTACGCACCAAATTTTGTGACCACAGAAGTCTTTAATAGAAAATATTATAAATAAGTAAATACAAAAAGCACAGCTTTAGTATGGGTGATTTTATATCAAGTTTGACTTTGGTATCAAGTTTCGTTCAGTTATATGCGATAGAAGGTTTTTGATCTAAACATTTCCGTTATCAATTTGTAAATGATCCCTATTTCCACCGAAAAGCCAGACTTTTAAATGATACGGAAAAATTGCATAAGTCACTTTCTATATCATAATTCGGTTGGTTTTAAAGATATAGTTATGTGTTTTTTTTCTAATGGCCTTGTTGAATGAAGAATAAAAACTTTGTAATTGACAAAATTTGCGTAGAGGGACTGTATAAAAATATTAAAAATATAACTTTTTAAAAATTAATTGGAAAGTATTTTTCTTATTGAGTCGTCTTTCCTACTTTAATATGGACGTTTTTTCAATTTACATTGCCCATTTATGTGTAAGGGATAAAGAAATAAAGCGCATTTCAACCTTTTTGGGACATTCTGTAAATATATATATACAATAACGCCGCTTAATAAAATCACTGGTTAATAAAATCAGCCGCTTAATCTGATCAAAATGCCATGAGCGGAATCAAATCAATGCAAACTAATTTTAAAACCGCCGCTTAATAAAATCAGCATCACCGGTTAATAAACTCAAAAAAAAAAAAATCTCTTCACCAGCAAAAATATCATTTATGCACGCTAAACAAATTTTATTTACACGGTGATTTTTCATTTATGAAATTAAATAGAAAATAAAATACAGCAATCTCACCATTATCTCTCTTTGTCGAAAATTTTACAATTACAGCAATTAAACAAGCCCCATCAATCGTCTTAATATTAATTTCAAGGAATGTTTTCTTCAAAGCCACGGTAATAAGTTACAAATTTCGTTTGATTCGCAAGTGGTTTTATTTTATAATGTTTAATTAATGGACAATGTTTAGTTCTTATTTTGAAATAACTAAGAAGCAAGAAGCTTAAACGGAAATATTTTAAATTCAAAAGAAAAGCGTGAACTTTTAGCAAAGTATTGATGATTTTCCTCAAAGGAGAGCGCATCAGAACTTGTGGGATGTGTTTAATTCACTTATTTTGAAGGAACAATCAGATAATTATCCTTTAAAAATCAATTACTGTTGTTTAATAGTTCCATTATTTTGTACGTTTTGAAATTTCTTTCCAAATTCAGGTAAATAAAACCCTTTTCTTGAGTGCAGGAACTTCCGCCGGATATAAAAAGCAGCCGCTTAATAAAATCACTTTTGCTCAGAACGAATGTGATTTTAATAAGCGGCGGGTACATTTATATTGTCAGTTCAGATAAACCCACGGGTCACCGCAGGTACTCGACCCAAAGTAGGATTCTACATTGCAGTCACGACGGTGTTTACGTTCACCAAACATCATCAATATGCTCGATGGTTTTTGGTGGAAGATACAGAATGTAATTCAGTTTTTTTAATTACTTTAAGGGATAAATAATAATATTTTAAGTATTTTATACGCACCATAAAAATATGTAAAGCTTTTTCACAACAAAATTATAAATGTACTAGCAGAATTTTTTTTAATCTTAACATATGACACAAGTATCTGAATTCATCTTTAGAAATATATATATATATATATATATATTAACATAAATGAAATAAATTACGATATAAATTTGTTTATAGAATTTGTATAATTAAACTTTACTTTCTGTAGATAAATTTAACAATTTAAGATTTTATCACTTTTTTAATTTTCAAAATTTTCATTTATTTATTAATTTTTCTCTTTCAGATTGTTCTGGGTGAAATGAAAGAAAAAAGTGTATTTTTTTGGTTTGACATACTCGGAAGAAAAATGCATAAACGTATTAAACGAGAAATTTCAGGTTCAAACTATTTTACTCCTATAAAAGATCGCACGTCACTGACAATGTCCTTTAAATATTTGGGAGACGATGAATATTGTTTAGACCTTGCAATCAACTGGGTTACTGATACTCAAATTATATTGTTTTCAACATGGCAAAAACAGAGCTCCCTAATAAAGGATAGTGCAATGGCACCCACAGAAATGGTGGATAGTCAAGTAATGTCAGAAAAATCAGTAAAAAGAGAAAAGAAGAAAAGGAAGGGATGAAAATTCGAAGAGCCGCTTTTACTATCGTTTCGATATCATGAAACGGTATTAGAATAGTAATTTGTATAGGTGTAATACATACTACAGAGGCTGTTCGCACATTTTTTAGACGATTTTGACGGAGTGTACTGAAGCAATTTCACTCATATTTCGTGTTTTATTTGTTCAGTTTGATAGCCCTTGTTCTTAATTAACATTCTACATCATAATTTCTATGATAATAATGCTTTTTATAATATCGGAAGAGGTATATTTTTCTACTCCTCTTGAACGGCTTTCCAAAGTCCACAAAGCGTTGTAGGTCGGTGTTTGGATAATGTTGATTTTAAGAGTCGAAAAACACAAAAATCCAACAGTGATACATCAGAAGATTTAGCAGGAATGTCAGTGAAGGGTATGGTTTTAATTCCCGTTTTTTGTTCCATTTTTTTCTAGAAAAGCAATGTGTGGCTGCTTGTTTTGTATTGATACAGTTCAATGGATTGATAGCATTGTGGATAAAGATCTGGATTTTCATTTTTAAAAATTGGAATTAAAATATGTTCTTGAGAGTATTTAGAGTTGATTTTGACATTTTTGTCACATTTTTTTGCTTTTATCTTGCGCTTGTATGAAAAACCAGTTTCAATCATAAATCCTTTAGAAAAACTTTCTTTTGATGCTTTGAGCCATGTAGCAAAATTTTTTTCTCCACTTTTGTGATAATAAATTGACCTTTTTTTATTGCAACCACTTAAATAGACCCATGATTCATCTGTTGTTGCAACATTTTTCCATTTTTCTCCTGATAAATGCTTTTCATAAATATTTCACTAAAAACTATCTTTGGAAAGAGCGGAAACCTATCCTTCCATCCACTGCCATTTTAAAAGCGCATTTTTGCATCTAAACAAAAATTCAAACTATCAGAAGATAAATAAAACTTCCAAAAATATAACTATTGTGAAAATAAAATTATCCATGCAAACGATTTTTTCTTACTGCGAAATAAATTCGTCTAAAAAATGTGCGAACAACCTCTGTATAATCTTGATCTTGTAATTTTGTTTCAGAGAGAAATTTGTGACTAGATTCCTTTTAGTGGCAGAAATGACTGTTGAATGAAAGTATAAGTTGAATGAAAGTATAAAATAAAAGTATATGTGATTAAAAAAGAAACTGATTTAATTGCAATGATTTAAGTATGATAATATTTTGCATCTTTCGTTTCATTATATTTTTTATAATAGATTTCTTTAAAAAAGAGAAAGAACATTTCAATGGTAAGTTTTATACCATAGACGGTAAGTATATGGTATAAAATTGTGTATCCTATAAAATTGTGTATTCTATTGTGTATCCCAAATATCAAGGTTGATTGGTTGGATTTAAGGTCTCTCTTCACTCACCGCCGCCGGAAGCCGAAGCTAATGATATTCTATGGGAAATTTTTCTTTACAAATAACTTATTAACTAATACATATTTTTAAATTCTGTTTTCACATTCTGAAAATTCCCAGCTGTTAAATTGACGGACCTTTTTTTAAAAAAATATTTTTTAATTTTTTTATATTTTATTTTGAAGTTGCAAAATACGAATTTTCAATATGTGCATTTTTTTCATTTTGCAATTTCAAAATAAAATATTAAAAATTGAAAAAATACATTTTTAAAAAAGGTGCGTCAATTTAACAGTTGGAAATTTTCTGAATGTGAAAACAGAATTTAAATATATGTATTAGTTAATAAGTTATTTGTAAAGAAAATATCCCTATAGAATAACATTGGCTCAGGCTTCCGGCGCCGGTAAGTGAAGAGGGCGTTAACTTCGTACTAGAGCTGCGCAATGGGCAATTGGGGACGGCATTGAATTGCCCGGAGACATGCGATCACAATTTTGATCTTTCACGGAGGACATCGAAGTAGTTTGTTAATTTATGAAAAGACATTTTTGTTTGTTTGTTTATCATCACCATTATTCGATGCAGTATAAAATGTAAACTTCATCTGTCTGCTAATTTAAAATAAAGTTACATTAACGATCATGTTAAACTATAAACTTTAGAAAAAGTTTTGCTGAGCTGTAACTTGCAGCTTAATTTTCTAATCTATGTAAAAATCTGTAATTAACGTTTTTTAATTTATGTTAGTTCAAACTGTCAGTCATATTAACGATGCAAAGTATGATGTATTTCAATTAACTATAATAATTTATTTATTTAAAGGTAATGTTTTATTTATATATATATTTTTTTAAGCTAAAGTATATGTAAAGAAAATGAATATATATATATAGTATATATGTATATATAAATAATTAACATTTTAATTTAAAAATTAATATAACTGAAGCAAAAATAGTATTTTTATAAGCAACAGTTTTAGTAAAATTTTAAGTTTGCTTTTCATATAAAGAGAAATGTTGCTTCCAAGAGCCTAAAATATGTTAATCAAAATTAAACTAAGCTAAATTTGACCTACAAGTATTATAATGCATCTGCATCACATATGTAATTCTGCTACATGTAACGAAGAATTTAAAATTTTTCCGCACTATGCTCAGCCTATTAAATTACTATATAGTACACCCCTTCTCATAATTATAAGGACACCCGTTTTTCTATATTAACTAAACACTGAACACTATTATTTAAACAAATACATTTTTAATTAATTTGAATTTCATTAATAGACTATCTTTAAAAAGTTTTATCGTTTTTCTATCTTAAAAAACTTTAAATATGGTAAAAAGATGATTTTTCAGGTGTTCACAATTATAAGGACAGCTCCAATCTTAGTAATTTTTTTTAGTTATTCTTTAAATTAATATTTTATGGGGTCTCTTTTTAGGGTTAAACAGTCAGACATTCTCCCTGGTATACATATATACATTTTTTTTTAATATTCAGTTTCAATACCATTTCATATAGCATATATGATATTCTTAATACATTTAAACTATTTAAAATTGCTTTCCACTTGCATGCACTTTTCTAATATGATAAGTTAAGGTTTTTTCAACTTTTAGGCCATGCGAAAGGCAATAATACAGAAGTTTCTTTCTTCAAACTATTTCCTATTGCTCTAAAAGTAGAGCAAAAATGTAAGTCTTGTTGAAAAAAATATTATTACCCCCCAAAATCTAACAAAAATCTGATAATTCCACGTTTCAAATTTGCGGATATTCTCTTGATGTTCATAATAATAGAAAAAATTACTAAATTCATTCTGCCTTCAGTAGAAGCAGCTCCCCAGAGCACCATAGATCCACCTTTAAAATGCCCGATTCATATCTGCCTTTAAAAAATCTGCTCTGTCTTTCGCTATCTTCAGATCGTGCCAGTAACTGTTAAAACCATTTTGTTAATTAAGAATAAAATGTTTTCATCCGAAAATGCAACATTTTACCATTTAATATTGTCTTTATTCAACTTTAACACAGACGTTCTTTCCCCCATTAAATGCTGATTGATTATTACAGGTTTTTTTATTCATTTTAACATATTATTAATTATTTTAAACATGCATAAATGTAGACCCTAACCTTTCGTTAAAAACTACGAGCAAATTCGGCAGCAATCATTATGAGTAGAACAGTAAGAGGAATTACGAGTCTTCGATCTCTGTAAAACAACTCTGATTTTGCATCAGATCTCTCTCCTATTGAACCAGCAGTTCAATGTTTGATCACATTTCCTTCAGCAATTTTAGACCTTCAAATTTCATTAGAAATTCAGCGGATTGAAATTATCCTTCCACTTAAAAAACACATTTATCATACTTCACTACTTGAACGTTCTTTTTTTCGATGAATTATCAGTAATATCCGTCCAAGAAAAATTGAAGGCTTATATATGAATTAATCTAGCCCAGTAGTTAACAAATTTGCATGTCAACTGTAATTTATCCGTTAGTAAGTTAAATAAAACGAAAAAATCTGGATTGTCCCTATAATTATGAACATCTAAAAACGTGGAGAAAAACACATTTTGCATTATTTTTTATTAATTTTGCTTTATATTAAAAAATTATAACAGTTTTGGTTTTTAGAATACTAGATATATTAAGTGCACTTAGTATAATCTTGTTTACAATTATTTTTACGTTAGTTATTTAAAAATATAAAGTGTCCTTATAAATATGAGAAGGAGTGTATATGAGAATGATAGATTATTTTTTTAAATGAAACAGTGACTTATACATCTATCTCATATTCATGGAACATACAATATTTTTCATTCTACAGCAATTGTACGTCAGATTTTTGCAAAAATTACTAAATAAGTATCTTTGTGAAAGCATAATATTATTATTGTTATTACTATTAAAATTTATAATGACTTTTGTCAAATAGTTTTTAATTCTCAAAATTAAGTCTGAAAGTTAAATTGGTTCGAAATTTTTAATGGAAATTAGATATTTCCATTAGATATTTGTCCTAAATTAGATATTTCATTGATTCTATTTTACACATCTTTGCCTGTTTATTAAAATTTATGTGTATTAAAAAGAAAATAATAGCAATAATAAAAGTATGTGTACTATCAATAAAAACAAGAAGTTTTAATTTTCGTAAATTATTATAAATTTATTTTATTTTTATTCTTTTTTTTTTTTTTTTTTTTTTTTTTTTTTTAATTCTACTGGTAGTGTATTTTTGTCAAATCCTATATAGGTTTTCTTTCCAGTTGTAGTTCTCGTACATTTTAAATAAAGTTTCTGATTATCAAAAAATAGTTGTAAATTTATTATTTACTTTTATATTCAATGGAAAAATGTATTAGATTCGTAACATTTTTCAACTTCTGGTTTTTGATAGTATTACAAGTTCTAAAATGTCCAGATTGCGATTTGGCCATTTTCAGAAAATGTCTGTCTGTGTCTGTGAAAATTATTTTGCCAATTGTAGCTTGAAATCTAACGCACAGAATTTCGTTCAAATTTATATATTGTTATTGAACATTGGCATAAATTATTGCCTATCAACTTTTGATGCGAATCGCCAAACATATGGCGCTACAATGCAGTACTTTTCATATGCTAATATAGGATAAAATTTTGTACAAATATACACAGTGAGAATAATTTTTACATTTAATAGGACATTATATTACATATATATATACAGGGTGCTTATAAAGTCCCGGATCCATTTTGATGTTTAATAACTCATAAAATGATAAAAATAGATTAAAATTAATAACATAAATGGTTAGATAGACTCAAAAAGTTTCATGACCCTTGTCAATGAACTTCCACGTGTTCCCCCTTCGTCGCACGGAGAATATCAAGTCGATAGTCAATTTCACGCCAGGTAGCGGCAAGCATGTCGGCATCCACAGAGGCTATTGCGGTTGTAATTCTGACTTTTAGGTAATTATTCGACAGCCCGTCGAATAAAACATCACATACAAAAGTACTATATAGAACAAACATATCAAAAGTAAACATAACATTCCAATAGTTGCCAAAAACAAAAGAGAGAAAAATACAATTAATAAGCAGACGATATTTAGAAAAGTGCAGATATTTAGACTGGGAAATGAAATTATCTGAAATTAACCACACGCGCAGACGATATTTACAAAAGTAAAGATATTCAAACCTGAAAAGAAAATATATGAGTTATTCCATCAATAAATGCCATAAGTTTGTTTATATCTTCATTATTTTATGAGTTATTAAACATGAAAATGGGTATGGGACTTTCTAAACACCCTGTATATATGTAATATAGAAATATTATTCTAAAACATAAAATTCACACATGTAATAATCGCTGAGATACGTGCATTTATATTTTATATTAGTACGTATTATTTTATTCAGCTTCCGTAAAAGATAGAAAAAATTTTATTACACAGATTAAAAGCGAATAGAATAAAAATTAAGCAAATTGTCGGCAAAAGAGGAAGCTAAATTTTAGATATTTTCCAGAGTTGAAATTTCATAAGGGGTTTTACCTATGCTGCATATTTAATTTGAAGATACAGTTCTTCCAATCACGTTGCAAAAGTTGTATCTTGTGCAAAACCCTTTATGAACTCACAAACCTTAGTAAATAAAGGAAAATTCAGTAGAACTTGGATAATTCGAAGTTGAAGGGACCAGAAAAAAATTCGAAATATCCAAAAATTCGAATTACATATACTATTTTTTCAAAAAGAAGAGATAAATTTAAAAATTAAAACTCTACGATCAAAGATTTAACACATAAACTTTATATCTAAGAATACTGCTACACCCCCCCCCCCCCCCAATTAAATCAATATTATTTACGAGCTTAATTATTCAACACTTTTTAAAAAATAGTCAGATATTTTTTATTCCTTCTTTAAGTACAATCTTTGTGTCATAGCATATGACTTTATGCACAAATAGAATCTTCTTCATTAGACATGACTTTCAATTAAAAAAACCTCGAAGTTCATGTATATGCACCATATCTTCTGATGCACTAGCTAGGAGCTTCTCTTGTATTTCCTTATCCTTCTTTTGAAAGACTGTTAAAATATATTACCTGAGAAAAATCTCGGGAACAAATTTTACAGAAATATTTTAAAGGTAATCGTACGAAAAATTCGAATTATCCAAAATGGAATTCGAATTATCCACGATTTTTTAACATTATTTTAATACAAAATTCAAGGGACCGAATAAAAAATTCGAATTATCCAGAATTTCGAATTAACAAGTTCGAATTATTCAAGTTTCACTGTATGTTAGAATCACAAGTTTATAAGGGGTTTTTCACAAAAAAGGACTTTTGTAACGCGATTGACATAATTGGTTCTTCAAATTAAATATTCAGCCTTTGAAACACCCCTCATAAAATTTCAACTTTCGAAAACACCTGAAATCTAGCTAGTTCCTTTGCCGACAATCTGCGTAATTTTTATACTATTCAAATGAATTTTTGACATGCACATGCGCAGTGAAATAGTATTTATTAAAAATGCTCATATTACAATGAATATTACACGCGTGAAATTTATGTTTCAGAATAATGATTCTCTAATGTTTTGTGAAACTTTCTGATAGTTTTGTAAAAATTTATGGAAATACGTTCTAGTTATAAGGAAAAAACTCAACTCGTCAAAAAAAAAAAAAAAAAAAAATATATATATATATATATATATATATATATAGTAATGGTTGAACAAAAAATGTATATATATATATATATATATATATATATATATATATATATATATGTGCCTAAATAATTGCCCAGTTTCACAACACAAAATACAAATATTGTGTACAATAATGTGTTAAAGTTACAATTCATTTGTAGCTTTTTATGATACAGGATGATCCAAAGTATTTTTGTTCTTCTTCAATTTGCAGTTGGTCCACCAATTGCACCCTGGATTAAATCGATAGTGGAAAATGTGAGTTTTTAAATGTTCGTTGTATGCGTGAAGTTCCAGGCCGTTTCGTCTTGAATGTTTTTAGAAAATCGAAAAAGTGTAAAAAAAAATCCATTAATTTGAAAATCACTGTATGTTATATATAGGGAAAAGATTTCTGTCATAATAATAATAATAATAATAATAATAACAATAATAATAGTTCAAATTTTGACCACCAGAGGAATTGAAGCGCTTAAAGAGGGATAAAAAACCAGTCAGAATCCATAAAATTGATTCAGTTACCGAATGCGCTTAAGGTGTGCTCCACTGACACCAATTACGTGTTGAAAGCTCTTTATAGCATGTTGAATGGTAGCGCGAGGAAACTCTTGCATAATTTCAGTAACATGCCGTGCAATGCTGGCTTTCAACTCAGCTAAAGTCCTAACTCCTCTTCTATAAACACGGTCTTTTAGGAATGCCCCACAACCAGAAATCACAGGGATTTAATTCGGATGAATGAGGTGGGCAGGCATCCGGAAAACCTCCGGATAACATACAATTCTCGCAAAAGTTAGCACGAAGCATTTCTTTGTCTTGGCGTTCAATGTGGGGCGTTGCACCAGGATCTTGCATGAAGATAATGGTCTGCAAACACTTCTGCTCCTATAAAGCAAGCAAGAATGATTTGCTGTTGATCGAGTTTAATGTACCGTGTACTTGTGACAGTGCACCTTTTAAGATGATCAGGAACGAGAGTTTCAAAGAAAAACGGCAGTAAATCCACATCATACAGTCACGTAATCAGAATATTCAGTGGTTGTTGGTGAAGGACATTAGGAGGTGAAGCACCTCATACGTGGTAATTTGGATTATTCACAGCTCCATTTTAAAAAAAGTGCACCAGATCTGACCATAGAACTTTCCAAGCCCACACGTCATTAACATCCATTTTCGCCAAAAATTGCCAGCAAATTCTGAGCGCGCTTGGTGGTCTTGAGGTTGCAACATTTGCTGCATGTGGATATCATACGGATACCATTTTAAAATGGATCGCAGAAATTTTCATACTGTCGACCAAGGAATCGCCAGCTCATGTGACACCGATCGAGCACTTGCTTAAGAATAGCGGAAAATGGAGGCTCTTTGAAACACAGCAGTAGTGACTTCTTCGACTTTTTCATTTACAGCCAGTCTCTGCCCTATTCCTAGCGGCACACCCAAATCTCCAGTCTCTTCAAATTTCCTAATAATTTTCTTCAAACCATTCTTCGACATGGGCGTTTTTCGCAATCCATTTGATCGACGATAATCACGCTGTGCAGCTAAGCTATTGCTGAAGTTCTGGTAAAACAGTTTTACCAGTAACGCTCGATCTTTCTTCTGTAAGGGCGTGATTAACGGTGACAAAGGCACGCCAAATTATTTTCTGGTTCTGACTGCAACTCTCTTTATAGGTTTGACTAATTTGCATAAGGAATCTTTAAACAATGCTATTTGGCGGTCAAAATTTGAACATTTTTCATGGCAGAAATCGTTTCTCCAAGGTCCATATAACGTATATTCCGAATTTCATGAAAATCCGATAGGCAAACGTGTTCTTTAGGGCGTCTGAATAGGGTCACGTCAATTTTAAGCGCATATCACACACAACGAGTTTATAGGCGATTTTAGAGCCAACCACTGATCAGCGCCGATTTTTCGGAAAACATTGTCTCTACTAGCGCGCACCGAACTTGCCCAGCTTTTTTAGAGCTGTCTTGATAAAATTGTCTCTACACACAATTTTTCCACAGACTCATCCAATCAGGATGCGCTATTTTGATACGTCCTATTTCAAAGATGGCGGAACACGGGTATCGCTTAAAGAGGAGATTTTAACAAGAAATATTATCGTTAAGCACGTTTATTTTACCTTTAAATGATAAGAATTTTGAATTAATCGTTTTTATTTTCGTATGGCGTTATGACAATCGTTGTAACAAAGATCAAAATAGAAATAATAATGCAATATTTTACACAATTGAAAGGGAATTTTAACGCTAACCATTGCGTATTTTGTTCTCTCCAAGAAAAGTGATAAGCGTCAGAAGTTAGTCTCCTTTCATCCAACTTTTCACCCGTCTATTGTAACCTCTACGGGGTTTTCGTCGAGGAAAAATCGGCTCTAAAGTCGGCTCAAAAATTGGTTGTTTCTAAAGTTGCTGGGTCTGATACGCCCTTTTGCAACCCTGTAGGAATTTTGCTTTACCCTTTGAAGAAAGAGTACCGTCCACTCCGTGTATAGTAAATTTTCGATATAAGTATTAGCGGGAAAAAAAGAAAAAAAAAGAAGAAAATCGTTGATTCATTTAAAAAGAATGTTGAACAAATTGACTTTCTTTTGGCATTTAGTGATATACTTCTTTGAAATGCGTTCATCATAGAAAAAAAAAAATAACAATTCTAATAAATAATGATTTTAATAAATAATTTGAATTGCATTAATTTGTATTAGGAAATATAGAAGAAAGTTTTGCGGTGGTTACAAAGTAAGATTTTTAACATGCGTTGTAAGAGAATTATATGCAAAATTAAGATTGCCTTTTAACGGCAAAATAGCATTTTGTCCTTTAGGAACAGAATGTTAAAGTTAAAATACTAAAACCTAGACAGAAAAATAAATAACCACTGAAATTTGTGTATACGTACATACCTTGCAACAAGTTCCGGAACAGATTTTATATTTGTCGTTTTAGGCGGAAAAAAAAAAATCGCCAAAGTATCTAGCGATCATATTTAATTCCTTTAAAAACAATCATGGTTATTTTAATAACGTATATTAAGAGAGCAACCAATAATAAGAAACAATACTCGTACAATATATATTTCGAAAATATACATCTGGCATGTATATTTTCATATTACGTTTTTGATCGTCAAACACAAAAGTCGCCAATTCCAATTTTAAAACCCGAAAAAAAAAAAAAAAAAAAACTTTTTTAGAACACAAAATATATTCAAATGCTAAATGAATATTTTAAATCATACTTCAAAGTATCTAACTCAGGTGATGAAAGCTCCTGAAAATTATAAATATGTTTTTAATAAATTATTAAAAATTTTCTACTGACGTTTACATTAGCAAATAGGATACGTGTACCCACTGTCGTTTGCTTACGTCATCACGCCGCTTGAGTATGGGTATCATGTGGTGTTAACATCTCATTTTTAAAATATCCATATCGAACCATAAATAAAATGTTATTGTCTTTTTCTCATTATGTTGTTGCAATTGGTATGTCATTTTTTGTAAGTAAATTATCCTTATCTTTAAATTGTTTTATTTATTCTAAAGAATAGATTATTCGTCCTTAAATTTTTGTTCTTTTATGTCGTGCATTTTTGTAACTAATGAACTCACAGCCTATCAGCATAATAAAAATATAAAAAAAATTCAAATTTGTCAAATCGTTCTTTTCATGAAATATTTTGTTGGAATATCTGTTTTGTTACTGATAAGGCTTTAAGATAAGCTTAAATAATCTGATATTATTCAAAAGGTAAATTTCCCTTTTTTATATGTTTAGATTTGTATTTAAATATAAAAGGTTGAAAATTAATGTTTCTTTATTACGTTCATCTGAATTAGATAACATATCACGACTTTTTTTCGAGGTTCAAGAAACGTGTTAAAGACATATCATTAACTGTTGATAATTAAAAGGTATTAAAACCATTTCAGCAATTTATTATATCGGACAATTAAACATAGCTAAAATTTAAAATATATTTAATAACAGAAGCTCATAATTTTATCTAATTATCAACATGAGTTCAATCAATCTTGACAAATTTGACATGACGGTCGATGTGGAGAAAAAATTCTGCAAAGTTTATCAAAGTGTCATTTTAAAATATTTTTCTTTCGACGAACATCTAATTTCGAATACAAAGAAAATATTAAAATGTAGAAAAACAAAGGAGAAATTTAAGTTTGATATTTCTAGTTACCAACTCGCTTTTTTACTTGCGCACAGCGTTCAAGATACTTGCATGTCTGTTCAAGCTATTTGTGAATCACTTTCTGATTACGAACAGATTATTAACGAACTGCTTGAGAACAATAATATTAATTTTCTCTGTGTGGAAAGTGAATCACTACCGACCGTTATTGGTGTATGCGAAGTGATAGATGAAATTGTAAAAGAATTTAGATCTGCACAGAAATTTGATAATTATGAGATACGAATATCGATAATTGAACCAAGGCAGAACTGGGAACGTTTCTGCGAAATTTTCGTAGATACAGTAAATTGTTCTTTCAGAAACATAAAACTTAAACTAGATTTCCTGGGTAATTTTGAGAGTTGGTCCTCTGGGGAAGTTGTTGACAGAATTAAGGAATCTGATATGGTTATTATGGCAAGATATTTTCAAAAATATCCTAAATTAGCACAACGTTCTGAAAATTTACAGGTAAGACAATTTTTAAATTACGATCTTAATTTATGAATAATAATATTTACTCGGCACATATTAGTATTTCATTACTTAAATACTAATAATTAGCAAGCACATGCGAATTTTTCGCACTTTACTTCGTCTCTTATTTTCTCCTTTAAATTTGAAACTCATAAATATTACACCAATTTCCCCCACTTAATTAACATTTTAATTTACCAGAAGCCAAATTTATTATTAGAACCAAATTAATATTGTGCAATAGTGAAACTAAAATCATTCAAAGAAAGGTTTCAAAATAAAATTCATTGTTGACGACCAAGTTTTCATATTTCTGCAAGCAGTGCAGTTTTTGCATTGGACCCTCATGACGCCTTTTAAATTTTTGTAGTTCTGTTGGCGATGACTTTACATTTATTTATTTTGGTACAATTTTTTGTTTAAGAAAGACTAATTTCTATTTTGATTATACTCTTTATGAATGCGTATTTTAGCCAATTTATGATAAAAATTCATATTTTTTAAAGTATTGCATATATATCTTTAAAATATTGTTTGGTTTAAAATGACGCTTGCGAAGATTCTGAAGAAGCAACTGTTAAAAGTACATTTTCCATAAAATAATCTCATCAGAAAATGTCTTTTTTTTTTACCTAGTTAGATCATTGATTTCAATCCGCGTGCTTAAATATTGTCCATTTATAAATATTATGTTTTTCATTCTCGCCTATCTTATTAATTACATCATTATTGTATTGTTGCGACAAAATATAATCGTAACTGGTCCACGTTAGAGAAATATTATACAGATGGTTCGTTGTCATCTGATTGCATTTTAATGCCCTGTGAAATTTCATATTTATTTTATATTTTATAACGAGTGTGTATTTTATGTTTATCATATCTACAATAAAAGTAGGGAGATCATATGTCTTCAAAATTCGAGAAAAGTTATTTTAAAATCGTCTCACTAAGGTTTTTAAAGTGTAAGAAGGAAATTATATACATAATTATTTAGTCTGCGCTCGAATAGCACTCGATTTTTACACATGTATTTCCTTTCTCCTTACCAATTCAAATTACTAAACTT
Organism: Salticus scenicus; assembly: GCA_963930645.1. Taxonomy (NCBI): domain Eukaryota; kingdom Metazoa; phylum Arthropoda; class Arachnida; order Araneae; family Salticidae; genus Salticus; species Salticus scenicus. The sequence continues at coordinate 85,401,190 of OZ005660.1, forward strand.
TGGTTTGTGTGATATACATATATATATTTAAATGACATCTTTTGTATGGAAATATTTGCCTGTTTTTGAGTCCACGTAGTTCGAACTAATTAAAAATGACATCATAATCCTTTTATTCAAGTTTTAAAGACATTTGCTTATTAATTTATTTATATTTTTAAGCCTCCGTCGTTTCAATTGTGATTAAAAAACTACAAAGTAGGACAGACTGTCACAATAAAGATAAATTTCTTCCGTACGCGAATATAGCAACTATTTTTACCAAGTTCCTAATGATTAAAAATGATGTTATTGGTTCATTAACTGTTATTCTCTATTTGACACTGGAAGTGACAAAAAACTATTAAAAGTAAGTATCATAGCTGCCAACCCAATCCGACAAATTGTTTGTACCACACCTTTTTCTACACCAATATATTTTTAGAGTATTTGTTTTCTTAAGTCATCGTAAATATATATGAAGAGAATTACTGTAAAAATTAAGTGGTGTAAAAAAAGGGGCGATACTAACAAATTGCCGGATTAGGTTGGAAGCTCTGAAATATTTATCGTTACCATTTTAAAGTTCCAAAGGTTACTGCAGTCATATTAACATTTCAAATAAACCTGTCGGATTTTTCATAAATTTTATTATCACTGATAATTCTCACTATGAAGCTCCTGTCTACGATGTTTAAAAATATTCTTTATTTTTGGTGTCTTATTATCGGCACTAAAATGACATAGCTGCCAAGTTTTTAATTTATACCGGAGTGTTGTTAGCCCAACCCTTTTTTCCCAACGTGATCTTTTTAGAGTAGTTTTCTTCATCTTTAATCGCATCGCAGTTATATATTGAAGAAAATTTTTCTACAAATATTACGGTGAGAAGAAAGGGCGGGACTAATAACACCCCAGAATAAATTAAAAAACTTAGTAGCTATGAAATGATATAAAAACTCTTTGACAATTACTGTTAATACTATAAATGTGCAATAAATTTAGCAGTTAAGACAATATCTCTGCAAATATTTTAGTTAATTAAAGTCACACAAATGACAAAATTGAAACTGTTGTCTTAGATAAAAACTGTCATTCTCGAATTTTATTTCTCATACAGAATTGTTTTCCTCGTAAAATTGAAACAATAACTGCTAAATTACAAATAAATCGAAAAGACGGCACGCTCTAAGGCTCCTATATCTGTACTGATAAGTATAAAGGGTTTAAGTCCATGTCTTGATTTTTCAGGAGACGAAAAATAAAGTTAAACTAACTAAAAACTAATCAGCAGAATCGATTAGGAAAAGGGGATTATGTTGATTTATACGCTTTATACCATTCAGTGATTGTAAATCTTCATTTAATAAAGGGAAAAATTTAATTAACTATTTTATACCAAAAATTAATGCTAAATTTCTGACTTGAATCTTTTTTTACCAATGGATTTTCTCAAAGACTAAATGACATGGATTTAAATCCTTTATACCAATCGATAGAGAATTTTTTTCTGAGTCTGACTATGTACTTAAGTCAAAATCGGCATTTTTGGACTTAAATCCTTTATACTTATCAGTACAGATATATGAGGAGCAAACATTCAAACCGTGTTTTCTCCTTCAAATACAATTTTTCAGAAAACACAAAAAACTGATAAATTAAAAAATAACCCTTCTTAGATCCTAATTATCATTTGTTTAGTCGTATTACTGGTTACTAGGAAGATCTGTAGGCATACTTTACCTAATAAACTTAGAGTTAATTAGAAAAATGCATTTGAAATTTGGAGAAAGCGAGAAAACATGTTTTGAATGTTTCCAATGTGGACAAAACATTTTTTGAATGAAAAAATATGTAACTCGCATATTGATGAAATAACATTCTTAATGAAATACAAATAATTAACAGAACAGACTTTGTTATGTAATTATAAAATTAAATTAAATATTTACACGTGAAAAATCATCCTGCAAATTGTAGGGAAGAACTAAAAATTTTAAGCCAATTTGAAATTTAAATTTTTAAACCAATATCTTCACATAAGCAATTGCATGCTTCCTCTGTTTCTTCATATTCTACATGAAAGTTATTAGTAATGATATCTTTATACCATTTAAAATCAGGCTGATTTTTCCACTCTTCACCATACATCAATTTTAAAAGTTTGTCTACGTCATTTTTCTTTTCAAGTGATATTCCATGACTCAGAGGAAGACATTGTAAGACAACATTTCGTATAATAGCAGTATTAATCCCCTTCCTGAAAAGTTTTGCTCCAGATTGTTCTTTTATATCTTCGAATTTATAGTTTTTGAATCCTTTGACCATCACACTTTCTCTATTTTTTTCTAAAACTATTCTTTTCAATTCTGATATGTATGGGAAATTTTTGAAATAAGCATTAAGTGATTTCGTATTGTAAAGTTTCCAATCAATCCCCAATATTTTTACATCACCAACTTTCTGATACAGTTCATAGTACTGTTCTTTTGATGTTATTGTTTCATTTTTTCTGAGGATCTTCTCAACACGACCGAATATACGATCTGCTGGAAGGAAACTATGTCTTCTGACAGGAAAGTACAATACTATATTTTCAATGCTTGACGTTGTAGTGTACAGAAAGTGCAATAACATTTGAAGAACTATGTTATTCTTATTTTGGGCAATACAACCATCACTAAAGAGCCGCAAAGATTTTTTACCTTCAAGGTCCATTTTGTTTAGGTGACAATATAAAGCCGACGATATTTCAGTGCTGTCTTTGCCTGCTAACTCCTCAGACCAAGTATAAAATGTTGTAATTAGACCATCCAAACTCATTATGCATAAGCTGTAAAAGTTGAATTGCCTTAAGTAATAGGCATTTTGAATATTTGTTTTTGGCAGATGTTGAATCTGTTGTAAATCAAAACATAAACTAACAACTGATTCATCTGTTTTTTCTTTCATAATGGAATAAAATGCATTGGCTCTTAGTATATGAATTCTTTTGTCAGTCATATGATCAACTTTTTCTGTAGACCCTACAGGACAAGACTTTATTTTTTGGTCAAGTAAAGAACACGTGCTGCAAATATCACTAGAAGGAGACTTAAATCCTATATTAAATTCAATTATGAATATTCTCCTGAACATAGCAAAATTAACTTTGTCCAAATCGTCGTTGCAGTTCTTGTTGTAAACTTCATGCAACTTCCTTATACTTAATGTACAGTGCAAGTACAATCGCTTCGATTTTTGTCTTCCATAATGACTTTCTGATGCCTTTAAGTTTGAGATGAATTCTCTAACCTTGTTTTTTTTTTTTATTAATTCTTAAGTGGCTTTTTCTATCGCCTCCTCTCTTTTCCTCAACAGGCTCACCAGCATGTATTTTAGCAACAATATTGGCTAGCCTTGTACGACCTATTTTAGTTATAGCCATGAAATTGTTTTTACACACAGGAATTCTCCTACCACTGCTACTAGTAATAAAATAAGAAGCAGAAAATGCATGCTGTGAGCCAGATGATTGCGATTTATTTTGGGTTGGGTTATTAGGTCTACGTCGAGTTACATTTTTTGTAACAACCAATGAGGCTATAATAGAATCTTGTCGCTGTTTGTCCGCAAATTTGTAAAGTCTATCCCGAAACTTCTTAACGTCATTAGGTCTAACATCAGTGCAGGAAAAAGTATTACTAGAATGTTTGCACGGAGCATAAACGTTATCTGAAGATGCTGAATATCGTTTCTTTTACGCTTCTTTTCTTTTTCCATCAATTCTCTGTCTTTTTCTAGTTCCATAATTAGAAGTACTCACTAATACACCACCTATTAATTCTTCCATTTGAAATTAAAAAAACACACTCCTCTAAAATGAAGAAAACAAGATAGAATTAACGAAATAAACAAAGATAAAAAGCTGATACATGTACGAGTCACGCGACCAGAAAGAACAGTTCTGACTGGTCGGCTGGAGAAATCACAATTTGACTGAATGCAGGCTCTGGAGGAAACACTGTTTGATTGAAACCCCAACATTCTAAGAGCGTTTATAATGTGATAAAAAATTTTTTGGTTTAAAAGAATAGTATAATTTTGTGCTATTTAATGTTGAGTTCACAGAAAAATCACTAACTCATTTTTTTTTATTTTTTTTTTATTTTTGGAGAAAACACGGTTTGAATGTTTGCTCCTCAATACGAGCTGGCGCATCAGGCATTTTGTTGCCTTAGGTTTGCCACGCGTACCCAGCGCGTTTCTCTGATAAACAAACGACAAACATTTTTTTAAATCGTCTTACGTTCCTTTAAAGTAACTTGTTTTATTATATTTCATAATTTTAGCTAAGTAAACTATGATATGGAAGTTTGTTTAGCGATAAACTACTATAATCATTCAATAAGTGAATATAAAGTGATCACAGACCTTTTGTAACTGTGTACTTGAGTTTTGGCGACATTTTGTGAAAGAAACAGAAACCGCCCTAACAACACATCTTACCCCAGTACATCCATAGGATGTCCTCTGAATAAAATTACGTCCTGAGAATGCATTGTGAAAAAAAATGTGTTTTTAGGAATATTATTGTTGCTTATTGCTCTTATCTTGACCAGATTAGCTTCAGATAAAGATTTCTTAAAATCATCAGGGAAGCGAAAGGACGCCAAGCGGGAATGCTGTCCTCTTCGAAGGCAAAAAATGGCGGTGATGCGCCGGCCTATTATTTTATTTAGGGGCTCTAGCACGCCCATGTGTAGCGGGTCCTTGGAGTCATAGGTCGCGAATGCAAAATATTCTTGATAAACACACTGATGCTTATCTACAAAAGATAATCGTTAAACTTGGTGCTTTATTGATATATATCAGACTTATATGCTTGACTTAACAACCGCTTATAAGACTTCATCGAGATGAGGCCAGACAACACAGGATAGAAATTATATCACGAAGAAATAGAAAGGCACCTTGTGCAGGCATGACAATCGAACCTACGCATGAAGACGAAGAGCGAAATAATGACATAATTAATCGGACACCAAATGTTCTTCATTAGACGAAGTATTTTCAGTTTTTCGTCACTTATTAATTAGTTTTAAAAAATATATATTATTACTTTTTTATGCATGTCAATTACCAGAATCTTAAATACCGCGATCAAAAGGAAAAATTCAAGACATTTTGCTGCCAACTTACAGTAGGCAACAAAATTATTGAAGCACACTTTTAGAAAATGCGTTTGGGGGATAATCTAAACACACATTTACTTAATGAGTCTTACATGGTTTTGTAGTGAAAACGTTAATCTTTAACATGCATTTATCAAAATTTCTCTAAGTATTGCACAAAAAACAGAAAAATCAAAATCTATGCCAAGTAATCTCAGTCTACATTAGAAAAAAAAAGTTACGCAAATTTACAGCATGAAGTACTGTAAATTTGCTCAAAAACATAAAAATTAAATAAATAATCGCATTTGACCTAACCGGGGAACAAACCAGATGCATCTGCGATGCGATGAGGCAGAAACGTTACATGTAGACAACCGATCAACGTGATATACTATTATGGATTCTCTTAATAATAATAATAATAATAATCTTTTGAAGAATGCTTTTGACGTATCCAGTAACGAACACGTGATTCGATAGGTAGGTCTATGGGTTATGTTCTCGCCTCCTGCGCAGATAGCCCTGGTTTGTTTCCCGGCTGGTCGAACGCAGCTATTAGTTAATGTGTATGTTTTTGAGTAAATTTAGAGCATTTTATTCTGTTAAAATTTCAGGAGTTTTTACAGTGCTCCTTAGAAATTCCAAGTTGCTTTTTTACAAACTTAGAATAAAATGCAGTAAAATTTTTGAGATATTTTTACACGCATGTTTGTGTGTTCAAGCATCTTTTAATATTTTCAGTGTATTTGTTAATAAAGTTCTTAACTGTAATCTCTTAACTTTAACCTATCTTTTTCTTTTGGTGATTTTTTACTGTACTTTATTGCTTCTCACAATCTTTATTAGTTCTTTTCTCTTTCAGATTGCCTTTAAAGAAATGAAAGAGAACAGTGTATTCTTTTGGTTTGATTCTACCAGAAAAAATTACTTTTTTGGTCTTAAATATCAAATTGAAATGAAACATACTTTTTCTCGTGTTAAGTTCTACCAGGTATTACGAAAATCATTTAAAAGATTGGGAAACGATGACTGTTGCTCGAATTATGCAATCAGTTGGGTCACCAATCCTAAATCCATTTTGTTTTCAACATGGCAAAAGAAAACAGAACCGATCGAAAAAATGAGAAGCAAAGAAGAGGAGATAACATTTATAGAAATGGCGTCTAAGCAACAAAAGCGAAAAAAATCTGGAACATTCGAAAAGGAACCGCTTCTAATTTTGTAATAAAATGAAAGGATATATAACTTTAGAGTATTTTTATAGGATAGTTAAACGCAGTTTAAATATAAGGTAGCATTGTCTAAATTATAACAACTATATTTAATAATTTTACAATACTCATTTAAAAAAATTTACCCGTGGAATTGTATTAGATTTTAGGGAAATTTAGATTGATTCAAACTTATGTAACTAAAAATATGTTTCAAGTTATATAATTTATTTCTTTTGATATATATATATATATATATATATATATATATGTATTTTGTAATTTATCTTGATTTTATGTTTATAGAAAAATAAATTATTAAAATTATGTTTACAGTGATTAAAAACGAATAGTTTACATTTTTTTAAATTGATAATAAATTTTGATAAAATCTCTTAAACAATTTTCAACAAATTGAAAAGTATTTTTGACACCAATTTGTCTGTCCGCGAATAAACTTCCATAGAATCTCTTGAAACCAATATATGTTGTCCGATATGGCATGTTACAAAACTGAAAATTATATAAAATTATAAAAATAGCATGATTTTTTGTGTACCATGACTTTCAAAATAGTTCCAAAGCGTTACGTTCTATGAGATTTTTTTTCTGTAAAGCTTTTCAATACATTTGTACTAAACAAAAGAAAATGAAGTAAAGATATATGATCGGTAGGTGATAAATCAGTTTAATAAAGAATAGTGTATGATTAATACACAGACATATACTCATATACTATGATTTTACTCGAACATTTTGTGCTTCAAATAAAGTTATGTATTGAATCAGGGCCCGAAATTTCAACTCAGATTACACTTGCCGAAAAAAAAGTTTTACTCGCCATCAGGGTTTAACCTGGCAAAAAAGTTTCTTTAGCATTTTAGCTAAAATGTATAAGCAGTATTTTAGCTTTTTCGAAAATTAATTCTTTGAATAGTATTGATTTCTTTTTCTTAACTTGGTTATCCTCAATTTTGTTTTCTGTTTATTTTGTTCACTGACGATTTTAACCAAGCATATATTGCTATTTAAGAAAAATGAATCAGCAATATTTTGCTTCGATTTCAACGCAATACTAGCACTGAAAATACATCTATGAAGCAAATTCTCAATTATGTTTTTAAATATTTTTGCATTTAAATTCAACCATTAGAAGTCGAAATTAAATCTGAATGTACTAAATAGATAATGATTCCCAATATTTTCAGTGATTTTGTAATTTCCGTCCACGAATATTTGTATAAAAACTAGAGGTAGTTATATAAAGATATTTTATGAAATAATCTAGTTTTAGCTTTTTAACGAAATTCTTACTGACATAGTTTAGCAAAATACAATATCTTTTAGCAAAATGCTAAAAAAACTAATGACAGTTTAAACCCTGCTCGCCACAAATAGAGTTGTCATGCTCATATTTTTTCTTTTTTTCACATTTTGGGCTTGTTATTTTTCCTAACTATTTAAAAGTCTTTTACAAATATGCCTAAAATTAAATATATTAAAAGTGTGTCGTATATCATCATGTCTCATAATAATCTATAATTAAAAATCATTAATGCATTGTATTTGAGATTTAAAAAAGATTAAAATATCTAAAAAACGTAAATGCAAAGAGTCAATAAAGAAAAAAAAAAAAGGAAAAAAAAACTCTTTGTTAAACAATATCCTGTGAAAACCTTTTTTGTATGAAAGATTGAACTTCCTTAACTTGTCCATTATTGTCATTTGAAATAGCCATTTTGGAATAACTCTTTCGATAAAATCGTTGCTTACAAATCATCAGAAGCGCCAATCCTTTGCGTTTCAGTGAAACACTGGAAAATGTGAACTGTTTTTTGATCATTAATAAACATAAGCAGTATCTTTAATAGAGCTCGGGCTCATTTTTATGCAAACTTTCTCATTTCACTTCTCTCGGATAGTGGGTAACGGGCAAAGAGGCTATCTGCTCGTCTATTCTTACTTTGCTTAGAGAAATCACGGTGGGAGAAACGAAACTGCCGAAGAGATTAAAACTTTTAAGCATACACTAAGCCTTTTTCCTTTCTCAGGCTAGGGCCATTCTTTGCTAGGACGATCGTCGGGAAGCGCACATATAGACTCGGCATTCCGAGAAGAGTAAAAGGAGAGGTTAAATATGAGGTTATAAGATGGCAAGGTTTTGCCATATTTAAATCTATAAAAAGAATGTTTTCTGTCACTGAATCGTGTAAGAATTTTGTCTATAACTAGACCAAATTTTTACTCGTCACAGTAAAAATTCCACTCGCCAATGGCGAACTGGTGAGCGGAAATTTCGCGCCCTGCATTATGTCATTAATTATCCATTACTGAGATACTTGATTATTAATATTATCTGACAACTTATTAAAATTTGGTGTACATATTGATACTTTTCTTATATTTTTTAGCATTTTCCAGCAATTGAAAAGTGTTTATGGCTTCGATTTATCTGTATGACCGCACTCTAGTTAGCGTAAATATTCATGGAATTTCTTGAAAGTTGTATAGATTATTTAAGCTCAATATGGTATATTCCCTATTAAAAATAGGTCAACTACCACGACCAGTTTGTGTACTGGGACACCGGAAATTTTCATTAGAAGTATTTTACCATGCTTTTATCAACTTCTATTCTTGTTTGTTTATTTGGTACAAATCTTGCAATCGAATTTTGAAACTTTCACAGAAGCTCACAACCGGATGACAACACAATACTTCGAAGTCCAATTTTCGAATTTTCGAATAGTTTTCTTATAATTAATTAAAATATGAAAATAATAAGCTCCCAATACCTTATAAATAGCCATTAAAATATTAGCTGTAATTTAATTGTTGCCCCCCCCCCCCCCCCCAAAAAAAAAAAAAAAAAAAAATACGAGTTCATTTTCTTTTGACATAAAAATAAATAAACGTGATTAAAAAAATAATTTAATTAAACATGAACGTTAAAAAATTGTAAAAAGTTAAATTATGTATCTTACAAAAATTGACGCCACTATCGGTTTAAAGATTTCATGCGCATTGATAAAGTGCTAATGTGGTTAGTTCTATAACTATGATTCAACAGAAAATTTAAAAACATGGTTTATAAAAAGCTTTTTATCTTATAATTTTTAAAAACTATATTTCAATACTTTCATTTTGCTCTAATAAAAATAAAAATTACATTTATTATTTTTAAGCGCCAAGAACGTTTCCTAAAGAATAGAATAAGATTAGCAATAAAGTTTACAGGGCTATACAGAAGTAATCAAATATTCTAATGACTATCATTATAAATTGCTGCAATTGCACTTTCAGTTTTATTAAGCGATTTTAACGCTTTTTAGCATTATATATTTAAGTGGGATTATGATCTAAATTAGTATACCCTTTCTGTCCATTTGTCTATCTATCTTACTGTCAGCTTCTAGCTTTCGAATATATTTTTAAAATTTCTTCAAAATTGTACATATTATTCAAGTTTATTATGGCACATTTCCTATTTAAAATAATATGCATATTACAACTTGCTTGTGTACGCGCAGTTAAAAGAATCGCAGTTTAAAGATCTTTATGAAAGGCATTTGTATTAATCCTATTTAAATATTTTTGTACTGCACAAATTATAATGATATTGACAACTATTAATCATATGCTAAAAAATTGTTTTCTGTACAATATGATTTTACATTTCCATACTAAATTATTAATTTTCATTAAAATTTAAAACTGGAAGTTTCTGGAATTGCAGTTCTGTTTATTTTAAGCATTTTCAACACTTTCTAACACTATTTAAGAGTGATTATGAATTCAATCAGTCTATCTGTCTTTCTTTCTGTCATTCTGTCTGCCCGTTGTGAGATCACGTAGGCAAAATAAATTGAAGATTAAACTATGGAACACGCATGTACACCGAAAGCGTTAGTAATCTAAGCGATCTGCACAAATTTTCGTTTTTGTTTTACATGTTTTGAAGTCAACTTTTTTTAAATTTTTTTTATAATTCCAAGTTGTGAAAAAGCCAGCTCATAGAGATATGTTTACACGAAAATGTTTTCACACTTACAAGGGAAGTATGGATCAGTAAAATTCCTATTGAAACCAAGAGCATGTTCGAAAATATAGGGTAAAGTGCAAATTTGCTGCAATAATCCTCATGGTGCGAGAAATGACTTCTAGAAGTTTTAGCTGTTTCTATCAAAGCCAATGAAAAACAAGTAGCCAGAAAAACAGTGTGGCGCAGTGCTAAAGTATTCAGCTTGAGACAGGAAGGTAGTGAGTTCAATCCCCGATAGAGAAAATCTCGGCTTTCTTCAAGTATGAAAAAAAAGTGACTGACTTTCACCAGACAATATCAGAATTGGACAGTACAACAGTGGAGTAGGGCCTTATTTTCGGATCAGTCAAGTGTGCGGAAAATTTCTGCACGTGCTAGAAGTGTTCGCCGCCCAAGGGGAAAAAGATATTATGAGATATATATGATTCAAATTGTGAAACATCCTCCACGCCAAATGGTATGGGGTGCAATGTTTGTGTCCGGTACTGCTAGTCTGTATTTTGGGCCACCTAAAACCATTATGAACGAAAAGCAGTACCTTAATTTGTTACGTGAGAAATTGAAGCTTCACATGCGTGTTAATAAACGTTCAATGTGCGTTATAAATGTTCATGCGTGTTAGGGCTCCGTGTCACAGGGCGAAGATTGTCAAGAAATATCTGAGGGCATAGAAAATGAAAGTGCTTGACTGACCAGGTAAATATCGAGATTTGAGTCCAATAGAGAATCTCTGGTGTATTGTGAAAAATAAATTCGCTGAAAAGCAACCATCCCCTGCTACGGCATTTGTTGAAGCAACAAAGCATGTCTGGTGCACAGACATTTCTAAAGCTTACTGCAAGTATAGCATGCCTAAGAGGATTGCACAGGTTATTAAAAACAAAGGAGGTCCTACAAAATACTGGCTTTAATTACAGTAAATAACCTTGTACGATCTATTTTGTTCTTTTATATGTAAAATATGTATGTTACTTTTGCGGAATTCCATGAAATCTAATTTTTCTATGGGTGGTCTTAAGCTTTTCACATGACTGTATACCACAAAAGGCAATTATTCGTACCATAAAGTCAATTAGACAGCGTTAAATACGGTTCAGGGTAAAAATTATGCTAATTCAGGAGCAATAATCTAATGCTTAAAGCATAGTATCTGAGAAACGAACATTCATGTCGAAGTCTGTACAGAAACGCACCTGATAAAAGTTATTTTTGTGACTCATGGATTATTTGTGGTGCATTATAAACCCCGTCAATAAACCTTCTGACTGGCTTTTTAACATAATTAAAAGAAAGCCCCCTTCGTCATAAACTAACAAAAATATTTAACCACTTAATGCATACCTCTAATTTAACTTCTTAAAGAATTTCAAAGTCTTCAGTTACCAATTCCAGAACTACACATCAAATTAGTGACTTTTAAGCCCACAGGTCAAGTCTTTCAAACAAAACGAAAGGCATGATACTCATTTTTTTTTCTCTAGCCGCCCACTGTCGCATTCGAGTTTCCATTCAGGTGGCCCTATGTAATTTTTCTTTTCTTTTTTGGTGTGTTTTATTTCTTGTTACCTTGTCGCCCTCTGTCATGTGAAAGCTCTGCTTTGGCGACCTCTGCATTTTTCTTTTTCTTTTTTCTGTTTATGCAATAAACAACGGAGAAGGTTTAATCTTTAGAAACGGGTTCTTTTGAATCTCCACAGTGCCATGAGAGCCCCTCTCTAAAGGTTGAAATCGCTCAAAACCGCTGCATAGTGGTGAGCGACCACCTTCCGTGTTAGAATCTTAGATTATTTGTGGTAGTTATGCGATAGAAACCATTAGATTAGCATGGGAAATTCCAGAACTCGGTTTCTATTGAAATTGGAACTTCCATATTTTGGAAACCGTAAACTACTAATTTTTGCTAAATTAGGGGCGCCAAGTCTTAAAGTTTGCCGCCAACGCCCATCTCTCTGGAAGTAAAAAAAAAAAATTGCCATTTTTCACTTTAACTGTTACACAGGTTTGAATGTATCATAGTAATTAGAATAATAATAATAATAATAATAAAATAAATAAGTAATTGGTAGATTGTATTCAAAAATGATCAACTCGTTAATGATTTATAGAATTTTTAAGGAAGTTGATTTTTCTCTAGAAACCAATTCACATTCCGGGAAATTGCAGAACTAGGTACTTATTGATGTTAAAAGTCTCCAAACTTCGGCAGTGTTAATCTACCATTTTCACCCAATTTGGTTTTTATGTCACCAAGTTTGGTTTCTGCCAAAAACAAAATGTGCTTTGGAGGCTTGGCGAGATAATGACTAAATTTGGAGGAAAATTGTAGTTCAGTTTTGCAAGAAACAGAAAACATTTTTTCAACTTTAACGGAGTTATTTATTTATTTTTTGTATAACGTATCATTACTTGCAACTAGTGTTCGCCAGTGAGTACAAAAATAGGCCATCTACATTCGAGTGAATTATGTTTAACTCTATGCCGTGCATTTGCGAATGAGAGCTGTGGAATAATATTCCTGAAGAAGTGATATTTGCACGCTTCGGCGTATATAATCGACTTAACGTGACTTTTGGGATTCGAGTTGTCTTCGTTTGCTTTCGGAAACATTTATGGACTGGAACCTGCCTAGAGCCCCTTAAATAAAATATATAGGCCGGCGCATCGCCGCCATTTTGTTGCCTCGGATGAGGGCAGCATTCCCGCTTGCAGGGCCTGATTATCGAAAAGGCTCAGGAAGCACAAGCTTCCTCTCTTAAATTTAAAGGGGGCCCCAAAATGACTAAATTTAGAACCTTGAATTTTTAGTTTTGGATTTTCACACTGAGATTGAATTTTCTTCTGAGAAAGTTCGCTTAAAGTTAGATAAAATACACACTATTTTGGAAAAATGCTGTTATTTAATCACAAAAATCTGAATGTTCTTAATCAATAAGCTATATGATTTTAATGTTGTGGGTAGAAATCTCCCAGACAAATAAATGCAAAAAAACTATAAGCACACACCGAGTTTTGGGCTATGATATTTTTATATGACAATATATAGCAAGAACGAAATTTCTCGAGATGAAAGGGGGGCCCCAAAATGCTACTGAACTTCCCCTTGCTTAAAAGCTTAATCGGGCCCTGCCCGCTTGGCGTCCTTATCGTTTAATTAGCGATTTTAAGAAATCTTGATCTGAAGCTACGATCGGTAAAGAGCAATAAGCAACAAGTAATATCCAGAACAACACATTTATACACAGTACATTCTTATTATTTTCCATCCTCAGGATATTTTGTGGATGTTCTGGGGATAAGATGTGTTGTTAGGACTATTTCTGTCTGTTTCAAATGCAGATCATAACTTTTTGAAACAAAAAAATGAGGTTACTGTTTAAAAGTAGAAAATCTTTATTTATTTACTTACTTTTTCAGCTATTTCTAGCATATATTATTCATTTTAAAAAACGAAACTTAAAATACATGTAATTACGACACGGCAATGAAACAAGTTTGGCGACCCCAGAAAATGTCGCCAAAACTCAAACGCACAGTAATAAAAGGTCTTCTTTAATTAATTTATGGTTATTAACATAAATATTATGATTAAAATAGCACATTCTTTGTATGTTTACGTTTGAACATGTGAAAAACGCAGAGAAAATTTTAGTAAATTATTCTTCCTAAATTATCTTTTGGCAATCTGAACATTTCATGTTCTTTTCTTGAGTCATTATAGCAATTTATCACTAAACAATCTCCCATATGATAATTTACCGAGCTAAAATTATGAGAATGATTAAAAAAGTAACTTGAAAGTAACACAAAACTATAGAAATAATGGCTGCCGTTTGTTTATCCACGGAAAACGCTAGGTACATGTGGGAACCCTAAGGCAACAAAATGCCTGATGCGCCAGCTCGTATATATAGGAGCCTTAAACCTGCCTATTTATTTACGAACCACTTTCTACACAGGAAAATGTCAATGTTTTCGTAATAATAAGCCATACGGTGTTCACAACAAAAAATTTTTAAATCCTTTCAAACAATATAAAAATGCTATTATCTCAATACAGTTATAACGCCATTATTGTGTTAAATTATCGTTTTCCTTTTTTCTTTTTTTTTAAAATAAATTTCGTCATTGAAAACAATGGATTATTCAAACGGCTTCTTTTGTTTTTTATCTTAATGCATTGTAATTATAATCTCACAGCCTATGAGCTGTTATTAATAAGATAAAAATACAAATATTTTCAAATCCTAAATCTTAATATACAGCGAATTAAATTGAAAGTTTTTTATCTAAATTTGTTAAATCATACTTTTCATGGAATATATTATGTTGGTTTTTCATTTTTTACTACAGATAAGGCTTTACGATAAGTATAAATTATCTGATATCATTATCGAAAACGTAAAATTCCCGTTATTATAAGTTTAGGTTTACATTTGTATAAAAAGTTGAAAATCAATGTTTCTTTATTGCGTTCATTCGAATTAGATGATATATTGCTCCTTACTTTCGTGGTTCAGAAAAATTTAAAAGATATCTCATTAACATTTGATGTTTAAAGTGTACTGAAACCATTTCAGCAATTTATTTCATTTATTTTACCTACTTATCAACATGAATTCAATTAATTTCGACAAATTTGACATGACGGCCGATGTTGAGAAAAAATTCTGCAAAGTTTACAAACATCTCATATCAACTCATTTTTCTGGTGATGAACAACTGCTTTCGAATACAAAGAAAGTGCTAACTTGTGGAAAAACGAAGGAGAAATTTATGTTTGATATTTCCAGTTACCAACTCGCTTTCTTACTTGCGTACAGTGTTCAAGATACTTGTATGTCTGTCCAAGCGATTTGTGAATCACTTTCTGATTACGTACAGATTATTAATGAACTGCTTAAGAACAATAATATTAAATTTCTCTGTGTAGAAAGTGAATCACTACCGACCGTTGTTGGTATATGCCAAGTGATAGATGAAATGATAAAAGAATTTGGATCTGCATTGAATTTTGATAATTATGAGATTCGAATATCGATAATTGAACCAAGGCAGAACTGGGAACGTTTCTGCGAAATTTTCGTAGATACAGTAAATTGTTCTTTCAGAAACATAAAACTTAAACTAGATTTCCTGGGTAATTTTGAGAGTTGGTCCTCTGGGGAAGTTGTTGACAGAATTAAGGAATCTGATATGGTTATTATGGCAAGATTTTTTCAAAAGTATCCTAAATTAGCACAACGTTCTGAAAATTTACAGGTAAGATTTTTTTTTTTTTTTTTTTTTATTTGCAATCTTTATTTATGAATAATAATATTTACTCGGTATATAATAGAATTTTATTACTTAAATATTAATAATCGTTCATAGTTATCTTATTGTATTTTAATGTGCTGTGAAATTTCATATTTATTTAGTATTTCATAACGAGTGCGTATTTTATGTTTGTCATATCTATATAAATAAAGCAAAGAGTTTGCTGGCGGAACACATCCGGGCGGATTACTCCTATTTTTGATTGGTCTAGATTTAACTACTTTGGGGATGAAAGTCAGCTTTTTTTTTTTTTTTTTTTTTTTTTTTTAAGTAAATACTGATGAATTT
Source organism: Salticus scenicus (assembly GCA_963930645.1). Lineage (NCBI taxonomy): Eukaryota > Metazoa > Arthropoda > Arachnida > Araneae > Salticidae > Salticus > Salticus scenicus. The sequence goes on from OZ005660.1 coordinate 85,417,182, forward strand.
TTTAAAAAGATATTGCATAGATGTTATAATTTTTTTAAAAGAGTTTTAAAAGCTGTTTATATTTTCTGAGGACACTATATACATCAAGTTATCAGATTTAAAGATATTACGTTGCAAAGTTTGACAAAGAGATACCATTCAATTGCTTTTTGACGAAGGTCGGACATTTTTTTTTCAGTAAAAACTGATTAATTTTTTTTTAAGATACTGCATAGATGTTATACTTTTTTAAAAGAGCTCTAAAACTGTTCATTTTTTTATGAGGACACTATATATATAAAATTTTTTGATTTAAAGTATTACGTTGTAAAGTTTCCCAACGCGGTATCATTCGACTGCTTTTATCTTAAAATAAGAGTCTCATATTAAAGAATAATTAATAACTTTTTAAAAAATTATCAGTTTTGAAATTCTAAGAGCTGCAATTTTAAATTACAGCGTATTTATTTCCCATACATATCTATTAAAATTTCTAAACAACCGTTGATTCATTCTTGAGAATCGTTCACATAAGACCATAGAGTATTGTTCCAAAACGAGTGCAAAATGGAAGAAATATTTAATTTAATTTAATTTGTAATATGATCATAGCTGCCAAAATTTTAATTTTTTCCGGATTAATTTTAGACTTGCCTCTATTTCGTACCACTTATTTTTTTAAAGTAAATTTTTCTTATTTTATCAAAGTTATGTATTGAAGAAAATTTTTCTGTAAATAAAGTGGTGCGAAATAAAGGCGGGGCTAAAAGTACTCCGGAATAAATTAAAATATTGGCAGTTATGTATGTTATTTTGACTTTTTGACCTTAAAAGGCATTTTTAATTATGTTACAAAGCCCAAAATGTGATATAAAAAATAAACAGTGATTCAATTCTTTTGAAAAATTTATTTAAATTTACTGACCTGCAAAGTGGGTGTAGCATTCTAGTCTATAATAAATAGGGTGATGATTGTCTTCAAAATTCGAGAAAAGTTTTCATTTTTAAATCGTCTTACTAATCTTTTTAAAGAGTACCAAAGAAATCTGCACTGATATGTATAAAGGATTTAAGTCCAAAAATGTCGATTTTGAGTTAAGTACATAGTCAGACTCAGAAAAAAAATCTCTATCGATTGGTATAAAGGATTTAAATCCATGTCATTTAGTCTTTGAGAAAATCCATTGGTAAAAAAAAGATTTAAGTCAGAAATTTAGCATTAATCTTTGGTATAAAATATATAATTAAATTTTTCCCTTTATTAAATGAAGATTGACAATCACTGAATGGTATAAAGCATATAAACCAACATAATCCCTTTTTCCTAATCGATTCTGCTCATTAGTTTTTAGTTAGTTTAACTTTATTTTTCGTCTCCTGAAACATCAAGAATATGGACTTAAATCCTTTATACTTATCAGTACAGAAATTACATAAATATTTGGTCTGAACTGCATAGCACTCGATTTTTACACATGTATTTCCAAATTCATTTCTCCTTACCAATTCAAATTAATAAACTTTGGTTTATATGATATATATGTTTAAAAATGACATCCTTTGCATCATAATATTTATATGTCTTATAGTCCAAGTGTTTCGAAGAAATATAAATGATATCATAATCGTTTAAGTTTTAAAAGCATTTAATTAATTTATATTTATTACAAGGAACCAACAAATCTTTCATAATATTAGAGAGCTTCTGATCACTCAGGTAAACAGGTGGGGCCATCCCCTCCGTGGAGGATCAAAATTGTGATAGCATGTCTCCGGACCCTCCCTAGGGTTACATACCTGACCTTCGCCAATTACACATAGCGCAGTACTCGTGCGACGTTAAAACAAACCAGCCAACTTGATCACCCTGAAAGCAAAATAAAGGATGGATGGATGGGTTTCACGTCGCACTAGTGCTGCGCAGATGGGCATATGGCGACGGTCTGGGACACACCCCTAGAGGTGGTCCGGAGACATGCCATCACAATTTTGATCCTCCACGGAAGGGATGGCTCTCCCGCTTCGGTGACCCCCAGAGGTATAATTTTAAATGGGAACATGGAGGACATTGCGGCCACGATAGATTTTATGTGCACCAGCCACCATTAGTGCACACGACGGTCTTTGGCCGGCGCGAGTACCGAACCAGCAATCGTCCAATTATGAGGCCGGCGCTCTACCGACTGGGCTATAGCGGCCCGCAAAATAAAGACCTTGTTTTAGAGAAATACTAAGTCCGATATTGCCTTGGGAAGACTGACGTAACCGATGACAATGAGATTTGCGTACCCGCTATGGTTAAAAAGAAAGGAAAAAGATATTGCCAGATAAGGATGATTTAATTCTGTACGACCAATTAGAAACCGCCTTTTCAAACAAGCAAGTACATAAATCCAACATTCCTGGTTAATTTCAAACATTGAGCTACTTCTCTTTGAATAACTATAGGTAGTTAACAAGCCGAATTACTTTTTCTTTAACCAGTTATCAACTGTTCACACATTTAAGCGGATAGCCTACTTTTGAATATGAAAAAATGAACAAATTTTCGATCAAATTTCAGATTTTTTTTTTTTTTTTTTTTTTTTTTTTTTTTTAATGAATACATATAAAAACATTTTTTTTTTTTTTTGTTAATTGGTATGATATTACCCTATTCATTATTACTTTCTTCTATATTGAATAGAAAAAAGTATTGGATTCGTAAAAATTTTCGACCTCGGTTTCTTGATGGATTTACACTTTTTGAGAGCTGTAGAACACGATTCGACCATTTTTAGAAAATGTCTGTCTGACTCTGTGTGTACGTGTGTGTGAGAGACAAAATTTTGTGGCAATTGTATCTCAGGTACTACTGCACAGATTTTCATAGAAATTGGTATGTAGTTACACATTTACATAAATTAGTGCTTATCAACTTTTGGTAAAAATTATCTAACAACTTGCTTTGCCATCCCGCTTTTCTAAATTTTTAACAAGGTGGTATAGGACAAAATTTTGTATAAATCTGCATAAAGAGAAATACTTTTTAATAATCATTATGAAATTTAAAAGAATCATTTGTGATAGAGATAGTCATCTAGGAAAAAAAAATGTGTATGCAGGAGCCTCGCCTCGAGGGGAGTAAATTTTCACGATGGGTATCTTTCAAAAGAGCTCGCCAATACCTTTAAAACGAAAGGTTGAACCCTCTATCTGCGATAATTTAAATAAAGTTATCTTTTTTCCCCATTTTTTTTTAAATGTAATATTGAGAATAAAATTGATTTTTTTTTAATATTTAGTGTTATACTACTTCTCTAATATAGAAATCGTCTGCATTATCATGGGAGATAATGCCTTTAAATGATAATTTTAATAAATTATTTTTACTGAGTGAATTTTTATAGGAAAATATGGAAGAGAAAGTCATGTGATGGCCCCAACATACTAGTTTTACCTGCACGTTAGTGTATTCTAACATTTTTTATTTTAAGTGTAATTGTTTATCATGTTCTTATTTTTTATCATTCAACCTCTATTTAAAACTAATTCCTACATTAATGCCTTTGAACTGAGCTTTACGTTACAGAATATATTCCAATTAAATCCAATCCATACCATTCTTTAGATATTAAAGGAAGTGTTGATTGAATGTAATCGACCGAGCTTCCGTAATGTAAAGCTCAGATCGGAGGCACTATTATAGAAGGTGTTACTAATTTTCAGTGTTTTTTTACTACATTTTATTACTTCTCAAAATATTTACTATAATTATTCCTCTTTCAGGTTGTTTTTGAAGGAATGAAAGATAACAGTGTATTCTTTTGGTTTGATTCTTCTAGGAAAAATTATTTTTCTCCTCTTAAACGCCGAATTCAGAGTAAAAGGTTCGGGTTTTCACATGCAAAGTATTATCAGATCTTGCGAAAGTCATTTAAGATGCTTGAAAACGAAGAATATTGTTTGGATCTTGGAATCAACTGGGTTACCGATTACCAATCCGTTTTGTTTTCAACATGGCAAAAGAAAACAAAACCGTTCGAAAAAAAGAAAAACAAAAATCAGAAAATAACATTCATAGAAATGGTGTTTCATCAAAGAAAGCCAAAAAAAATCTGTAAGAAGAAAAAAGAAATAAAAGAAGAAGATGGGGAAAAGAAATAGAAAACAAACAGCTTTATTTTTGTTGTAACAGGAAATTATATAAACTTATATTATTTTTATAGACGAGTTATAAGCAGTTCAGAAATCAGATATCATTGTCCAAATTACAGCAACAACCTTTTATAATTTCACTTTACTCACTTAAAAAAATATATATATACTTATGAAATTGTTTTAGTTTTTATGAAATTTAGTTTGATTCAGAATTATGTAATGAAAAATGTGTTTCAAGTTATATGTTTTATATCTCTTGTTTTATATCTCTTTTCTTATTTATTTAGATTTATTTTTATTAAAAAATTAATAAATCAAGTAATGCTTACAATGATTAAAACAGAATAGTTTATTTTTTTAATTGATAACACAGGTCAACAAAAATAAAGCTGACAAAATTTGATTTGATGATTTTAGCTGATCTTTATGTTTTTTGATGTGCTGAAACCGAAAATGCAGCCCATTTTTCTCTATCACGTATAGATTTTTGCCCATACAGGGTGTCTGCAGGCACAATTTCTTGCATGTACCATCATAACAGTAGGTTGGTTGGTTGGTACGGTTCTACGTCGCACTAGTGCTGCGCTAGTACAACAATAGGTGTCCATGATTAATTAATCAAGGAAACATACTATAAAACTTACTATATAATTATATTGGTGAAAGAGTAATGGAAGAAATTGTATAGGCAGGCACCCTGTATTGACAAAAATCTGTACGTGATAGAGAAAAACTGGCTCCATTTTCGGTTTCAGCACACCAAAAAACATAAAGATCATCCAAAATTATAAAATCAAAATTTTACATGTCGACCTGTGAATTAACTTATATTAAATCTTTTTAGTAATTTCCAACAAATCAAAAAAATGTTTATATGACATGAATTTCTCTGTATATATGTCCGTGTTTTAATTCCATAAATATCGGTAAAATCTCTTGAAATTGATGCATGTTATTCATGTTCAATATGGCATAATCCCAATAGAAAATTATATAAATAACAAGATTGGTTCACGTACACCCGAATAATTTCCAAAATATTATGCACTGTGAGAAGGTTTTCCTATAAAGCATTTTAATACATTTCCACTGTACAAAACATAATGAGGTATACATATGTTATTGGCATGTGCAAAATTGATTTATTATAGAATATGGTATGATTAGCATTAATGTTTTATTTGAAGGACCGCACAGAAATATTTAGGCATCTTAAATTAGTGGTAGTGGTATATAATCTGTTTTCCTTTAGGGCTACCTTTGAAATCCTGTTTTGAATGAATTATGAGTAACAAATCCAAGAATAATGAGTAATAAAATGTAAAATAGGTAAAAGCTGTCATTGCTAGAAAAAAAATGTTGAGATTTGCATACTTGTGAAGAAGAGGAAGCATTATGCAAAACAGGTTACGGTATAAAACGCTTGCAGACGTTGTAATCAGAAGACATAAAATTGTCCTAACGAAACTTTTCTTTAAGAGAAATTTGATACACGTATAAAGACATAGAAAATAAAGTTTACATAGTGAATTAAAGAAAAAAAAATGTAGAATTATTTTTTGAAACAAAAGTTTTCGAAATCTAAAACTGACCTACCTAATCGGAATGACTGCACATTTTCCTGCAATAACCATGTAATACATGAGAAAGGATATCTAAAATGAATTTACGTAACAATAAAAAAAAAAAAAAAAAAAAAAAAAAAAAAAAGTTAGAGTCGGTTTTGAGATACCAACTTTTACCAAAATTTGGCATACTCAATTGTTGACCGGAAAACAATAATCACATATAAAAGGATATACGGCGAGTTTGAAAAAATTCCATACAGCCGTTTTTAAAGGAACGCACTTGCGAGACCTGAAATTGAGCTATTTATACAGGACGCCTATCAATTTTCCTGAACTAACCATTTATATCATTCGAAAGGACATTTAATGGAGTGTTTATATAGCAACGTTGAAAAAAATCGTTAGAGCCGTTTTTGAGATACAGACTTACGGTCCCACTTCAGGTTTCCGAAGTCCCACTTCTGTTTTTTCAATTTTCACCAAAATTTGAAAAATTCATCTGTACACCAGACCTGTTTCAATTTTGTAGTTTCGTAATTCTATCTTTATTAGATTCGGAGATATATAGTCAGAAGATTCCCTACATACACACATACATACACGCACACACACTGACCAATTGTCAAAAACTTCTTTTTTTGGACTCAGGAGACCTTAAAATGTGTAAATCAGGTGAAAACTAGATATCGAGTTTTTGGACCAAACAGAATACTTCCATTATCTACGGTAATCGGGTAATGGAAGTAAAAATGGACGTCCCATGCCGATACTACATTAATTACATAGATAATAAACGTAAGAATAGCATATAAGTCTTAAAAGAAAATTAATTGTGTACTTTTTGAGACATTGAAGGTCAAAGGTCAAAATGCTTGACTTTAAAGTAAAAATTAAATATATACACACATATATATATATAGGGGAGACCCGTGTACCTAGGGCCATCAAGTGCCTAGGTCCAACCCACTTTATTTGAATAAAATTTAGCTTTAAGTTTTAATATTCAGTTGGGCGAGTAACAACACCAGTTGCTACATTTACAATCACTTTGAAACCATTCAGGAGAAAGTTTTACAAATTACATGTTCAAAAATAATTTACATGGTTTAAAGTAAAATTTTACAGCTCATCTCTTTTGCTATTTTACAAAAGTCAGTCAAATTATTTTCTTTTATTTCTAGTGTAAAATTTTTCTTGCTACATTGAGTAATATATGAGATACTTAATTAGACCTCTCTGTGTGTGGGTTTTTTAGTGGAAGGTATTTTTAATGAAGTTACCGAAACTTGTACCTAGGGCCACATAGCTGAATTGTACCTAGGGCCATGGATGGCCCTAGGTACAATTGAAATCTTATTCTTTATGTTGTTACAATTTAATTGAAAAACTTTTACAATTAAACGAAGGATAATGTTGTATGAGGGACATTACTTCAACCCACCACCAGTCATAAGCTTCAACCGTTGGACAGAGGTGTGTTTGGACCTTATACGATATACTACGTACAGTACAGTCTGTAGTAATTGGATGCTGTCAAACCCTGGCAAACCAATCACTATATATGAAATTGCTGAAAATGTTGGCAAGTCCTATCCGTCGGTCTTTACTCCTGTGAACATTCTATCAGGTTTTCCTGTAACTGGCATATAGCCAGCAAATCAAAACATATTCACTGCCCAGGAAACCGTCCCATACTGTAATCATAAAAAAAAGAAATCCAAACAAGCATTAATCGAAAAAGCATATATAAATATGTTTCTTGACGCATAAAACATTAGCCCTCGTCAGCTCGTTTTCGAGTTATAAATTCTGAAAGTTCGCTAATAATCGGTGAAACCACACCTAAATCGATAACACCACGCCTTACTGAAATAATGAATAAAATCCAAAATAAGCAGAAATTGAAAGAGAATAGACAAACTTGTTCTTTGATGCATTCATCAGTTCCCTATTTCCGCTTTGAGATATATTCAATTGAGATATAATGCCTAAAAATTCACTGAAATTGAATCTAAATATTGATAAATGTCATGGTTCTAGCAGATTTGGATGAGACTCCTCCCACTTCTTTCTCGTTACTAAATTTTTACTCAAACTTAAATATAGATTTCTCGAGAACGGACTTATGAGGGATAACAGTTTTTGCATCAAAAATCATGTTATATTATGCCCTCTCGAATGAACATAATTTAATTGATTTCTATTATTACACTATTGGCATGGTTTCCTGGTGAGAGCGAATATTTAAATTCAAATGTTGCTGAGAGACAAGCTCCCTCCATAAATTTCCAAAAAAAGATTTTCTTCAGGAAGAAAGTGTACCAACAATGATGGAACTGTATGTCTCAGTTTCATGTTCTGTAGAAATTTCGAAACTTTCATCATCTAACATATTTTCGTGTGTCATGCTTGAACAGGTACAACTTTTTCTGAAGCAAAACCTCGTACAAAAACTACTCAGGGAAAAGATGTGGTCGTAAACCAGGAAGATCTAGAAATTTAAGAAACATTCAGAAAAAAAAAAAAAAAAAAAAGCTATTAGAATATATCTCAATGGAAAAAAGAGTGAAAAATTCGGTTTTTTAAATTAAGACAACATCATGATAATTATCAAATGATAAATAAATGTGTTACTTAATATTGTTTTTTTTATAAAATATATGTTTATATGTTTATTTTCTATTCATTACAAAATGAAATCTAATTTTAACCCTTTGCAGCGCAAGACAATTTGAAACATTTAAATTATACTGCCACCGGAATTCATGAACTAAATTAAACTAAAAGAAATTTTAAATTTTAAGGTTTAAAAAACCGGCCTTTTCTGATACGTTATAAACGTGAATTTTTGCTAAAATATTTCCGGGATGAATTTTTGCAGCTGGATCTTAAATTTTGCGTCCTTGTGGCGAGGACACCGCGCGTTAAGGGGTTAAGGGAATGGCCCTAAGTACACTGAGGCCCTAGGTACAATGAGGTCTGGCCCTAGGTACGTTGAGGTCTGGCCCTACGTACAATGTGGTCTGACCCTAGGTACAATAAGCGTGTTGTACCAAGGGCCATGTGTGAAATTTATTTAAAAACCTTCTGTTTGTCGGAATTTATTATTTTAAGTGTTTGTATTAATCTCAATTAAAAGAAATTAGTTCTTAAGATATGTACATATAAGTTTCATGATTTTTAGCAGGTCAGGGGCTCTGTTTTTGCGGATTAAAAAAAGCAAATGAGGTCTGGCCCTAGGTACAGTGAGGGTGTTGTACCTAGGGCCATGAGTTAAGTTTATTTTAAAACCTTCTATTTGTCAGGATTTATTATTTTATGTATTTATATTAATCCTAATTGGAAGTAAATAATCCTAAAGATATATAAATATCAGTTTCATAATTTTAAGCAGGTCAAGGGCTCTGCTTTCGGCCATTGAAAAAAAGCGGCCCTAGGTACACGGGTCTCCCTTATATATATATATATGAAAGGATAAAATAATCAAGATTCTAAATTAGTATTTAAATTAATATTAAGTGATAACTTAATATTAATATCTCAGAATAAATCTTAATTTTAAGAACAACTTTATGAGAATTCTATTTGAGTGCCCAGGTAAAGTTAGTTTCCAACAGAACTTCATGGCGCGGGAATCTGATTTCAGAATAAGTTTTAGAATCGAAATTACGCAATCGTCTAATGTAAGCGGCCAAACATTGCAAAATGCTTAATCCCAGATGTCCGGGTCAACCAATGATAAAAGGTAGGCGGGTTTTAGATTAGCTAATTATCCAGTAAGAATTCATAAGAATAGTTTCGGTTCCCGTCGAAATATGCAGTATTTAATCTGGAACACACGAAAAGTCGTGTCTTTTTACGATAATCACTTGCTTAGTAAACTCACGTTTAATTAATACTCCATCATGTAAAAGTTTACGAAATAGATTCGCGGCCCTTCGGGGTCCTGCGGCTAGATAATCGCCGACAATCGGCATTGTTTTCCCGGGACATATCGCTCAGGATGTCCGAACAACCGGTCCATGACTGCATCATCTCTATTGTGACTGCACCTCTAGAACTTAATAAAGTATATTAGTTTAACTAATGGGCTCATCATCTGCTTTATAAGATGCCTTAATTCCTTTCATAAGATGATCGTACACATTCGTAATCCAGAACTCATTTTTATCATTACATATATATATATATATATATATATATATATATGTGATATATCATTTAAAAGCCTAAATCCTGTGTTATAAGATTTCTAATGATACCAATCTGAAATCTCTAAGTTAATTAGGGAACAAAATATATGGGTAAAACTTACGTTATATTAGTATGAAAATACTGATGGAGGGTTGCATTTCAATTTATAACTCAGCATGCTATGGCCGTCCCATGTTTAAATTTTCAATAATTATAGATAATAAACATGAAAATGATATATAATTTTTAAAAGAAAACTAAATATGTACTTTTTGAGATATTGAAGAGTTAATGTCAAAATGTTTGACTTTAAAATGAAACTTTTAAAAAATATAAATAGTATGTGATATATCATTTGAAAGTCTGTATTATAAGCTTTGTAATGATACCAATTTTATATATCTAACGTAAGTTAATTAGGGAACAAAATATGGGTACATTTGCAGCAGAAGAATTTTGAAAAATTGCATTTTTTACCCATTTTTGCAGTCCAGTGTATCAAAAACTAACAGAGATGGGTACTTATTAATTGGTATACATCCATTTCTGAATAGAAGAAAGAAATAAGGCCTATACAAATCTGAGGGGCTCAGGTTAAAAATGCAGGTTTTTTTGTGTTTATTTGACATGGAATGACCCTGTGACAGATTGCAATGCTCCATCTAATCGGCTTCCCACCGTTTAGTTCGATACATTTAGCTTAAACTGATTTGTTGAATATTTTTATTAGGGTAAGTTTCATAATTTAGTTTTCGTGCAATTTTATACTATTTTCGATGCAATGATCTCTAGAATGCAAGCTTTATATGAAATATACTTTGTTAAGCATAATTTAAATTTCGAATAACTTACGAATTTTCCAAATGAAACATCCCTAGTCAATTATATTCAAACTAGTATCACAAATGATATTTTAAAAGTGGTTTGACAACTTTACAATGAAAATAACCCTCGAAACGGACGTTTATGCGAAATTTTGCCCCATTCTGACATGATAAACAGCATCGTAAATTTCGAATAACTTACAAAATTTTGAAAGTTGAATTTTTAATTTATTATGTTCATGAAAGTATCATAAATAATATTTTATAGCTGGTATGAGATATTTACAGTAAAAATATTCCTTTCAATACATTGCTGGAGTTTGACATGTAAAAAAAATAAAATCTTAAATTTCAAATATCTTACAAAATGTTGAAAGTTGGATTTTCATAGATACAGTCGGCAGCAAAATTATTCGAGCGCCAGCATTAATTCCTATGTAAAAAAAGTGCACTTAATACTGCTTTGTTAAATAACTCTCTGTCGAGTCATGTTCCTAGTCAGTCTAATAACATGATTCGACAAGGATTTGTTTAACCAAACAGTATTAAGCGTTTTTTTTTATTTTTTAACATAGAAATTATTCCTAGCGTTCGAATAATTTTGCTGCCGACTGTAATAATGATCATGTAATTATGTTCATAAATGATATTTTAAAGCTCATATGAGATATTTATAATAAAAACATTCTTTTAATACACTTTTAAGCAAAATTTTGCTATATTTTTTCATGTTAAGAAAATCATAAATTTCGAATAACTTACGAGATTTTTAAATTAGAATGTTGCAAATCAATACAGTTATTGCCAGTGTCACAAGTGCTATTCTAAAACCGGTTCGAACTTTCTGCCATCACTTTTCTTGGGATATTTTGTACACAAACTAATAAACTAACAGACTAACAGACTAACACCTTACAGACGAACATTATACCGATTTTGTTATTTCTGGATTTCTCATACTTCAAAATTTGTAAGAAACTTAAAAAACCAAGGTTGAAAATATTCACGATTACCTAAGTTCCATACCTATAGTATGATAGGGAACTAAAAGCTAGTTATAGAATTTTACTTCCTTGAATAATCATGTGTTCTTTTTATAGTATAGTTTGCTTTTGGTGTGCTAATAAAGAGAGCACGATATTCACACTAAGTAAGTGTAATTTACTTTTTCATTAAATTTATAGCATACGGGTGGGTAAAATAGTTATTATACACTCAAACATTAAGAGTTGTTCTAAGTTCTAATTTATAATTATCCAAAATTGAGGTAAATTTATGGTGCAAAGTGCCCCAACGTTTATTTTAAAGCTCTAATAATAATAATCAGTATATATAGTTATCCTCATCCGTGGCTGATTCTGTCACATTTTAGGCTTAAGAGATAGGCTTAAGAGATTTCCTTGGACTCTGTCTCCAAATTTTCATACTTTAGTTAATTTTTAAAAAAATCTAATTGTCCGATCGATAAGCTGTTTAAACAGACGTATTCAGAAAAAATGCGCCTTTCATTTGGTACCTTATTTGTAACGAATATATAATTAGATTTTTTAAAAATGAATTAAAATATGAAAATAAAAGCTTTACATTTAAATTTTTAATTGTTGCCATTTTTTTTTCAGCATAAAATGAAATATGCTTTCCCGTAAAAAAAAAAAAAATAAATAAATAAATAAAAATAAATAAAAATAAATAAATAAATAAAAATAAAAATAAATTTGCTCATGCATATGAAAAAAATGACGTCTATAAAATAATAATTTTAAAGGTAACGAAGAGATAAACAAAGTGAGAAAATTTCGCACGGACTTGCTAGCAAATGAATTATTTAAAGAGAGAAATAAATAAAATTAAACGATTATTTTTCAACGGGCGCCTTAGTCTCCCTACAACAAATTAGTAATAATAATAATAATAATAATAAAAATATACAGACACGACATTATTTCATTATTTAAAACATGAAAATCTGACATTGACAGATTTTAATTTAGTGCCAGAGGCCTACTGCTAAACTTGTTAATATCGACAAATTCTTCTTTAGTTAATTCGTGACGATCTAAATTCCACGATAAAGTTTTCATTAAATCAAACCAATGTGTTTCAGCTGCAGATACTGTAACAAATAACGTTGGAAGTCCAAACTGTCTTATAGCCGCAAAACAACGTTTTTTCTCTTTTTCCCAATGAGGGGGAGGTGTGCCTTGGGGGGGGGGACTCATGTCAAAGGTGTGCCTTGTGGGGGGACTCATGTCAAAGTTGTACCTTGGGGGGGACTCATGTCAAAGTTGGGCCTTGGGGGGACTCATGTCAAAGTTGTACCTTGGGGGGGACTCATGTCAAAGTTGTGCCTGGGGGGGGGACTCATGTCAAAGTTGTGCCTTGGGGGGGACTCATGTCAAAGTTGGGCCTGGGGTGGGACTCATGTCAAAGTTGGGCCTTGGGGGGGACTCATGTCAAAGTTGGGCCTGGGGGGGGGACTCATGTCAAAGTTGTGCCTTGGGGGGACTTCATTCAATAAATCCCCATTCAATAAACCGACTGAAATAGGCCCTTAGCACTATTAAGAGTGACGTATAAAAATTCGACAACGCTGTACCGACTGAAATAGGCCTCTAGCCCTAAAAAGAATTGATGCAATTTTCTTTTATTGACTATTGGACCATACAAGAAGTACCACGACCATATAACGAAGTACTACGGAAGAGAATAATGCAGATAAGATAAACTAACCGTTACAAAATCGTGGTTATAACTGAATGAAGAGGAACTGACTACCTCAAAATAAAAGTATTTAAGGTGAGAATATTAGGTTATCCAGTCATTCCTAAAAGTAAAATCCCTTTCAGCTGCTATCAAGATTAGCCGGAAACCTAATGGTCATCTCTTTCAGTGCCCAGAATATCGCAAATCCTCGAATAAGAATAAATTTTTAAGAATAATATTATGAAACGTTATGAATTAGATTACTTTATCAACAGGATATTATCAAAAAGTGTAAATCTAGTTTTAGAAAAATTACCGAAAGAAAAAATGTTTTCTAAAAACTACTATTTCGAATGAATGTAGTGTACAATGTACATTGATTTTTGAATGTAGTATAAAATGAATTCCGAACGGACCTATTGTTTTTTATTTCAATATATAACCATATTACTCACTTTCTAGTATTGAAATAAATTTATGCAATTATTTTATGAAAAATTTTCTACATAAATTATAAATTTTTAAGTACCGTGATAGTCAAATTATTAGAATTTTTTTTTTTTTTTTTGACATTTTTTTTCTATCAATAATAATACCAATTATAATAATAATAATAAACTATTCTTGAACTTGAGACACGGAAAAAACATTGATAAACTCAGATTTTTCACTATCAATTTATTCACGAGTTCAGTTCGAGGACCAACCATATACTGTAGAAAAATACAAATATATTGGATCACCCTGTATCATAGATTAAAAATGCAAATGATTTGTAACTTGAACACATAATTTTAGTTTATATGTACAGTATTTGTATGTTTTTTTTTTTTTTTTTTGAGAATCGCACGATTATTTAGTCAGATATATATGTATGTATTTTTAAAATTATTAATTTTTTTGAAAGTTTTTGCTTAAAACAAGAATGGATTCCAACAAAATTTTACAAAAATCGCAGACAAATTGACAAAACATTAGTGAAGCTTTATTCTGGACTACACAAAATGCCCATGAATAATTATTGGTGATATATATATATATATATATATATATATATATATATATATGTAGTACAGCGCATGCGTGAAAGATAGATTTTTTTTTTTTTTTATATTACATGCATTGAAAGCCATATTGTTCAACTTATGTCAAAAATACATTTGATTAGGATAAAAATAAAGCAAGTTATCGGAAAAATTGAGATAGATTTTTAGATATTTTCCAGAGTCAAATTTCCTAAGGGATTCACATGCCACTTATTTAATTCGGATATCCAATTATTTCAACCACGTTGCAAAAGTACTTTTTTGTGAAAAACCACTTACACTGTTAAAAATTTTTGTTCATTTACTGAAATGATTACCCAGAGTGTAAATTTGAAATAACTCTTAGTTAAAAGTAAATTATCGAGATTATCAATCTTTATTCTGTATTTTTATCGTTTTTATTATTTAACCCCTTACCTGCCAGGGAAAACTTATGAGTTTTTATTAAAATCACACAATCAACTGTGGAAGAAAATCATATTTATTGAAAATTTTATTTTTCCGATTGAGTGAAAATAATGCCTGGACCGGGACTCGAACCCCAGATCTTTGACTTACAAGGTCAAGGCTCTACCAATTGAGATATCCAGGCCGACACCTCGGTCAGCATTACTCACTCAGACAACCTTAAGGCAGAAACATCTCTGGTCTATCATGTAGATAGCTCAACAAAAAATAAGCCGCAGGAAATGGAAAACACCATTAGATAATGGGAGAAAGAAACACAATTTTTATTAAAATCACACAATCAACTGTGGAAGAAAATCATATTTATTGAAAATTTTATTTTTCTGACTGAGTGAAAATAAGTCTGAGTGAGTAATGCTGACCGGGGTGTCAGCCTGAATAGCTCAATTGGTAGAGCCTTGACTTTGTAAGTAAAAGATCCGGGGTTCGAGTCCCGGTCCAGGCATTATTTTCACTCAGTCGGAAAAATAAAATTTTCAATAAAACTTACGAGATTCGTTTCCCAATACCACCATTCTATCCCAATTTTGAAATGAGTAAATACTTCAAAAACACTGTCGAGATCACTTTTAAAGGTATTTTATTGCATTGTCAAACTGTGTCAGTAGTTTCATTGGTAGAAGTATAATACAAAGGATCGTACTTTTGAAAAACGTATATATACGCCCGGGGCAGGTAAGGAGTTAATTTCTCAATAAAAGATGTCGTCAGCAAAATACAAATTTCCTTTCAATATTTAATGTTATACTTTTCTTAGACGAAAAATATTTACGATGAATATGGAAAATAACTTTTATAAATAATAAGTCTAATTTACGGGATTTTGTACAGCAAAATATAGAAGAAAGTTTTGTTAACGCGAACACATACTAGTTCAGATTGTGGAAATATATTAATTAAAATTGAAATTCAGTTTACATTAAAATAAAAGTTTTGCTTGCTGTGAAAATTTGATAATTTAAGATAGCTAATGTAACTGAAACACGTAATATAAAAGAAAAATTTTTAAGTGAATTCCTACTTACAAACACTATCGGAAAAGTTTTCCTTTTTAATAACTTTGAATTAGGAAATAAAAAGGGCGCGTGAAATATGAAATAAAAATAATTATAAGATTTAAAAAAAAAAAAAAAAAAAAAAACTTTTTATAAATCATGTTTTAAGTTTTCTGATGAATCACAGAGCTCTTAACAATGTGCATAATTTTTTTAAAGTGATATTGACGTCAATTTTTATGATATACATAATTTAACTTTTTATAATTTTTTAATGTTCACGTTTAATTAAATGTATTTATTTTTATGTCGAAAGAAAATGAACTCATTTTTTTTTTTCTTTGGCAACAATTAAATTATAGCTAATATTTTAGTGGCTATAATATCGCTATTAGGATGTTATTATTTTCATATTTTAATTAATTATAAGAAAACTAATAAAAAATTTGAAAATCGGACTTCGAAGTATTGTGTTGTCACCGTGTTCTGAGCAATCCTGCAAGTTTCACATTTCTAGCTATTCGGGAAGTTATTTAAAAATCGATTGAAAGATTTGTACAAGATATAGGGAGAGTGTGAACTAATAGTAGGAATTGAAAAAACACTCTTTGATAAAGTGGACAATAACTGATAAAATGCTAAGATAAATTTTATCTGTAGTTTTAGTTTTATAAGTTGTACTTAACGACCAATAGAGCTTTGACTGATTACTTTTTTTTTTTTTTTTTTCATATAATAGAAAAGTTTCAGTTAGTTTATCTTTAATCAGTATTGAACAAGTTTTTATTACCGTTATGTATTTGAAAAAATATGTGAATATGTTATTTTTGATTTTTTTCCATATAATGAAATAGTTTCAGTCAGTGGATATTTAATCATTATTCAACGAGTTGTTACTATTATTATGTATTTTTTAAATAAGTTGAACCTTTTGTATGCTTAATAGCCACATATATTGACAATGCCCGATTAACAAATTTTTGTGCCCAGGGCACTTTTAGTTTTTTTTTTTTTTGTGTGTGTGTGTGTGTGTGTGTGTGTCCCTTTAGAAGATCCAGAACCAGATTAAAGAAAAAATATAGTAATCGGCTTCTCGACCCCCCCCCTCCCCCCAGCTCAACTTCCGCCATAGAGCGGACGTTTGCTGCAGTTAAAAATTTCAAAGCTATTTGCACTTGCACTATGAACGAACAAGCTGTTGTAAATTCTAAAACAGGGATAAGGCGCCGCAGGTGCCAGTGAGCGGGACTTTGCTAAAGTCAGAATTTTCAAAAATCATAACACGGTGAACGAACAGGCTGTTTCACATATTGAAACGGTATAAGGGCACCGCAAGTGCTACCGAGCGGGAATTTACTGCGGTTAAATTTTTCAATAAAGCTATTTGCACTATATATCGACAAGCTGCTGTAGGACCTAAACAGAAAAAAGGCGCCGCAAATCCCACCAAGCGGAAGTTTCGAAAAGTCGGATTATTCAAGGAACGTGAACAAGCAGGTCGCCGAAGGCGGCTAGTGTAAAATAAAAATGTACTCAGTTTCTAAAAGAGTAATAGATCGAAAAATTCTACGGAACAAACGAAAAAAAAAAAAAAAAAGTGATTTTTTTTTTTTTAATAGCCAAATTTCAAAACAAAACATATGCTAACATTATAAGTAAAAAACTCAATGATTTAATAAAAGGTCCCGTATTTTCGTAGAAGACGCTTATACTAAATTACAACATTCTGCCATGAAAGAGGCTAAAGCTGTTCTCTTAGGAAAAGCTAATCTTGTTTTGATGTTTCACGACTTTATTGTAAATGGTGTGTTTTGTATGTATATGACACTGAGGAGGACTAGTGTTTAGCCGAAACGTCTGTCTTGCGTTTTTAGTTTTTTGATTAAGGTGCCTGTCTACCGTCGGAGGTGATTTTTTTAATAATTCGAAAATTGCCTATTTATGTGCATTATATGATAGAATATAGTAAAAAAATAGTGAATAACCTGAAAAAAAAAAAATGCAAATTTTAAAATATTTTGATATTTAGGCTCAAAATATGCATAAAATTTGCGAAAGAAAAAGCACTCTTACAAAAAAAAAAAAACATAAGTCAAATTTTTATAAAGATATTTTTATTCTGTAAATTTTATTTAGATTATTGAAAGGTCCTTAAGAGAGTGAACTACTCTCAAAACTATAACCATGTTATTTAATATTTTAGAGAAGATAACGTTTTTACATGCTGAAAAATCATGAATATACATGGTAGTTCATAACTTCTATCGACAAAATAATAATAATAATAATTTAGCTAGATTCATTGTCATAGTTCAACCCTTAAAAGAACTCCTCTAGAGTAGTTTGTCAAAGTTTCATAAAGTTTCAATTATAACTTTTGGAGTTATGATGTCTTGGGATAAAGCAAAATGCTAAAAATCTCATTTTGAGAAAAAGCAGAAAACGAATTTAAAAACAAGATTTTACCTATTAAGCAAAAAATAATTTTAATAAGTTCCTGATTTATTTCAAAGCTTTTTATTTTCTTTTTTAAATTCATTTTATATTCAGTAACAAATTTTGATGGCTTATATTGAGTAAAACATTTATGTAAACAAACATTTACGAGTCATTTCCGATCACTTCCGGTTTCAAAAACTGGCGAGAGACTAATATGAAAATGCCTGTAACTCAAGTTCTAAGCAAGATAGAAACAAAATTCAAACTGATTTAGAAAGCTAAAATGTCAGGCTTTAATACTGACTCAAAGATAGAAAATCGGAGTTTTGACCGAAAATTGCGTTTTAAAGGTAGGCTTAAAATGTACTTTTAACATTTTTAGTATTCAATTTTTAGTGTTCATTTATCACAATATGGAAACTCATAATACAGGTGTATTTCAAGCAATTATTTAAGCATAGCTTTCATGTACTCGAATTATTTTGTGCGGTTCTGTAAGCTTTTCATTAGTTTTCTATATCCTACATGAATATAAGTAGAAAAGAACATATATAATTTTTATTTTATTTTTGGAGTGTAATGATGTTAAACTGTACCGATGGGAAAATTTACCCATTAGACGTAATACATTTTAATAATTTTGTTTGTTGCTCTATACGAACCATTTATTATATCTCAATAACAAGTTCCAATATTCTAATGGGATTCGGACTTAGAGTAATGAATTTGGATTTCCTGTTATATCTGTTATTTTGATAACAGATGCACATACAGACACACAGATCATCAGCTAAAATTGAGAATTTTGGAATCACCTTACCTCAAAACGTGCAATTATGGCGAAAAAATTCCTTCCGAATATTTGATCAAAAACAAATGCATTCTTTACCCTAATATAGTGAATAGAAAATAAAAACAATATTCGTTTGTAAATTGTTCAAAAGTTTTGTGTGGAAGTGTAGATTTCAATAACTAAATATGATATACATTTTGTGAACCATTCAGTTTAATTTGTAAGGATTATTAAATGAAATGATAATGATAATTTTATAATTATACAAAATTGGTTAAACAATATAAAATATGAAGTATGTATTTACGCGTTTGTTGTCACAGCATTCTAGAAAATGTTATCCAAGCACATTTTCTGGAATTGGTTACACAAGCAAAAGAATTATCTTTTATGAAAAAAATATTCCTTTGTTTTCCTCGCTAATCAGGCATTTTTTAGTGTTGTTTCCGAAAAAAAAAGTTTTGTTATCATTTAATAATCTGTCAAACATATGGAAGGTAAATTTCCCCTTTCTTATCTTTATAAAGTTTTAGTTTACATTTTTAACTGAGAAAAATATTTATATAAGCATCAAATTTACTCGTGTTGTTCAGATTTCGACTGATTTCAGTTGCGGTTACAGAACACTAAACTTATATCCTGTCACCATGAATTTAGTAGATGAGGGCGTTTTCAATTTGACGGAAAGTGTTTGTGACATCGAAAGACATTTTTGTGAGTTTTATTTAAAAATTCTTAAAGAATGTTTTGATTTAGACAAAAATCTTTCGATTGAGAAGAAAGGTTCGTATCAAGAAACTAACCAGAAAAAATATAGTTGTACTGGTATAAACAATCAAGTGCAAGAGTTGCTCTTATTAGGAATCCAGGATACTTGCTTAGGCTTACGAAAATTCTATGCATCTGTCATGAAATATAAAGAAATTGTAAAGTATCTATCAATGAAAAATCATATAGAAATATACTGTGTATCAGGAGAATCAATTTTTGCAGCTATCGGTGTATGCAAATTGATAGACGAAGCTGTTAAAAAATACGGATTGTTAGACTCAATGTATCTGAAGCATATTCAGCTGGCAATAACTGAAAACAGACAGAACTGGAAACGAATATGTTCCTTCATTGTGAAAAATGTTAATTCGTGTTATAAGAATTTAAAAATTGAACTTGAACTAATTGATGAACAATCAGATCATTTATCTGTTGAAATTTTCCATAGGATTGCAAAAGCTGATATCGTGGTTATGTCAAGATACTTCTCTAAATCCCCTTATTTGGCGACTTTTTTTTTAGAGGTAAGCAAATCTTTGTTGTTTCCTAGATATTCCTAGAAACATTAATAATAATAATGACCATCTTCTGTTAGGAACAATTCCGGTTAGACCGCTTCAAAACATAGACTTTTGGTAGAAATTTTTTTTTCTTAGAAATGCTATGTATTTTTATTTATTTATTTTTATTTTTATTAATCTGCATAAATGTTACATCATTAGAAAGATCTTTCAAAACTGAACATTTTTTTGTGCTTACACTTTTCCCTTAATCTCAATATGTAAAAAGATTTCAACGAAAGTTTATAACTATCATTGCAATTCTAAAATACCCATGGAGGATAAAATTAAAATGTAATATAAAATTCAATCATAAAAATCATGGGCTAATAGTTATTGCCTCATTTCCTTGCAATCATGTTAATGTACTTATCTGATTGTGGCGTCATATTTATCAAATTAGTTAAAATAAATAAGGTTACAAATAAGGTACCTAAGGTTACTTTGTTACAAATATGGTACCTTTCATTTGGTTTCTTATTTGTAACGAAGTTTTGATTAGATATTTTAGAATTAATTAAAATATGAAAATAATTTCAAAATTGAACATTTAAATTTATGATTGTTGCCAAAAACATTTACCAGTTAATGTTATATATATATATATATATATTTAGAGGGGGGGGGGGGGCATAAGATGAAATAATGTTTTCACGCGAAAAATTAAAAATTAAAATATAGTAAATTTGCCCATGCATATAAAAAATACTTTATAAAACGAGTCGAAGAAGTAAGAGAATTAAGTACTGAGTTATATATTACGATAAATACGATATATAATATCATACGTTATATTAGACCTATCGTCCAGGGTTAGTAGGTATTTTTGTTAAAAGAAATAGTTTGTTCGTTCGGTGCAATTTGCACATTAGTCCCGTCAGGTACAACTTGCATATTAGTCACGTCAGGTGCAACTTGCACATTAGTCCCCTTTAAATATAGTGTCCAGCGAAGCTGGCAAAGCATTCGTTGATTCACTACCTTAACTGATTTCACATTCCGTCATTTTTGACGGGGTTATGTACTAGTAATTTTATATTTACGAAATTAACTTACCAATCAGTTCACAAAGTAATACCCATAAATATTTAGAACGAGTTACTTGAAAGTATACTTAACCCCTTGCCTGCCAACGAAAACTTACGGGATTCGCTTGAAAGTACCACCGTTTTCTTTTAACTGCGAAATGAGTAAATCTTTCAAAAATACTGTCTAGATTACTTTCAAAGTTATTTGATTGCATTATCAAACAGTATCAGTAATTTCACTGGTAAGAGTACAACAGAAAGAAACGTATTTCAGAAAGACGCATATATACACAACGATGCAGTTAAGATGTTAATAATTTTATACTTCACAAAACATAATAATTTAAACATACACAAAGAGACCAGAAAAAAAAAATGTCTGCATTCATCATGGAAAGTAAGTTCAATAAAAAATTGAATAAATAACTTATGGTGTATGAATTTGAATTAGATAAGAAGAAAGTCTTGTGTTGGTCACAGCATACTAGTTTTCACTTTATTTTGTCAATAGTGTTTTTTTTTTTTTTTTTTTTTTTTTTCGTAACTGAGCGATTTTTTTTTTTTTCTTACCATGCTATTTTCTATAGATTTTTGATATTTTTTAACGTTATCATCATTATTATTATTATTATTATTATTCTAAAGTGATGTTCTTTTCCCCACAAACTTGTATTTATGCTTTTTTTTTTTTTCTTTTCTTACTTAGACCTGCTAACTATACTAGTTTATCCGTAATGTTATTAAGCCCCGTCCTTTTTTCACACCAGAATAGTTGTTGAGCAATAGTCTTCTTATTTAATCATGAGAACATATTGCTGAATATTACTCTACAAGTATTCTGGTGTGAAAAAAAGGCGAGGCCTAATACCATTACGGATAAACTAGCATAGTTAACAGGTCTACTTACTATATACTATTTTCTATGGAATTTTCACATTATTCCCTGTTTCAAAATCATTATTCCCGTACTAAACCCATTGATAAACATAAAACGCATACATGAACATAAAACATACATTGAACATAAAACGCATACATGATTCGTTACATTCATAAAACTCACATTAACCCGTTAACGCCCGAATTAATTTTGCAAAATATTATTGGATGATTATTTCACTTCTAAATTAATATAGACAACTAACAGTAAAATACATTAATATAAACAATTCTTCTGATAATTTTAAATTTAAAGCCAATCCTCGTTTATTGACGTTTAGTGTTCTAGCGAGAAAACTTCGAGATAGAAAAACTTTGAGATAACAGATTAATTTCCTATTATATGTTCACAAAGATCTCGAAAGTAAAGTATTATAATATATATTATTATTCAACTTGATTTAAGTTAGTATACCTACGCAAAAAGCAAATC
The DNA here is from genome assembly GCA_963930645.1 of Salticus scenicus. NCBI lineage: Eukaryota > Metazoa > Arthropoda > Arachnida > Araneae > Salticidae > Salticus > Salticus scenicus. The sequence continues at coordinate 85,440,062 of OZ005660.1, forward strand.
TAGGTGCGACGATTGAAAAACCATAAAATGACTAGCTATCGCACTTTTCAGACTTGCTATCGCAATTTTGATCCTTTGTGGATGATCTGGCGCCTCCGTATCATAACCTCCGGGAGTATTAATTTAAGAACATAGAGGATATCTCGGCCAAAATAGGTTTTATGTGTACTTTCAACCGTTAATATACACTATACGAAGGCTATATTTTAAGATATAATGGCAGGATCAAGTATGGAACCAGCAAACTCCCATATTTAACAAAGACTTTACATTTAAAAAATATCAAAAATCCAAAAATGAAAAACAGAAACTAATTGCCATAGGCGGAATCTGCTCAGTTTTCCATCGCCTATACGGTCTCATAAATTTCTAGTGCGAGGCATGCCACATTCATATTAAGAGAAATGAATTTAACCAATCGCTCGTCACGGTGACTGACTAAAATGCTCGATCTAATAGGCTAACCCACCATTCACTTCGATACATTCACTTTAAACCTAATTTGTTAATTTATTTTATCAGTGTTAGTTCTATAGTTTTTAGTTTTCATGCTATTTCATACTATTACAGTCGGCTGCAAAATTATTCGAGCACTAGCAATAATCCTTGCCAAAAAAAAGTACACTTAATACAGCTTTGTTAAATAAATCCTTGTCGAGTCATGTTCTTAATCAGTCTAAAAACATGATTCGACAAGGATTTACTTAGCAAAACAGTCTTAAGAGTCCCCAGTAGTCAGATACCTTCCTTTCTCTTCCCCATGTAATCCAATGGGATTTTTGTTGCTTTTTATTTTCCGGATATCTCGCTCAAAAATAAAGTTATTTGAATTCTGTTTTTTTAATTCCATTTTTTGAACACGCCACTTTTTTTCTTACTAAGCAATTTCTTTAAAAAATAAATTTCAATATTTTATTTCATTAAGCAAACTTAAGGATATAACTTTCAATCTTAAAAAGAAATATTTAAATTGTATTTTTTAAAAAATTGCTTAGTAAGAACATAAGTGGAATATTCAAAGAATGGAATTCAAAAAATAGAATTTGAAAAACTTTATTTTTGAAAGAGATATCCGAAAAATACAAAGCAGCAAAAATCCCATTGGATTACATGGGGAAGGAGAAAGGAAGGTACCTGACTACTGGGGACTCTTAAGTGTACTTTTTAAATATAGGAATTATTGGCTAGTGCTCGAATAATTTTGCAGCCGACTGTATTTTCTATGCAACGATCCCAAAAGTGCAACTTTATAGTCGGCAGCAAAATTATTGAAGTGGTAGCAATAATTACTATTTAAAAGATGCACACCTAATACTGTTTTGTTAAATAAATATTTGTCGAGTCATGATATTAGTCTTATGCTGTTTATAGAAAAGTAAGTTGATGATAAAAATTAGTGATCAAACTAAAAATATATATATCTATGAAAAATGTGGATATATGCTTCAATAATTTTGCTCCCGACTGTATATAAAATATCACTCTATTCTACTAGATTGATAAAATCTAAAATTTGAAAAAAAAATGCGGGGCAGTCTTTGAGGACTGCCGATAGAAGTAAAAACTAAGTAACTTGTGAATTGTATCGTCGAGCTATTAGATTATTATTTTTGAATTATTTTGGTTTGTAAAGAAGTGTTAATGACCAATTTAAACTTTAATCATTAATTTATATTGAAAGCAAAAAGCAGAATATAACAGTCTGTATAAAAACACGTGCTTGTACTTTGTGAACAATGTATATACTGTGGAAAAAGTACATACAAACATAGAGTACAGAACTAGAAAGAGACAGATGCCAGTAGCCAGTATACTACTCGTATTAGTATACACTTTATACATACATATATATATATGTATATGAGACATGCCGCGCCGTGCGCTATATACACTCCTTCTCATAATTATAAGGACACCCGTCTTTCTATATTAACTAAACACTGAACACTATTATTTAAACAAATATATTTTTTATTAATTTGAATTTCATTAATAGACTATATTTAAAATGTTTCATCGTTTTTCTATCTTAAAAAACTTTAAATATGGTTAGAAGATGATTTTTCAGGTGTTCACAATTATAAGGACAGCTCGAATTTTAGTAATTTTTTTCAGTTATTCTTTAAATTAATATTTTATGGGGTCTCTTTGTAAGGTAGGAGGCAGTTTCGCAAAGTACGAGTCGCGAAACTGTTTTCGGGGTTTTACTTTCCCTACTAAAGTATTCTAATAAGGATTTAGGATTTTAAAAGAACTTGCGTATTTTACGAGATTCGCCAAGGGAGTTTTAGTGCAAGCGCTGTTAAAAGGAAAGATGCAAATTAGCAAAACGTATAAAAAGGATGAAGGTATCGTGCTCGGGGATGCAGGGAGTTTAGGTGTGAAGTAGGGAGTGAAGTGGCTTCTGCCTGGAAACATAAGTCTGACCGCGAGTACGCCTAGAATATCTAGCTGTTCGAGATGTCATCGAGCTAGCAGTCAAGCTTCTTTTAAGAGTGGTAATATAGTATCGTTTATTGATTTATGCTATGATAGTTAAGTTACATTCTTGCTAGCTAGTAAAAGTATTTAGTATCTATAATTTTACGAGGAAGTTTGCGCAAATAATTGTATTTCAAAAGGTCGTTTAATGGTGTAGTCCCATGCTCCCTTGAATTGAGATTTAATTAAATATAATATTCAGTTTTACATTTGTCACTGTTGATTACTTTCTCTCACTGCTTCATTAAGTATGACGTTGGAAGACAAGACAACGTCTTTACATCTTTTTAGGGTTAAACAGTCAGACATTCTCTCTGGTATATATATATATATATATATATATATATATACATTTTTTTTTTTTAATATTCAGTTTCAATACCAATTCACATAGCATATATGATATTCTTAACACATTTAAACTATTTAAAATTGCTTTCCACTTGCATGCAATTTTCTAATATCATAAGTTAAGGTTTTTTGAACTTTTAGGCCATGGGAAAGGCAATAATACAGAAGTTTCTTTCTCCAAACTATTTCCTATTGCTCTAAAAGTAGAGCAAAAATGTAAGTCTTGTTGAAAAAAATATTATTACCCCCCCAAAATCTAACAAAAATCTGATAATTCCACGTTTAAAATTTGCGGATATTCTCTTGATGTTCATAATAATAAAAAAAATTACTAAATTCATTCTGCCTTCAGTAGAAACAACTCCCCAGAGCACCATAGATCCACATTTAAAATGCAAGATTCATATCTGCCTTTAAAAAATCTGCTCTGTCTTTCGCTATCTTCATATCGTGCCAGTAACTGTTAAAACCATTTGGTTAATCAAGAATAAAATGTTTTTCATCCAAAAATGTAATATTTTACCATTTAATATTGTCTTTATTCAACTTTAAATTTCAAAAAAATTATAACAGTTTTGGTTTTTAGAATAGTAGATATATTAAGTGCACTTAGTATAATCTTGTTTACAATTATTTTTACATCAGTTATTTTAAAATATAAAGTGTCTTTATAAATATGAGAAGGAATGTATATGGATATATATGTAGAGAGATATACTCTTTGTATATATATATAATGTATACTAATAACGCACGGAGGTATATCTATGTACATATATACACAGCATACATATAGCTCATCGAAAGCGTTCGGTGACGATGACGCGAGTTCCATGATTTTTGTTCACCCAAAAGTGCTCAACGCGCCTCAAGAAGTTTTCACCTCAAATGGAAAACGTTCGGTGACGATGACGTGAGTTCCATGATTTTTGTTCACCCAAACGTGCTCAGCGCGCCTAAAGAAATTTTCACTTCAAATGGCAAGCGTTTGGTGACGATGACACGAGTTCCGTGATATTTGTTCACCCAAAAGTGCTCAACGCGCCTAAAGAAGTTTTCACTTCAATAACTTACGAAATTCTAAAATTAGAGAAATTCAGTCAATGCTATTCAAGCTAGTGCCATAAATGACATTTTAAAAGTGGTCTGACAACTTTATAATGAAAATTATCCTTCAAAACGGACGTTTATGTGAAATTTTGTATTATTCTGCCATGTTAAAAAATTCGTGAATTTCAAATTACTTACGAATTTTTCAAAGCTAAATTTTTATAGTTAATTATATTCATTTCAGCATCATAATTGATATTTTAAAGTTAATCTAAAATTTTTACAGTAAAAATATTTCTTTTAACGCACTTTTAAGCGAAGATTTACCTTAATTTCCTACGCAAAGAAAATCGTAAATTTCAAAAAATATACGAGGTTTTAAAATTAGAATGTTGGAAATCTGTAAGATTTTTGTCAGTGTCATAAGTAATATTTTATAACTGGTCTGACCTATCTGCGATCATTTGTTTTTGAGATATCGTGTACACAGACTAATAAAAAATAATATACTAACAAACTAACAGACACCCTACAGATTGACACCATATCAGTTTTGGGATTTTCGGATTCCTTATATTTCAAAACGTGTAAAAAACTCAAAAATTCGAGGTAAAAAGTTTTTATAATTACCTAAGTTACCCATACCTGTAGTATGGTTGAAAGCTAGAAACAACGTAAACTGAGATAAATAAAAGAAAAAATTGATTATATACATATATATATGTATATATGTTATAGTAGTTGTTACTGTTAGAATATGGTTCTAAAAATTTCTCAGTATGCATTTTAAGATATAAAGTTTTGTTTTAATTTCAAAATCTCAAAATCGATGTTTTTGTCAAATTTCTAACTTTTAGAAACTCTAATTTCCCTCAATGTCCACAAAAATTTTTATTTTTATTCTTATTCTTATCTTTTTTTTTTTTTTTTTTTTTAGTAGATTACATTATGAAAACTATGGTGACTTGGTTTATAGTTCTCCAATTCTCCGCAATATACAGCTACAAAAAATACAGTTACATTTGGGCGAATTCGTTCTCTACAGTTAAAAACAAAATATTCTTTCTTAGCCTTGCTACTTTTGGACAATATACAGTGTTGCACAAAAGCAATACCTTTTATAGTTTTCTTTCTGAATAAAGCTATGCATATATATATATATGCAGGTTGGTTATAATTAAACTTCACCTATAAACAGCATCATACAGCGCAAACGTGTGAACGGAATGTAATAAAATTCGGTAGATAGACTATACACAAAATGCGCTCCCGGAATTTCGAAAAAAAAAAAAAGTTCCAAAATGTCCGGCTCCTTTTCTGGAAAAACATTAAATTTATCACAATAAACGACCAAAAGGGAATACAGAAACAATATTAACAATCCATAACAAGAATTAAATAAGTAATAAAATGTAAAACCGGGAAAAGCTGTCAGTTCTAGGGAAAAAATGTCTAGATTTGCATGCTTGCGAAGAAGAAGAAGCTTTATACAAAACAGTTTTTTTTCCCTCTCAAACAGCCTACTGTTATTTTTGCTTTACCTTTACTTAATGTGATTCGATGACAAGGTGATCAGAAGCTAGTCAGTAAATGGTAATATTGTTTCTGCATTCCGTTTTGGTCGTTTATTGTGTTAAATTTTTTGTTTTTCTAGAAAAGGCGCCCTCTGGTGGACATTTTGGAGCTTTTTTTTTTTTTTTTTTTTTTTTTTTTTTTTTTTTTTTTAATTCCTTGAGCGCATCTCGTGTATAGTCTATATACCAAATTTCGTTGCATTCCGTTCATCCGTTTGCACTGTAGGATGCTGTTTAATTATAACCACTCTGTAGTTAGTTTTCTTCTTCCATATTAAAAAAAATATTTTTAAGGGCTACTAACCCTAACAACACACTTGTCCAAAATATAACCTGTAGACATCCATAGGATGTCCAAGACGTCCTTCACATCCATAGGACATCCATAGGTTGTCACTCGGAGAAGATGTGCTGTTAGGGAAAGAGGTAAAATATATTGAAGGTCGAACGATATAAGAAATAAGTTCAATTGTATAGAGTTTACAGGCCTACAAAAATGAAGTTTACAAAATTTGATTTTATGATTTCAGCTCATCTTTCTGTTTTTTGGTATGCTGAAACCGAAAATGCAGCCCATTTTTCTCTATTACGTATAGATTTTTGTCTATACAGGGTGTTTACCGAAACGATTTCTTACATATACCATCATAACAATCGGTTGGTTGGTTGGTTGATATGGTTTTAAGTCGCACTAGTGCTTCACAATTACAACAATAGGCATCTATGATTAATTAGTCATGAAAACATGCTATAAAACTTACTAGTATATGATTATATTGGTGGAAGAGTAATGGAGGAAATTGTATAGGCAGGCACCCTGTATTGACAAAAATCTATACGTAATAGAGAAAAACCTGCTTCATTTTCGGTTTCAGCACACCAAAAAACGTAAAGATCAGCTTAAATTATAAAATCAAAATTTTACATGTCGGCCCGTGTAATGTATGAGAACCACATAATTTTCTTTTCTTATTTTTAGATTTTTGATAAATATTGTTTTCATTTAAATATTTATTTTCTTTTAGGTTATCGTGAAAAGAATGAAAGACCTCTCAATCTTGTTCTACATGGACACATGCCATAAAACATATCAGGAGCGATTGAAACAATTATTATCAAAGATGGATTCTTTGGTTGAACTAAGAAGCAAGAAAGCAGTATTCGTGTTATTTGAAGATTTACAAAATAGAGAATATGTTTCGGAATTTCCATTCGTATTTAATAATACTTTTGAAGAAGTGGTGTATTCCACTTGTATTAAATGTTCTGGAATAAGTTGTGATGATTTAGTTGAAAATAGTAACAAAGATGGTACACCACATTTGAGGATTAGAAAAGACATGAAATTTATTTGTGAAAGATTTAAAAATGAAAATTCAGTACTTTCAAAGAAATATCAATTAGATACTTCGGAAGTTATAACTTTAGCCAGTCATCCTAAACAATCTCAAAATACAAAGGATTTTTCTTCACCGTCGCAAATTGTCAAACATAAAAAAAAGAAGAAGAAATCTTCACGAAAAAATAAAAATAGCAATGCGTCAGCTTCATTTAGTGTAACCAAAGAAGAAAATTACGAAACTAACGAAGCATTAAAAAGAAAACGTGTTGGAAAACTCTCCCAAACGATTTTGCAAAACCAACATCAATATTCCTATGAAAAGTATATTTTGAATGCCAAATTACTCAAAACGAATAAATTAGTGGGAAAATTACTCATAAAAAATCTTCAAAATGAAAATAAACTTTCAGAAGAAACTAAACTAAAAGTAGAAACAAGTAAGTCCCCTTCTGGAAAACTAGCCATCGCAAACCTAAAGAATAAAAATAAGCATTCAAAAGTCAAAAAAAGTATTGAAAAATTTTGTACCATAGACATTGAAAATTTTTGTACCATAGACACAGAGAATATAATTGAATATAAAGGTCCTCATTTGGAAACCAAAGAGTCACTTTTCAATTATTCTATTTTCTTAAGTGAGATTTACTATTCAAAATATTTTGACAAAGAAAAGTCGCGTAAACGAAAAATCAAATTAAACAAACTGTCATAGAGTTAGAATATTCAAAAATGCAAAATTATAAGAAGATTATAAACATAAAATTTTATTTACTTTTTCATTTGAACTTGAATTACTAATTTTATGATATAAAGGTTTCTATTATAACAACTACAACCAATTATAATTCTCTGGAAATTGTATGTTTGATAAAAAATATACCATCTTTCTTAACATTTCATTGTAGATAATCAATTCATATTCAATTTATTTCATTTGTTTGGCCTCCGTGTTGTTAATAAATATTTTTAATACATCTGTCTATATTTCATTGTGTAATAATTATTTATTGAACGAAAAGTAATTAATGTAATCAATATAGAAAACATAACATTATTTATTGCTTAGAAAGTTTCATCTAATGATTGAATATTAAAAAATGATGACAATATTTTTGTAAGTACATGGAAAAAAATCAAAAGGTAACACAAAATGAAATATAAGTTACAAATTAAAATTTATTTAGATATAAATCGATGCCTCCTATAAAATAGCAATACAGATATGTCATATATGTATTTCTCTGTTTCTTAAAAATCTCTTTCTCTGCTCTATTTTTACTTTCTCTTACCCATAAGTATTGTTTTTGGGTCAAATTTTCGAACGCGAGATTTTGTTATATTTACATGTTCTGAGGTCCCCTGAATACGAAAATCATGTTTTTAGCAAATAGTCTATGTGTATGTAGTATATCTGTGTGTCTGTGTGTATATCTGTGTGCCTGTCTGTTATCAGTATATCTCAAAAACAAATTATGGCAGAAAGTTCAAACTTGGCATTCTAAATGTGTATCATGTAAGGATGTTACACTAAACTTTTCGTTAAGATCAAGCAAATGGTTCGTGTACAGGGTCACTCAAAATTATTCAAATACATCACATGTATGGGGGGAACTGCAGGTAAGTAGAGTTTAACATCTATAGACTGCACTAAACCAAATGAAACGAATATATATTTTTTGTAATAGAGATAGTCAACTGGGAAATTTTTTTTTGTATATATAGGAGCCTCGCCTCCCCCCTGCGGAGGAGTAAATTTTCATGATGGGTATCTTCCAAAAGAGCTCACCAATACCTTTAAAACGAATGGTTGAACTATCGATCTGCGATAATTTAAAACAAAGTTATCGATTTTTTTTTTTACTTTTACCAAAAAAAAAAAAAAAAAAAAACTTAGAAAAAAAATCTTTTTTATTTTATTTTTATTTTTTTTAATATTGATAATAAAATTGACTTTTTTTGGATATTTGGTGTTATCCGCGATTGTAATGAAATGCTCGCCCTCTGGTGGGCTAAGGTGAAATTATCACACCACTGCATATCCTCATATTATGCAATCGACTTTCCATGATGAAATGGCGGAGAAAGAATAATAATTACACGCGGCTGTTATATTTACTAACAACTGCAGTGTTCAGAGAGCGCCATCTATCGATCATTACAAACGCGGATACTACTTCTCTAATATGGAAATCGTCTGCATTATCATAAAAGATATTTTTTTTTTAAATAATAATTTTAATAAATTATTTTTTAAAAACAGAATGTTTTTTTTAATAACCGAATTAAATTGTATATAAATGTAGGTGCATTAATGAAACGGGGGGTTGAGGGGGCGGTAGCCCCCCCCACACAGAACTAATTATCATATAAAACTCTCCCGAAGCCTAATTTGAATTGTTTAACATAGGTTTACATAACATCGTTATCTCACCTCTTAATCTCCAACCTGTATTTATAGTATTATATTTTAGGGTAAGAGAAAGTTGTGTGAGTGACACACCAGATGATTTAGTATCAAAATTGAATTTCTTTTGAAATTATCAACAGATATATCCTCCAAGGCTTTATTTAACAGGCCAAACGGGAATAGCTGCGTAACAACTAAGGGAAATAAGTTACAGTTCCTGTATATTTCTGTTTAATTTCTATTAATAACCGTCTTCAGAATAACTAATATCAACATATTGATACGCAAACATCATATTTGTCGTACATTTATAGCCTTTTCTTAAGAGGAGGAGTTTAAAAGTAGCATCCTCCGGAAAGTATTGTTAATGTGGGTTGCAGGAAAAAATATATCATATAAGATTAAAAAGGCAGACAGAAATACCTTTAATAGGATAATAAGATTATTAATAATTACAAAACTTTGAATAAACACCATCAAATGCAATAAACACGCAAACAGTTGTTTCGGGTTGAAAAACACACAACCCTTCATCAGGCGAACAAAGTAAGTACGAGTGCTGCAGTCGAAACGGCAACGCACAAAACGTTTCTAAAGAAGAGCAAAAAAATATAAAGACGCAAATTCTTATGTTAAGATAAAAAAAAAAAAAAAAAAAAAAATTCAGTTTTTTATATCTCTCTGTTTTACTTTCTCTTACCCATAGGGTCGAGAAAGTATCGTTTTCGGGTCAAATTTTCGAACGTGAGTTTTTGTTATATTTACATGTTCTGAGATCCCCTGAATACGAAAATTCGTGTGCAGGGACACTCAAAAGTATTCAAATACATCACATCTATGGGGGAAATTGCTATGGGGTAAGTAGAGTTTAACATCTATAGACTGCACTAAACCAAATGAAACGAATATATATTTTTTGTAATAGAGATAGTCAACTGGGAAAATTTTTTTTGTGTATGTAGGAGCCTCGCCTCCTCCCTGATGGGAAAGTCCCCCCTCGAGGGGAGTAAATTTTCATGATGAGTATCTTCCAAAAGAGCTCGCCAATACCTTTAAAACGAATGTTTGAACCATCGATCTGCGATAATTTAAAATAAACTTATCGATTTTTTTCATATAAAAAAAAAAAAAAAAAATGTAATATTGAGAATAAATTCAACTTTTTTTTTGGATATTTAGTGTTATACTACTTCTTTAATATGGAAATCGTCTGTATTATCATAAAAGATAATTTTTTTAAATAATAATTTTAATAAATTATTTTTTAAAAACAGAATTATTTTTTAATAACCGAATTAAATTCCATATAAATGTAGGTGCATTAATGAAACGGGGGGTTGATGGACCCTCACACAGAACTAATTATCATATAAAACTCTTCCGAAGCCTAATTTGAATTGTTTAACATAGGTTTACCTCTTAATCTCCAACCTGTATGTATATTATTAAATTTCAGGGTAAGAGAAAGTCGTGTGAGTGACACAAGAGATAATTTTTACACTTTTTGTATATTTAGATCAATAAAAAAATGTTTTTCCCTTTTCCCCGTCGCACCAAGTTGAAAAAAAAAAATAATAAATAAATAAGTAAATAAATAAAATTGAGAAAAATCATGTGAAAGAAATTAATCAATAAATATAGTAACCGTTTCTAAGGTACGCAAAACAGTTACCGCATGATTTATATGGAAGAATAGACTAAAAGTCGTAAATTCAATTCTTTTTTGGACACAGTTTCATATCTGTTACGGGGAAAGCAGATATTGGCTTCGGTTTCATTTTTTACCTTCTTCTATATGTAATATAGAGAAAGTATTGGATTCGTGAAAATTTTTGACCCGTTTTTTGATGTGTTTACACGTTTTGGGATGTCCTGAACACGAATTGATAGTTTCAAGAAAATGTCTGTCTGTGTGTATCACGATTTTTGTGGACACTGTATCTTACGAACCAATGAATGAAATTTAACCAAACTTGGTATTTAGTTGCACCCTGACATAATCTAGCGCTGATTACATTCGGGGATCAATCGCTCAACAGGTAGCGCTGTGATCGCATTTTTCTAAATTTTTAGCATGGCAGTATAGGACAAAATTTCGTATAAATGTACATAATGAGAGTTATTTTTAACTTGTGATTGTAAAATTAATATGAATTATTAATAATAGTATTAGTTAACTAGAAAAATATTCTGTGCATGTGGGGGCATCGCTGTGGTAAATTTTCAAGATGGATGTCTTTCGAAAGGTCTCGTCATTACCTTTAAAACGAATGGTTGAACTATAAATCTGTGACAATTTAAAACAAAGTTATCGATTTTTTTTTTTTTTTTTTTACTTTTAACGAAAAAAAAAATAGAAAAAATTCGTTTTTTTTTTTTTTTTTTTTAATTGTTACTGAGTGAATTTGTATAGGAAAATATAGAAGAAAGTCTCGTGGTGGCCACAACATACTAGTTAATATACTTTCCCCTTTTTTTACAAGCAATCTTTTGTCTTTAAAATTGCTATAGAAGAAAGTTTTTAAATTTGTATGTACAGCTTCTTAAAATGCAGCACAAAATTTCGTGATTTATTTTATTTTCTGTATTTATTTTTCCCTATTTACTTTTTATTTGTCTAGCCACAGAAGCGAGTATAATTTTATTTTTTCGAACTGTTGGCAAATTGCTTCAATATAAAAAGCTACTGAACTTTGCTACTGAAATACCCAGAAGAAGATTGATTGGTCGAATTGTGACGTAAATAAATACAAATTAAAGATTTGATTAAAGATTTTGATTAAAGATTTGACAAAGAACTGTGACATTGAACTTTCGTTTTCATGATTTTAGCCAGAAAAAAAAAAAAAAAAAAAGATTTAAAGAAAATGTTTATATATAAAATTACTTGAATATTTTGACACTTTATTTATTCTTTTACTTTTTTCAAATATTATTATCAAAATTAAAATTAATATTATGATTGAATTTCTTTACATTTCCAAATTTTTACACAAGTTTTCTCATTCTTATAAATATGTAATATATATATGTTACATATTAAGTATATATATTATAAAATAATACAATATATATACTTAATATAATATATATATATATATATATATATATATATATATATATAAAATATACACTTAAATATACATATTACATATTTAAGTTTTGCATTTCTTTTTGCAGCAATTCTGCGAATTGGTTTGCAATTCTCCTTTTTTGTTTTTCTTATCTTTAAACTCATAAATTCGTTACAATTGTTACCTATATATATATAATATATATATACATATTCACACAATTTCGCCGACTTAACTTAATATAGGTAGTTTTACTAAATATTAATGTGTTTTGTATAAACATGTATCTTTATATAAACATGTATGCAAAGTTTGAAAGCAATAGGTGAAGAAGTTTTTATAGGATCCTGTGGATAGTCGCAAATATGTACTTTTGAGGAAATTTGAGTTAAAGCCTACTCTACCAGTTACAGAGAGATTCTGCTCTCGAAGCTGGTAAACGGGAAGTGCTAGGTTCGACCCCACACTGTTAAAAAAATGCAACTTTTCTGCCAGAAATTCTCTATAATGACAGAAAAATACGTTTTGTCAACGTAATTTACGACTATTTTCTCAAATTACAGAGAGTTTCTGGCAGCAAAGTTGCATTTTTTTAACAGTGCATGCCGCGCTCGTCTGCATAGCCGTCCGGAGTTTTTCGTGGCTTTCTCTAAAACTCTTGTAAATGCGGACTAGAAACCCTTAGAAAGACCTCCACATGGAAGGCGTTACACCACCTTAAGAGGACTCTCCACATATTGACAACAGAAGTCAAGGCCAATATCATTCTATGGAGAATTTTGCCCCATTATATCTCATTAACTAATACATATTTTTAAATTCCGTTTTCACATTCAGAAAATACACATCTATTAAACGATTTATCACTTTCTAAAATTTGATTTTTTTAATTTTTAATATTTTATTTTGAGGTTGTAAAATACGAATTTTCACAATGTGAAATTTTGCATTTTTGAAATAAAAAAAAAAATATTTAAAAAAAAAAAAAAAAAAAAAAAAAACAATTTTTAGAAAGCGATAAATTTTTAAGTAGTCGTGAATTTTCTAAATGTGAAAGCGGAATTTAAAAATATGTATTAGCTAATGAGTTATAATGGGGCAATATTTCCTATAGAATAGCATTGGCTTCATCTGTCGGAGACGAGAAGTATCATGCTTCTAAAGCAACAAACACTAAATATGAAGTTAAAGTTTTAAAACGTAATAATATTCTATTTCAACATGAGTTACAATTAGTGTTGCCAAATATAGGGACTATTTTTTTTCAATAATGATCAATAACTATGAGGAATGATACACATAATAGACGATTAACCTTCGAAGCAGTGATGCCAGATTAGGGATTTTGTCCCCATTTTGGGGATTTTTCAGGCTTCTGTGGACAATTTTGGGGACCAAATGTTTGTGGGGACTTTTTTGGGGACAAATCTGGGAAGTTCTTCAACTTTCTGTTAATGTTGGCAACGTAATGATCCCGAAATTTTGCAAAAAATGCCTTCATTTGGGGAAAAAATCTGAGCTTAAATCTGCTTGATAAATACAGATTTTTTTTTTTTTTTGAAAAAATTTTTATTTTCCCTTTTTAGTAAAAATCAAGTTGGGGATTTTTTCGAAAAAAAAAAAAAAAAAAAAAACCCTGATTTGGGGCAATTTGAAGACCTGTTTGGGGAAATAATTTTCGACCATCTGGCATCACTGCTTCGAAGTGATTAAGTAACCGTTACAATCAAAATTTAGTGGTGGTTATTGAATAAAAATGTCCTTAAATTTGGCAAAACTGGTTACAATTTCACTCATAACTATAATAAGAAAGCTCCACAGAACTGGCGTTTTAAAGTAATAACTTCAAAACTATGAATAAACAAAAAACACACGACCTTTCGTCAGGCGAACAGAGTGCTACAATTAAAGCGCAAAGCACTTTCATCGATTATATTCAATAGAAAAGAACGTTTTTCTTAATTTTGTGTGTCACTATGTATTGTCTATAAACTATATGCTCATCACATTGTGTACTTAAGGGCCCTCTTCACTCACCACCGCCGGAAGCCAAATCTAATGTTATTCTATGGGAAATTTTTCTTTACAAATAACTTATTAACTAATACATATTTTTAAATTCTGTTTTCACATTCTGAAAATTCCCAGCTGTGAAATTGACGGACCTTTTTTAAAAAATTACTTTTTAATTTTTTTATATTTTATTTTGAAGCTGCAAAATACGAATTTTCAATATGTCATTTTTTTTCATTTTGCAATTTCAAAATAAAATATTAAAAAATAAAACAATACATTTTTAAAAAAGGTCCGTCAATTTAACAGTTGGGAATTTTCAGAATGTGAAAACAGAATTTAAAAATATGTATTAGTTAATAAGTTATTTGTAAAGAAAATTTCCCCATAGAATAACATCGGCGACGGTAAGTGAAGAGGGCCGTTAAATTTAGTTTCATGTAAAAAACACCAAGCACAAAATGAAATGCACATCGTACTTTCTCTTCCATATATGATAAGAGAAATTAAAAAAGAAAGAAAGAAAAGAAATAGTGTAAAAAGATAATGGAAATCTAGAGTTATAGATATGCTATCCGATAATAATACCTTCTTCCGGTGAAGTTATTTAAAAATAAACTTTATATGAGATAATAAGATTAGGGGAATACCCTTTCGAAGTTATTTTTATTTTGTATCTGCTCGACTTATATCTTGGCGGGTATTTCGTATTTCGCTTCAACTGATTTTCTGGTAACCTAAGCAAGAAAATAAGGGAAGTTCCCCTCTCTTATGACGTTTGCATTTTCCTCTGAAAGTCTGCTCTTAAACAAACAGGTAAGGTAGGTTTGTTTACTATATTGTGAGACTCGTTTCTGATCTGATATCGTCTGCTAAGCATATTAAATTATTTTATGCCAATGTGTTATGCGTGAAATGTAATATATTGAGAAATATATTCTTCTAAATTTATAAACATTTCAATTATATTTACTCTAAAAAAAAAAACTATTTAAAGAATGAGTATATCAGATTATTTTACTTCAACGACGGTGATTTATTAAATTTTTTAGTAAGTTCAATAGAAAATTTCTCTTGTGATTCTGTCCACGTTTCAACTTTAAAGATCAACTGCTGAATACACCAGGTTATTTTCTGCTCACAACTGTGGAGATTGACTTTTTTTTAAGTTAAAATTTTAAATACTCTCTAACCACGATAATTTTTGTAAGTCAGAATCATTTAAAATTAAAGATGTATGCTTCTAGTATTCAAAAAAGATTTTGTAAAATTTATGGAAGCGTTATATCGAATTTTTCTGGATTCAAAAGAGTGGATGTTAAGGAAATTTCAAGTTATAGAAAAAGCGAAAGTAATTTAAAAACTGATCTACCAAGTTACCAGCTGTTTTTCTTGCTTTCATTTGCTGTTCAAGATACTTGCTTATCTGCGCTATGGTTTTATGATTTATTCGCGTACCGTCATAAAATCGCAAGGAAATTAGTGAAGAACAAACAAATAAAATTATTTTGCCTGAAAACTGAATCTTTACCTACAGTTATGGGTGTGTGTCAAGCAATAGATGAAGTTGTAAAAAACTTAGATATTGACAGCCGTGAAATTCAAGTAACGATTGTTGAAACACGGGAGAACTGGAAAAAACTATGTGAATGTATTGTGGATGCGTTTAATTCGTGTAAATACTTCACACATACTGATCTTAGACTAGAATTTTTAGATGATTTTCAAAATTGGACCTCTGGGGAATATTTAGAAAGATTTAAGGGGTTAGATATTATGATTCTTGCTCGGATTTTCGCAGAAGAACTGGATTACACTCAAAACTATAATTTCATACAGGTGAGTTTGCTTTTTTATTTTAACGGCCCTCTTCACTTACCGTCGCCGGAAGCCCGAGGCTATGGGGAAATTTTCTTTACAAATAACTTATTAACTAATACATATTTTTAAATTCTGTTTTCACATTCAGAAAATTCCCAGCTGTTAAATTGACGGACTTTTTTAAAAAATGCATTTTTTAATTTTTAATATTTTATTTTGAAATTGCAAAATGAAAAAAATTCACATATTGAAAATTCGTACTTTTCAGCTCCAAACTAAAATATAAAAAATTAAAAAAATAATTTTTTAAAAAAGGGTCCGCCAATTTAACAGCTCAGAATTTTCAGAATTTGAAAACAGAATTTAAAAATGTGCATTAGTTAATAAGTTATTTGTGAAGAAATTTTTCCCATAGAATAACATTAACTTCGGCTTCCGGCGGCGGTGAGTGAAGAGGGCCCTTAAGTGTGATATTATTTAGAGATGTAACAAATCGTGATTTCACCGAATATCGAATATTCGGCCAAATTTTAGGCCGAATACCGAATATTCGGCGGCCGAATAGTTAGCTTTTAAAACAAGTTTCACTTTTGTTTGTAATTAAAATATTTTTTCAATTTTAAACTGAATCTAAAATAAATATTAAAAAAATTGCTTTTTAATCTTTATATATTAAAAAAAAGTAAAAAAAAAAAAAAAAAAAAAAAAAAAAAAAGCTATAACTTGATGTTGTTTTTAATATTGTAAATGAGTAATTCTCTGAAAAGTGATCATTTCATGTCCCAGTAGTCTTAGGGCATATTTTTAATAGCACAAAAAAAAAAAAAAAAAAAAAAAGCTGTCCAAATTATCATTATTAATTGGTTTTACATTTTAACTGTTATTCTTTGGTTATTGGAATTCAAATATAATTCTTTAAATATTTTTTAAAATGCAAATATCACTGTGTCCCCATTCCCACTTGTAAGTAAATAAAATGGTTTCTATGGTATTAAAGCATGCATAGTTAGATTATTTGAACTGAAAAATTATTAAACATACTTTAATAAATATATATCCATTATAATATATTTATATATTATGCAATGCAAGAAATTAGAACACTTTTTATTGTTGTCCCTGGTAATAGCTATCATTCCCTCCCAGCACACTATAATAGCACTCCTACTTACTGTATTAATGGCAGCACATGCTTTATATAAGTCAAACTTAATTTATATAGCAGCAAAGTATAGAAACCATAATATATTCTTCTGCAGAAGATTAAGCTATTTTTACATGACAGAAAACAATAATTTATTCATTTTATAATTTAAAATAATCTGGTGTGTCACTCACACGACTTTCTCTTACCCTGAAATTTAATACAATAAATACAGGTTGCAGATTAATAGGCAAGATAACGAGTACTGTTGTGTAAACCTATGTTAAACAATTCATATTAGGCTTCTGAAGAGTTTTATATGATAATTAGTTCTATGTGAGGGGGGCTACCGCCCCCCTCAACCCCCCGTTTCATTAATGCACCTACATTTATATAGAATTTAATTCGGTTATTAAAAAATAAGTCTGTTTTTAAAAAACAATTTATTAAAATTATTATTTAAAATTTATCTTTCGTGATAATGCAGACGATTTCCATATTAGAGAAGTAGTATAACACCAAATATCCAAAAAAAAAAGTCTATTTTATTCTCAAAATTAAAAAAAAAAAAAAAGTACGATTTTTCTCCTAAGTTTTTTTTTTTCGTTAAAAGTAAAAGAAAAATCGATAACTTTGTTTTAAATTATCGCAGATCGATGGTTTTAAAGGTATTGGCGAGCTCTTTTAAAAGATACCCATCATGAAAATTTACTCCCCTCGAGGGGGGACTTCCCCCCTCGGGAAGGTGAGGCTAGGGGAGGTGAGGCTCCTACATACACAAAAAAAATTTTCACAGTGAACTATCTCTATTACAAAAAATATATATTCGTTTCATTTGGTTTAGTGCAGTCTATAGACGTTAAACTCTACTTTCCTGCAATTTTCCCCATAGACGTAATGTATTAGAATTCTCTTGATTGTCCCTGTACACAAACCATTAGCTTGATCTTAACGAAAAGCTTACTGTAGTATCCCTATATGATACACATTTAGAATACCAAGTTTGAACTTTCTGCCATAATTTGTTTTTGAGATATGCTGATAACAGACAGACACACAGACAGGCATACAGACATACACACAGACCATTTGCTAAAAACATGATTTTCGTATTCAGGGGACCTCAAAACGTGTAAATATAACAAAATCTCGCGTTCGAAAATTTGACCCAAAAACAATACTTTCTCTACCTTATGGGTAAGAGAAAGTAAAAATGGGGAAAAATAGATATAAACAGGTAAGCTAAGAATTGTTAAATTTTATGTTATTGATTTCTCTCATGATTTAAACATGAAAAGTGTTATAATATATTTTGCATTTTATTATTAAAGGTTCTAATCCTTGTTTAACCCTATCATTGTCGTTTTGTAATACAAAATGACTACCTGTCTCGTGTCTGCTACGTGGATACCAGGTTACAATGATAAGATTAAAGATAATTTTGTGACAAGGAAACATTCTTATATTATGTAAAATTATTAAATACAGTTATGTATTATGTAATTTTAAATGAGTAAATGTTAGCAAATTTTCTAAAAAATTTATACAGTGGAATGTAATTTTTAATATTTTTCATTTTAATATATATATTATTAAAGTGACTGACGGTATTCGGCCAGGCCAAATATTCGGCAAAAGGGCCGAATACCGAATAGTGGCCGAATATTCATTACATCCCTATTATATATACATATATATATACTACTGAATTAAAAAAAGTTGAATTTTCTGTTGTAGATTTTCATAGTATCACATTTACATTATCTCATAAAAACAATAATATTGTAAGAGCCATTTCGCCCAGCAAAAATCCTTAACGGCCCTCTTCACTTACCGTCGCCGGAAGCCCGAGTCAATGTTATTCTATGGGGAAAATTTCTTTTCAAATAACTTATTAACAAATACATATTTTTAAATTCTGTTTTCACATTCAGAAAATTCAAAACTGTTAAATTGACGAAGCTGTTTTAAAAATGTATTTTTTTTTTTTAATATTTTATTTTGAAATTGCAAAATGAAAAAAATTCACATATTGAAAATTCGTATTTGCAACTTCAAAATAGAATATCAAAAAATAAAAAAATACATTTTTTAAAAAGGTGCGTCAATGTAACAGCTGGAAATGATCAGAATGTGAAAACAGAATTTAAAAATATGTATTAGTTAATAAGTTATTTGCAAAGAAAAATTTCCCATAGAATAACATTAGCTTCGGCTTCTGTCGGCGGTGAGTAAAGAGGGCCCTTAAGTACTTTAGGCACCCAAAAAGCACAATTTGGAACGCCACGTCCACACGTGGCTTAATAAAGATATGATATTTCCTTTGAACATACCTTTCTAAGAAATCCACAGCACTTTCAACATCACATATTAACCGCTTTCGTGTTTTGGCTGCATTCTAAAGCTACAATTTAAATTATATGTACAGTCGGATGCATAAATAATATATTCCTGCTAACAACAGCATTGTAGTAAAACAAAGTAAATGACGCTTTCATTTAGTTGTTTAAAGTTCCAGTCCAAGACATTGAATATTCGAATTACGCTGTTTCGTTGAGATATATTATAAATTTCCCAGAAAGTTTTATTAAAATCCAAAATATAAAGCAAAATTTATATTTCACTTTACGCACACACACACACACACACACACACACAAAAAAAAAAAAAAAAAAAAAAAAAACTAACAAACTAAATATATATATATATATATATATATATTTAATCTATATCATCAAAATATTTTTTATTAAATATATATATAAACTGTCGCTTAATAAATTCACTGGTTAGTAAAATCAGCCGCTTAATCTGATCAAATTCCCAGGACAAGAATAAAATCAATGCAAACTACTTCTAAAGCCGCCACTTAATAAAATCAGCATCGCCGGTTAATAAACTCAAAAATATCTACTCATCAGCAAAAAAATATCATTTATACACACTCAAGAAATTTTATTTACATTGTGATTTTTTTTTTTTTTAATAGAAAAAGAAATTAAAACACAACAAACTCTCCTCATTGTCGAAGATTTGTAGCACATTTAAAAATTAAACACGTCCCATCACTTATTTCCGTAACAATTTCAAGGAATGTATTCTTCAAAGCGCAGTAATAAGTTACAAATTTGATTTGAAATGATTTTATTATTATTATTATTATTATTATTATTAAAAAGCAATTTCTAGTTCTTATTTTGAAATTTTTATAATTCACAAGGTCTAAACGGAAAGATTTTAAATGAACAGCTTAAACTTTTAGCAAAGTAATGATGATTTTCCTCAAAAAAAAGCTAATGGGAATTTGGAATGCGTTTAATTTACTTATATCGAAGAAACAATTAATTAATAATTTCTCAAAAATATATTGTTTACTAATTCTATTATTCGTTACCTTTTAAAGTTTTTTTTTTCCAAATTCAGGGAAGTAATACCTTTTACTTAAGTGCAGGAACGTTCGCCGGATATAAAAATCAGCCGCTTAATAAAATCACTTTGGCTCAGAACGAACGTGATTTTAATAAGCGGCGGGAACTTTATAAGGTAAACGCACAAGTAGTGGACTGTATCAGTAGTGGACACTTTTAATTTTAAACTCGGAAAATAAGCTACCTAAAAATTCTGATGATTCGAGCAATGTTCAGGAAGGGAGTTATAGTCCTTTACTGTTAAACCCTTTAACAAAAAAATAATTCAGGCCATTAGTTTTAAAATAATGTTAGTTTAACTAAAAAAATTTGCTATTTTTGTGATTTTGCCGTTTTCTTCTTACCACTTTGAATAAGGAAATGAAATTTTATTTGCTCGCTCTCTGCTTATTTTTAACTGATTTCTTCTGTTTTTTGCTTTTATATGACTAAAATAAGTGTGCGTAATTCATTTATTGTGCTATTTTTTTAAATCTTGTATTAACACATAGTATTTTTATGGGTATCCACTACTGGTGCCAAAAAATGTCATTATGACAAATAGTGGACAGCCCTGTCCACTACTAGCTCATGTGACTTTTTATGCCAGATCCAGTAGTGGACACTATTCTGTAAACTAGAAATTTTAGAGTTGAATTTTAAAACAAAAATTCAAAGAGGTCCACTACTGGTACAAAAAAGGGTCCACTACTGGGTTTTTAGTGTGTCCACTACTGGCTCATTTTAAGCTCTTCAGATTTTTGATATTTTACATATAAATGCTACAATTAGCAATTTTCCTAATACAGTCGTGTTAAGAAAGAGTTAGTAAAGGTCTAAAATATTTATTATTTTTTGAAACTCTAAAATTCAGGAAATTATTGGGAGTACAAATTAATTCGGTCCGTTTTCAATAGATGGCTCTGGCTGATTTGTTTACTGAATAATGATAGATGTTTTTGGCATTGTTAGAAAGGTTTGACCTTTGTCAACCATATTCAGTCAACGAAGCTTCGAGTTTTATACAACAACATTGGTTTTTTGAGCATTCAATATGTCGAGTTTTGTGCTAAAGAAACAACATTTGCGGGAAGTTTTGATTTTCTTTTTTAATTGGAAGAAAAGTGCCGCTGAAGCGCATCGATCGCTTGTGGAAGTTTATGGTGAATCTGCGCCATCTGATAAATCATGTAGAGAGTGGTTTCGACGCTTCAAAAATGGTGATTTTAGTGTCGAAGACAATGAGCGCCTGGCCAGCCGAAAAAGTTCGAAGACGCCGAATTGGAGGAATTGCTCGATCAAGATCCGCTAAAACCTGGCGAAACAATTACTGGCGAACGCTACCGACTGCAATTAATGCGTTTGAGCCGAGCATTGCGTGAAAAACGGCCAGAAACCATCGAAAGGCACGACATGGTAATTTTGCTACATGACAGTGCTCGGCCCCATGTGGCAATTGTCGTTAAAAATTACTTGGAAACGTTGAAATGGGAGGTCCTACTCCACCCGCCGTATTCGCCAGACCTTGCTCCTTCTGATTATTGGTTGTTCCGACGGATGCATCACGATTTGGCTGGACACCGCTTCACTTCTTTCGAAGAAATTCAAGAATGGCTCGATTCATGGTTTGCGTCCAGAGAGGACTCATTTTTCAGAGATGGAATCCGAAAATTGCCAGAAAGGTGGACAAAAGTTGTGGCTACCGATGGACAATACTTTGAATAACATGTTTTTTCATTTTGATAATAAATAAAATGTTTTTTTAACGAAAAAAAACGGACCGAATTAATTTGTACTCCCAATACACAAAAAATAGCCGAAAAATGTCCTTAAAGTGTCCACTACTGGTGCGTTTACCTTATATATATAATAGATTTTTTATAAAGTTTGTTTCAGGAAACAGATTACTTTTTAAATAATATGTTTCTTTTAGAAACTATGAAAAAATTCTCACTTTATGTAAGATTTTTTTTTTTAAACCGAAAACAAAGTAGCAAAATGGAACTTTATAATACTTTTTAATGAAGTTTAATTTTCCGTTTAGAGTGCTTTTTATTAGCTGCCGATCAAAAAAAGAGAGGTGTTTATGAGTTTGAAGCCTTTTCTTTTTCTTTCTGTCTGTGTGTGTGTTTATCGGCAAGTGGTACAGATTCCAAAACAATAAATCGATTTCTTTTTTATGAATTTTGTTTTAATCAGGATGGTTCTTATCTATTTGATGAAAATCTGATAGATTGTTATTATTATTATTAAAATGTTTTTCAGGACACTTTGGATTGGAGTGTAAAATCAACTATTTAAAAGATCGAGAATATTAAAACAATTTTGACAAAAATTGGTTATAAATAGCAAAGTTAATAAAAAAAAGAAATTTAAAAACTGTGCAACTTTATTTAAAAAATTTTCCTGTTCTAACTTATAGGAAAGACTAGAGTTGATCCATTAGGAAAAAATATACCAAAATCAATTAGTTGAGCTTTGATGGTTGGTTGAGTTTTACGTCGCAATAATGCTGCGAAATGGGCAATTGGCAACGGTCTGGGACTCACCCCTATGGGTGGTCTGGAGACATGCCATCACAATTTTTATTCTCTACGGAAGGGATGACTCTTCCGCTTTGGTGACCCCCCAGAGGTATAGTTTTTGATGGGAACATGGAGGATCTTGCGGCCACGACAGATTTTACGTGCACCAGCCACCATTAGCGTACACGGCGGTCTTTGGCCGGTTCGAGTTCTGAAACCGCAATCTTCCAATTAGGAGCCCGGCACTAGTAGAGCTTTGAATTTTGGTAACAATTTTACAGTATTACTTGCACACAAAAACTAGCAACATCTTCTTCAGCCATTTGGTTTTAGATTAAGAAATGATTGTTTGAATGTGGCAAGGAAAATCTTTTTCAAGGAAAATATTTTAATGTTTGTAGTACCTGTTATTAAGCGTAATTTTAAAGTATTGCCTATCTTTAATAAAGTAATATTTTTATTAAAAAATCTTTGATTGTTTATTATTCAAAATGAATGATTTTGGGATATTAGGGACATTTGATCCATTCTTTTGAGGGATACATGATACGCGGGATCCAGTATTCCAATAACAATATTGACATAATGAAAACATTTAAAGCATGAAAAAGTGTAGTAGATAAGAATGATTGTGTTAATTTGCCGCATAAAGTTGCGTTGAGTGGAACTTTAAGAAATGCAACAACTAAAATGTTTGCATTTGACTTTTCAGTTTTTGAATATATTTGTTAGGCTTTCTTTTATTTATTTTTTCTTTTCGAGTATGCTGGCATCTATATATAACTTTACCTTTTTTTTTTTTTTTTCTCAAAAAATTCAATTATTACAACTTTTAATAAATGTTATTATTGCATGCTAAACGTAAGTAAGTTGATTTATGTAATTGTTGTTGAAACTTTTGTATTATTTGTTGTAACTTTAGCTTCATTAATAAAGCTGCATTTTTTATTTAAAAAAAAAAAAAAAAAAAAAAAAAAAAAGAGAGAGAGAGAGAGAGAGAGAGAGAGAGATAAAATTTTATTATTATTATTATTAATATTTATAAAACTCGGGGACTCAGCCCCCTGCTCAATCCACTCACAGACCCCCGAGGGAGCCGCCCCCCGACTCGCTTCACACTTTAAACTCTGCAGGGTGCTACCCGCCCATTCGCAGCTTTGCCTTTTACTGAATAGGAATATTTATAGTTGCATAACACAAGAAAAAAGCAGAACAATATTATAGACATTCCCATATCACATTGAAATGCACAATACTTAATACTACATCCTTTTTTTTTTTTTTTTTTTTTTGAATATTTGTTTTAAGCAAATAATATGTCAAATATCTGTCGTAACTTTCGGTAGCTTAATAACAATTTATCATAATTTTGGACGGGAGCATATGCTAGACACACAAACTGAACAACGACGGCAGAACTCTCTTTTTTTTTTTTTTTTTTTTTTTTTTTTTTAGAATAGAGAGAAATTCGTAATATCTAGACCATTTAGCGATACAGCTTTAGTATTTAACCCTCTTTGAGACTTTTAATTTTTTTGTCATTATTTGGCGATGCATTTTTGGGTATAATTGCTTGCTTAAAAAAAAAAATATTTAGTACCTATTTTTTTTAATGCCTATATTTTTTGCTATTGATTTTTTTAGTTAATTTAGGACAATACAGTCGGTAACAAAAGTCTCCGAACACTAGCAAAAATTCCTATATAAAAAAAGTACACTTAATACAGTTTTGTTCAAAAATCCTTGTCGAATTCTGTTTTTAGACTGTCTAAGAACTGGATTCGACAAGGATTTATTAAAAAAAACTGTATGAAGTGAACTTTTTTTTTATATAGGAATTTTTGCTAGTGTTCGGAGACTTTTGTTACCGACTGTACATAATGTAATACTCTCTGTATAAATTGCTAATTTACAGTTAGGTTTAAAATGGCGCTTGCAGCAGTAAAGATGTAACATGTTTTCCACAATATAATCTGGTCAGACACATTGAAAATAAACAACTTATGTGATTATTGTATATATTATAAGCATTTCATTATTATTATTATTATTGCACTAATTTAAAATTTATGCACATATTTAACGCATGACTAGCGGTAAAATAGCTATCGTGGTCACGGAAATGAAGTTCTCAGTGAGAAACGTTCGAGCTACTTCAGATCCAAATTAAAAAAAAAAAAAAAAAAGTGTCACACTAAAGGCGTTCTTATTTAGCCAACCGTTTAAATCATAGAAATAGTAATAAGACATAGATTGATCAGCGAGAGGGAAAAAAGTGATACCTTTTTTTTTCGGGAAAATTCACTCTAATGGCTGCCTTTCACCGAATAAATCACACACAGGAATACCAGGGGTCTGTCTAGGGGGAAAACTGGGTCCGTTTACGGACCTTTCACAAAATTCCAGGCTAAAAAAACGGACCCTTCACAAAATTCCATACTCATAAAACGGACCCTTCACAAAATTCAATTCGGAGATAAACAAACTTTTCCCGAAATTTTTTGGAAAAACAAAGCATTTATAAAATAATACCGAGCAAAAACATCTGCTCAGCAATATATAAACATTGCATCCCATCAATTTTCTCTTATGTTCTCGTACTAGTCACTATCGTTACTACATGACAATAAAACCACGCCTCCATTTCTCGCGCAGTCCACGCTGATTAGTAAGGGAATGATGTCAAACACGATAAT
Source organism: Salticus scenicus (assembly GCA_963930645.1). NCBI lineage: Eukaryota > Metazoa > Arthropoda > Arachnida > Araneae > Salticidae > Salticus > Salticus scenicus. Next base: position 85,465,947 of record OZ005660.1, read on the forward strand.
GGGTGTGGCGTACCTTTCCTTGATGTGACGAAATTTTTCTGTGGAAAATTACATAAATATTTTGGCAAGATCTTTTGCCGCGTTGTGTTTGTTTTTGTTTAGTTTGTAATTCTTTAGTATGTGGTTTGTAGAGTAGCATAGCTATAGAAGTGTGATTTTGTATTTTTGTCAATAATTTGATCGCTTCTATTTAGTAAAGATAAAGCGAGGCCGGCCAGTTACGGGAGTAAATTCCTGTTATTCGGACTATTACATTAAAAAAATACATTCAAATTACGTTGCTCTTCTTTTATTGATTGACTGATAACAAGGTACAGAAAGATTAGGGCTTCTGTCTAAATAATTTGAGTATCATTTGAAATTCAGGTGTTTTTTTTTTTCTGAAACACTAGTTTTTTTGGGGTTTTTTTACCTATGAGTTATAATGATCCATTAAAAGTATAAGCATATATATTAGGATTTTCCCCCGGGATTATAAAAAGGGCAATGTGCAGCTAATGAAAAGGCGTTTTCTAGATGTATGTGGGCAAGTTTGGAATTCTTAAGGTCATTTAATATTTAAAATCCAGACATTTATTTTAAAATTTCGATTTTAAGTACAAATAAAAGAAAAACTTTCAAACATTAACTTTCTTTACAACTTAATTTTGCTTGTTACTGACATATGAACGACTGTGGATTGTTATGCACAATACATTACATTTATTTATATTTATAATATATCTTCAATTTGAAGGTTATTTTCAATAAAAGGCAAAGGTGCAACTTTTTTAGATTAAGGGCAAGAAGGGTGTCATTTTTTCAGACAAAGGGCAGGCAGGGCAGCACAGCACCCTCCTGCCTGCTCTAGATGAAACATATATACATATGTGTGTGTGTGCAGATAAAATTTGTGAAATAAATTTTCACAAAAATAAAAATAATAACTATGTCAGAAAAAAATTTCACAAAAATAAGAAAAATTCACAAAAATAAGAAAATTTTTCACAAAAATAGGACCCTGGAAAAAAAACCTGGACAGACCCCTGAATACACACGGATAATTTAGTAAATAAAGTTTATGGATAATTTATTTACTAAAGGTGAATGAAAAACTCCAGATACAGTTTCAAATTCATTTTTCTTTTTATTTTTTCTTACAATATACTCTCTAATGGCTGATTTTAGAACTTTTTTTTGGCATCAAAATTTTTTGCTCGATAACTTGGGGATGATAGATCTATATATATTACTATATCTACGGTTGAAATATGTTTTGAGTCAGGGGGAAAAAAAAGAAAAGAAAGAAACTATATATAAACTGATGTAAGTTGTTGCCTCTTAAATTTCATTTTAATGGGCTTAACTTAACACGCTTTAGCAATAGTTGTTTAACATAATTTTGAGGTTCATTATTAAACCATTTTTGTTTGACATTAAAAAATAACTATCATTTCATCTAGGTTAAATTTTTGCTTGATATTTTTTTAAAATCTCAGTTATTTTTAAATGTTTTCACTTTTCAAATAATTTTTTTCTTCTCTGCAGCATCTCGAGGATCTTTCTTTCTTTTTCTTTCTTCTTTCTTTTTTTTTTTTTTTTTCTACCCCTTCTGTTCTTTTTTTAACATTCAGTTTTCTAAAAGTGGAAAAAAAAAAGCATATCTACGTAAGCTATAAATTACAATCCTAAATTACCTTTTTTATTGCAAATATCTAAGATTTGCAGACGATAAATTTCTTTGTTATTAATAGTAAAATATTGACAATTTACCAATAGCAGCACTGACTTTTTTTACACCATATATGACATTTTATTTCTTTATTTGAGACTATGGCATCAGAGACAGAAAAAAAATAAATAAATAAATAAAAAGAGAAACTATTTGTAAGTTGGTAAATAGACTACCTTTTTAACACGAGGTTTTTAATTGATAACTTCGTTAATTAAGGCGATAGAAATGTCTAACCAATAAAAACACGTTCCTTGAATTGTTAGGGAAACACAGGTACATTTTGCGATGCTGAAGATCTTCTTGTACGCGAGGTGATGCGGCGGAAATAACTTTTTAAAAATATGTATGTAAAATATACTGTGCACAACTGTATCCGAGAGCAAGAAATTGGTTAAAAACACAATAAAATAAATTATAAAATTTGCATAATTATTTCTACAAATTGCATAGTTGAATCTAAAACAAAAGTGTTGTTTTCTATGTTCATACTTTTATATCATATCTAAGAGGGGAAGAAAAAAAATTATTATTGCTATTATTTTTAGAAATTATTTATTATTATTTTTAGAAATATTATTCAGTAATCTAAAATATATAGGTGAATTTTCTATACAATGAATATTGTGTAGAATATTATTAGCCGGATAACATTGCTTGCAGAATAGGAAAACCTCGGTTTGATGATTTCAAATTAACTTGGCCGTAAAGAATCTTGACTTCGGAATGAAGAGATAAAAGCAGTTTTTATTTTGTAGCAAAAACAGCTGAACATCAGAACACATATATATAGTAGCGTCACAGAAATATAACATCTAAAAGAGTAAATTTTGTTCGGGGACTGCAAGGAGTGAGAGAGAGAGATCTTAATCCATTATTAACGACCCTCTTCACTTACCGTCGTCGGAAGCCCGAGCCAATGTTATTCTATGGGGAAATTTTCTTTACAAATAACTTATTAACTAATACATGTTTTTGAATTCGGTTTTCACATTCAGAAAATTCCCAACTGTTAAATTGACGGAGCTGTTTTAAAAATGTATTTTTTTTAATTTTTAATATTTTATTTTGAAATTGCAAAATGAAAAAAATTCACATATTGAAAATTCGTATTTTGCAGCTTCAAAATAAAATAGAAAAAAATAAAAAAATAATTTAAAAGAAATTTCCGTCAATTTAACAGCTGGGAATTTTCAGAATGTGAAAACAGAACTTAAAAATATGTATTAGTTAATACGTTATTTGTAAAGAAAAATTTCTCATAGAATAACATTAGCTTCGGCTTCCGGCAGCGGTGAGTGAAGCGGGCCCTTAAGGGATGTTCACTAGCCGGTGATCAGAGAGAGAGAGTGACTAAAGTTTCAGGCAAAATAAAAAATCACGATCATGTTGGCATACAATGTTTCGCTGAAAAAAGAACCCCAAAAACGGTTTCTTTAGATCCGTTGTATATTCATTAAGATAATAATTTTGAATACTGCGAGCAAGTTTACCATATTATATTAATCCCAGTCTGACGCCAAATTTTAGCTATGAGAAATGAAACACCACAAATGACAAATGCATACAATGTTAAAATTATATTTATAGTAAAATATAAAAATCATTAAAATTCTTCTTTTTAATTTTTATTATTATTAATTTTTATTTAAATTTACAATTATTGAGGGACAGGTAAACATATCAATATTTCAGAAAGAGCAATAATGTCGAAAATTTATGCATAAAAAATGCATATTTATTTATTTCATTTCTTTATACTTTAATAATATTATACTTTTAAAAAATTAAACAACACGCCTTCATTGAAATGTGAACTAAAAAGCATAAAATATCTATCTTTATAGTATTAAAATGCAGGGTAAGAAAAAATCGTGTGAATGACACACCATAATATTTACATCTTTAATAAAATAATTTAGAATTAAACAAAAACCATTTTAAAAAATCTCCCCTGACTGGGCTTGAACGTTAGACCTTTAGGTTTTAGCGTGGAGCTTTACCTCACAGCCACAGCGTTCACGTAGGGAAAGTCATTTTTTACAATATAGATTTTTTGTTTGCTCCCAGAGCGGTCCCAGACATACATACAGGTGAAGCTAATAAAAGCGTGTTAAAAAAAAAAAAAAGCATCTATTTGTTAGCCTCTCAGTTCATTCTTTTATACATTTTGTTTAATAAGCATAAACAAGTTCTTGTAATAAATGAAAAATGAATAAACTTGATGTGTGCAAAATGTGTAAACAAAAAGATAAAAATGTGTTATTGCACAAAGTGTTTTTTTAAAAAAAAAAAAAAAAAAAAAAAAAGCAGACATATCAAATTAAAAAAATGAAAAAGGAATTTGAATATATGTGAACGATGAAAGGTGTAAATTTATAACAACTTGTAAAAATGAGAACCTCATACATGTAAAAAATTATGGGCAGCAAAATATTTTATAAACAACAGCAGATTTAGTGTTATGAGATAACCCACCTGTCACATCTATAAGTGGAATATATTTCTTTATCATATTAGGTATGTAGGTACAAATCAATATTCTGGGCGGGAAAGTCTAGTCTTTATACTAACAATTTTATATTTGCTAATAATAAGAAAATATTTTAAAAAACTAAATTCTCTTCCAAACATACTCTTGATACTGTATTTTCTTGTTTCTGTTCTATAATTTATGTAGAATACCTCTAAGTTTCTTTTTATGTATGTGTAACAATTTTCTTTTTCTTTTTAGATTGTCGTAAATGAAATGAAAAAAGGTGCCATTTTGTTTTATTTTGATACATGTAATGGAAGGTACTATGCAAATCTCAAATGCATTATTTCAAAGGTATATTCTTTTTCTCATGTAAAGAACTTTATAATGTTAAATGTTTCATTTGAAAATTTAAAAAACAAACAGCATTTCTTGGATATTCCAATGTATTGGGATACTGGTTACCAATCCGTAATGATTTCAATTTGGGTCAAAAATGCCGTTTTGAATCCATCCATTACGAACTCTACAAAAATAACTACGTCTAGTGAATCTATTCAAAAAAGTTTTAAAAAGAAAAACGGCAACCTAAAAGAGTCAATTTTGGACACACATATTGTTGTTTCAAAGAAACTGAGAAAACATGCGAAACAATCAGACAGGAAAAATACTGTGGTTACACCAGCAAAATCTAATACTGCTGAAATATTAAATATTTTTAACATTTCAAAGCAAGATTCCAAAAACGAAGAGATAAATGTAACCAATACTAAAAGGAAAGTGAAATCTTCAACAAAGAAAGATTCCTCTAGGAGACAAATAAATGCAATCAGTACTAAAAAGAAAGCGAAATCGGCAACAACACAAGATTCTTTAATAAGTGGGCAGATAAATGAAATAAATAGCAAAAAGAAAGTGTGTTCCCCAACAAAGCAAGATCCCCTAGGTGAACAGAAAAATGTAACTAATGGTAAAAAGAACGTGATATCATTAAATAAATATTGTAATCAGTCTGATTATCTGTGTGGGCAGACGAATGCAGCCAATAAAGAAAAAGAAGTAAAATCTTCAACAACACATTGCAAGCAATCAGATTTCACAAGTAGTCAGACAAATGTAGTCAATGATAACAAAAATGTCAAATGTTTATCAGAACATAGCAACCAATCCGATACTCCACGTGAACACACTGTTGTAGTCAATAGAAAAACGAATGGTAATTTTTCGAAAAAACATTGCAATTTGAAGGATCCGCCCAAAACAAAAAATAAACCGCTCCTACAAAATAATTGTGAGGAAATAAACTCAGTATTAACTTTTCTTCACAAACAGGCAAATGATATTACAACAGGCAAAAACCATGAAAAATCACAAGTTAAAACTGCAAATGTATCGAACAATGGCAGTTCTTCTTCTCCAAATATGCAAACAAAACAATCTAAGAAAAAACAGAAGACTGGAATTTCAAAAATTTCTGATTCTACTACTGATAAAATAACGGCCACAAAACAGGATGATAAAACACTTCCTTCAAAACACACAGAAAATGTTTCTCGTTCGGTGATGAAATCAAGGATATCACCTGAATCCAAAAAAAGCAAAGCTTTCAAAAAATATTTAGAAAACAATAAAGATTCCGCTTCAAAAGGAAGCGATAAAAAATTATCATCTGCCGTAACTCCAGATCTTCAGTCGAAAATAACTGTTTCTGTCAGTGAAAAATCAAATAAAACCAGAATTTCAAAGACTAAGAAATCAAGTGCAACAGAGAAAGTGAAGCTTACTGGAAAATTTGCTAATAAGGATTTAGAGAAAAAGAATAAAGATGAAAGTCACAAGATTAGGGCTAAAGAGGCATCTTTCAGAAAATATGCTAATTTTGACTATGATGATTGAAGTCTAACATACGACATAATCTGAGAAAATATAATATTGATTTTGCTGTCTCACTAAAATTTTTTTATTCATTCTTTGCATACTAGAAGTGGTTCTTTTCATTTTGAATGCAGCGACAATTACCAACACGAGTGGTAAAATAGAGTACAGTCGGTAACAAAAGTCTCTGAACACTAGCAAAAATTCCTATGTAAAAAAAGTACACTTCATACGGTCTTGTTAAATAAATCCTTTTTACTTTTTTTACATAGGAATTTTTGCTAGTGTTCGGACGCTTTTGTTACCGACTGTACATAAATATATATATATATAAAACTTTAAAGAGCAAAGCCTACCTAAAAAGGCTACCAATCATGACATAAAAATTTAGCCCTTCAGAGAAGTGGTCTTTTAATAGAGCTACTTCAGAAACTATTAATTCATGCAACAAGTTCCATAAATTAAATGGCTATAACTATTCACATTTATATTATTTGTATTCACAGCTTTCTAATAATCGTTTATATTTGTTTGTTTGAATTTTGAAAAATTTTTCACAATAACATTGTTTCCCAAATATATTTTTATGCACAGTCGGTTACAAAAGTGTCCGAACACTAGCAGAAATTCCTATGTAAAAAAAGTACACTTCATACGGTTTTGTTAAATAAATGCTTGTCGAATCCTGTTCTTAGTCAGTGTAAGAACAAGATTCGATAAGGATTTATTTAACAAAATCGTATGAAGTGTACTTTTTTTTACATAGGAATTCTTGCTAGTGTGCGGACACTTTTGTTACTGACTGTACGGAACAAATTGTACAGGTTAAGCATTCCTGGATGGAAAAATTATATTAATCTATAAATTTCCATTAAAGATTTCTGTTAGGAAATGTTAATTTAAACTTTTAATTTCTAACTTTAAATTGTAAAAAAAAAGTGTAAAACCCCTACCTTATGTCAGCATTACTCATTTAGAAGACATAACATTACATTTATTAGATAAATAATTGTATAGCACAAAATAACTTTTTCCAAGCTTAAACTGCATCTCTAATTAGCAGACAGTTGCTTAATTATTTTATTTATTCCTGAGCATTTTTAGCACTGCAATTTTTTTCATACCACTTTTTTTTCCATAAGAATATTATTTTCTTATTTTATAGTAGGTATATACTACAGAAGATTCTTTTATAAATTAAATGGTGTGAAATAAAATCGAGGCTAAAAGGGCTCTAGAATAAATTAAGAAACATGCCATCTTTGAAGTAGTATGTACATTTAAAAGACATGAACTATTATTACTTTTTACATTCTCTTACCCATAAGGTAGAGAAAGTATTGTTTTTGGGTCAAATTTTCGAAAGTGAGATTTTGTTATATTTACACGTTTTGAGGTCTCCTGAATACGAAAATCAGGTTTTTAGCGGTTGGTCTGTGTGTATGTCTGTCTGTCTGTTATCAGCATATCTCAAGAACAAATAGTAGCAGACATTCCAAACTTGGTATTCTAAATGTGTATCATATAGGGATGCTACAGTAAGCTTTTCGTTAAGATCAAGCAAATGGTTCGGGTACAGGGACAATCAAGATAATTCTAATACATTGCGTCTATGGGGGAAATTGCAGGTAAGTAGAGTTTAACGTCTATAGACTGCACTAAACGAAATGAAACGAATCTATATTTTTTGTAATAGAGATAGTCAACTGGGAAAAAAAAATTGTGTATGTAGGAGCCTCGCCTCCCCCCCTGGGGGGGAAGTCCCCCCTCGAAGGGAGTAAATTTTCACGATGGGTATCTTTCAAAAGAGCTCGCCAAAACCTTTAAAACGAATGGTTGAACCATCGATCTGCGATAATTTAAAACAAAGTTATCGATTTTTTTTTTTTTTTTTTTTTTTTTTAAATATTGAGAATAAAATGGACTTTTTTTTAATGTTTTGTGTTATACTACTTCTTTAATATGGAAATCGTCTGCATTATCATAAAAGATAATTTTTTTATATAATAATTTTAATAAATTATTTTTTAATAACCGAATGAAATTCTATATAATTGTAGCTGCATTTATGAAACGGAGGGTTGAGGGGGCGGTAGCCCCCCCTCACACAGAATTAATTGTCATATAAATCTCTTCCGAAGCCTAATTTGAATTTTTTAACATAGGTTTGCTTAACATCGTTATCTTACCTCTTAATCTCCAACCTGTATATATAGTATTAAATTTCAGGGTAAGAGAAAATCGTGTGAGTGACATACCAGAATATTTCTTTTCCTTACACATACACTGTAATTAAACACACGGAATTAACCTTAGTCATATGTTGGCCACTGATAAATTTAAGTCAAGGAAAATATAAAATTATTTGGTCTAAGAATACGATTCTGAGGCTTGCTTCCCACTGACGAGACGGAGACATAGTACAAAGTTTTACCCGATATGCAATCGGCTCATGCTCTAAAGTCCAGTTTTCACTACGACTCTTTCGACGGCTTCTATTCAGAATCCTTTGATGTGGTCAGCCGGGCTCAAAACCCTCGAACGGCGTTGGAAGTCCTGGTTCTAACCCCCAGCTGAGATAATTGAGGGGCCAGAGGCAGATATCTTTGTCAGTTTTGCATGCTTTCCTTTGAAGTAACTGCGCAATCTGATAAAAATAGGTTACAACTGATGACAAGACATTTGGCTCTTTGTGTGCGGAGCGTGATTAATGGTTTTTTGGACCTGGAAGCTCCAACTCATGTGGAAACCGGCCTTTAGTGGGATTTCTTCTCCTAGAAATTGCTTACAGCATGCAAGTATTATCGCATGTCGCATCAAACTTTATCTGAAGTCTCCTCAGTGGGGGATGGGCCATAGCAAGGCTGCCTCAGGCGTCTTTTTTTTTTTTTTTTTTTTTTTTTTTTTGTATTCTTTTCGTACTACTTAATGGAAAAAAATAAAAATTATAATATATTTTCGCAGGTAAATCTCCAGTTTTCCTGCGTAAATATGTTATAAATATTATGTTATTGAAATAGTAGTGCGCAGGGATCGTGAAATACGGTCGCCTGGTTGCCATTGGCGACCAATATGTTTCAGCTGGAAACTATATTTTCAACAAACACTCAGCATTTAAAAAAAAATGTTGTAAAAAAATTAGGCCGGGAATCGAATGCCGAAACCAATGCTAAACTACAGTGTAGTTCATATCAATTCATGTAAGAAACAAATAATAGACTATAAAATTTTCTTTCGTTGTAAATTGGATTCTGTTTTGTATAGAGTTTTATATCTGTTACGTAGAAAACAAAGAAACAAACAAAAAAAAAAAAAAGCTTCATTTTACATTTTTAATATACAGTTTTTCTTTTTTACACGTAATATTTAGTATTTATAAAATTCCTATAGCGGAAAGTTGTTAAATCTGTTTGCTTCTTGAAATGCAATACAAAACCTCGTAGTACAGCTTGTTTTCTAGATTTAATTTTCATCATTTACTTTTTATTTGTTGTCTAGAGACAAATATGAGTATGATTTTTAGTTTCTCTTCATACTATACGTATGGGGAACTTAGGTAATCGTGAAAATTTTCGATCTCGGTTTTTTAAACTTTTTTACACATTTTGAGGTGTGAGATATCCAAAAAATAACAAAACGATAACAGTGCGATAAGTTCACTTTGTATTTTCTACATGCCTCGGGAATTCGAAAATTGCATGGGGTCCATTTCTCTGATGTTGAGAATTTAATCTCACAATTTTAGTAGGAAGGGAAAGCTGCATATTAAATATATACGTTTCGGTTTCATAGTTCAAAAGAAATATGAGAATTAACAGGACTATATATTACTTTAAATGTGTGCAAAAAAGCACATTAAAAATTTAAAATAACTATTTTTCAAGATTTTGTGAACATTTCTTTTTGAACACTAGTTTATTTAGAAAAAAAAAAAAAAAAAGCCAAATAACGGATTTTTTTGTATAAATAACATAGCTGTTACCCCTTTCGATTTTTTTTTTTTATATCAGTTTTTTTTTCTTTACCATATCGTTGAGAATGGGTCAAATCTTTGGGTCTTGTTTGTGAAATTAAGTTTTTGTTACATATACATGTTTTAAGTTCCCTTGAATCCGAAAAGCAAGTTTTTAGCAATTGGTCTATGTGTGTGTTTGTATGTGTATTATCAGCATATCACAAGAACAAATTGTATCAGGGAGTCCAAACTCAATATTCAAAATCTGTATCATATAGACATACCAGAGGAAAGTTTTCATTGAAATCAAGCAAAGGATTCGTGTACAGTGACGTTCAAAAGAAATCAAATGCGTTACGAATATGGGTGAAATTTTTGGTATGTACACTTTAACATCTACAGGACGCACTAAATAAAAGGAAATGAATATATAGATATATTCATACATATATATTATATGCATACCTCTTGAGACCCAAAATCGTAATTTTCACGCACATTTTACCATAATTCATATTATTACCCCCTATTGGACTAGAAAACATTACATACAACAATTTATTTAAAAAATTTTAAAATACATTGTTTTTTGACATGTTCAGTACAATGGATATTGTGTCTCAGGCAGGTATAAAGACCTTCAATAAATTTATATGAATTTTAATACAAAATCTTATTATTAAAAACAAAATATTTACAAAAAAATTAATTTGACAGAAAAAACATGGAAAAAAATTATTAGATACAAAATGCTATTTATTAATTTATTAATCTGTAATGCTCTTGGAATTCATAAACTGAAATAAATATATATATTTATATTCCATTTTTTCCCCAGTTCTCTTCTTCATTGCTAATGTCTAGATCTGACACGTCACTATTAACAATTGCCTCCCAAAAATTTTCAGCATCTTTCTCTGCATTTAAATAACGCCTGCTTCTAAAAATCTCTATAAAAGAATAACTTGTTTGAAAAATTAAGTTATTTCTTTTTTCAAGAAAAGTATGTCTAACTTTCAATTATTTTATACAGGAAATATGTTTTATCAATCCTACGTAGTCAGTAAAATTAACTTTTACAGTCATTTCAAAAAGTTTAAGACGAGTAGCCGATTTTCACTATTTTAACACATTGCACCATTTGCGCAGATTATTGTGTCATCCCATGTGCTGATTGCATCAGATGCATTCTACTGCTATAAATAAAGTTTCCCGTCATGTTTATCGCCAGTTGTTCATTGGATTTTGTCGTAGACAGTGCTGGTGTATAATAATTGTAATGGGTAAAAAAACCTTCACTTACTGTTACAAAAAGGTCAGAAATATTGACCATGCATAAAATTGGATTTTCTGATCGTCAAATAAGTTCGAGGGTAAATGTGAGCAAGACAACTGTGCATGAAGCTATTAGTAAATTTAAAATTTCGGGAAAATTTGTGGACCTTAAGAGAAGCGGTAGTCCTAGAAAAACGAGTGCACGTGATGATCATGTGATAAGGATGGTCGTACGAGATCCAAGAACCTCCTGCAATAGAGTTAGACATTCTCTGGCCGCAAAATTCACCAACGTCAGTTTGAGCACTATTTCAAGACGTTTCACCGAATATTTTCATTTATTATCCCATAAACCTGCAAGGAAACCTCGACTTACTCCTAGAATGAAAAAGAAACGACTCTTAAGGTCTAAAAATTTCCCCAAAATTTTAAATTTACTAATAGCTCGATGCACAGATGTCTTGCTCACATTTACCCTCGAACTTATTTGACGTTCAGAAAGTCCAATTTTATGCAGGGTCAATATTTCTGACCTTTTTGTAATAGTAAGTGAAGGTTTTTTACTTATTACAATGATTACACAACAGCACTGTCTACGACAAAATCCAATAAACAGCTGGCGATAAACGTGCCGGGCACCTTTATTTACAGCAGTAGAATGCCTCTGATGCAATCAGCACATGAGAAGACGCAATAATCTGCGCAAATGATGCGATGTATTAAAATACTGAAAATCGGCTACTCGTCTTAAACTTTTGCAAATGACTGTTTAAAAGATAAGATCCATTTTATTATATGTTGAATTTAAAATTCAGCTTAATATGCATAATATTTTAAAATAATGGAGAACTTAAAATACAAATAATTAAATTAATTAGCTACCAGCTATCTACTAATATAAAAAGTTTTAAAAAGATTAATTTTTTTTTTTTTTTTTTTTTTTTTTTTTGTTATTTAGTATAAATTTATATTTCAGGTGTAATTAATAAAAATTTCAAATCTTGTTTTTTCTCAGCAATACTCTTTTATTAAAAGAAGCATCAAATGAGTACAATCAATATATATATATATATATATATATATACAGTCGGTAACAAAAGTGTCCGAACACTAGCAAAAATTCCTATATAAAAAAAGTAGAGTTGATACTGTTTTGTTAAATAAATCCTTGTCGAATCATGTTCTAAGACTGACTAAGAACAGGATTCGACAAGGATTTATTTAACAAAACCGTATGAAGTGCACTTTTTTTACATAGGAATTTTTGCTAGTGTTCGGACACTTTTGTTACCGACTGTATATATATATATATATATATATATATAACATTTCAAATAATATTTATTTAATTACTATTAAAAAATAATTACATCAAATTTAGTTATAGAAATAAATTATCAATTTTTATAGGTATTTTTTAAATTTTTAACACAATTTTCGCACATTTTATTAAAAATGAAAATATTTCTACAGCATACTGAAAATTATCTAATATGATTGTAAACAATTGTTGAAAGACCAACGTGCAATACAATGGACACGTATGAAAATGTCTGTTTTATCCCAAGTTGTGCATACAAATACTTTGAAAATGATTAAACTTTATTGATAAAACATTTAAAATTAATAATATGTCTCATTATTTTAAAAAAACTTCTAAAAAATGTATGAAAATTCAGTTAAAATTAAGCATATGCCTTCAACAATTTTTCTCGTGCTAGTTACCATTTCCAAGTAACAAAAATTTAAATTTCTCTGTGATTATTTTCTTGTCAGATGGATGCACTAGATGGTCATACATGCTCTAAACTGGCAATTTTGAAATTCCAACTGAAATTCAATGTTTTACTTGAAATACAGAAATGACCAATAGAATGGACGCGGAGTCTCAAGAGAACATATGAATAAAAGCACGTTCCGAAATATGGTATGAAATTCATTCCCCATTCGTTTAGAACCTTAACAACACATTTTCTCCACATGGCATCCTCAGGATATCCTACGGATGAAAAATCATCCAAAGAGCATGCCCAGGATTTAATATGGATAAGTGTGGTGTTTGGAAAGACTATCCCTCAAAAAACTAAAATATAGTATACTTGAAAATTCATAGTGCACGTTCCAAAATTTGGTATGAAAATCATTCCCCATTCGTTTAGAACCTTAACAACACATTTTCTCCACATGACATCCTCAGGATATACTATGGATTAAAAATCACCCAACGAACATCCCCAGAATGTAATATGAATAAGTGTGGTATCTGGAAAGGCTACCCCTCAAAAAACTAGAATATAGTATACTTGTAAATCCATAGTGCACTATCCGAAATATGGTATGAAAATCATTCCCCATTCGTTTAGAACCTTAACAACACATTTTCTCCGCATGACATCCTCAGGATATCCTATGGAGGAAAAATAATCCAAATAGCATCCCCAGAATGTGATATGGATAAGTGTGGTGTTTGAAAAGGCTATCCCTCAAAAAACTAGAATATAGTATACTTGGAAATTTATAGAAATGCACGTTCCGAAATATGGTATGAAAATCATTCCCCATTCGTTTAGAACATTAACAGCACATTTTCTCCACATGACATCTTCAGGATATCCTATGGATGAAAAAATCCTCCAAAGGGTATCCCCAGGATGTAATATGGATAAGTGTGGTGTTTGGAAAGGCTATCCCTCAAAAAACTAGAATATAGTGTACTTGGAAATTCATAGAAATGCACGTTCCGAAATATGGTATGAAAATCATTCCCCATTCGTTTAGAACATTAACAACACATTTTCTCCGCATGACATCCTGAGGATATCCTATAGATAGAAAATCACCCAAAGTGCATCCCCAGGATGTAATATGGATAAATGTGGTGTTTGAAAAGGCTATCCCTCAAAAAACTAGAATATAGTATACTTGAAATTCATAGTGTACGTTCCGAAATATGGTATGAAAATCATTCCCCGTTCGTTTAGAACCTTAACAACACATTTTCTCCACATGACATCTTCAGGATATCCTATGGATGAAAAATCATCCAAAGAGCATCCCCAGGATGTAATATGGATAAATGTGGTCTTTATAAAGGCTATTCCGCAAAAAACTAGAATATAGTACACTGTTAAAAATTTCAACAGAGAACTCTGTGTAATTTATTATCTTAAGTCTTACGTAAAATTACAGAGAAAAATAAACGGAGATGTTAAAAAACTTATTTTATACGTTCATTTTAATAACTAATATTAATTTAATTAATTATTGTTGAGAATATATTTCGGACTTGGAATGCTTTTTCTAAAGTAGAAACCGTCATTTTTAATTTTAATTAAAAAAATAAAAAATAAAATTACGTAAAAATACAGACTGAAGATTGAGAATCTCGATTATTCACTTTTAACTAAGAACTACTGTAAATTTATAGAAACTCTGGATAAATATTTACATTAAAATTACAGAAATTTTTAACTGTGTATACTTCGAAATTCAAAGTGCACGTTCGGAAATAAGGTATGAAAATCATTCCCCATTCTTTTAGAACCTTAACAACACATTTTCTCCACATGACATCTTTAGGATATCCTATGGATGAAAAATCATCCAAAGTGCATCCCCAGGATGTAATATGCATAAATGTGGTGTTTGAAAAGGCTATCCCTCAAAAAAACTAGAATATAGTATACTTGGAAATTCATAGAAGTGCACGTTCCGAAATATGGTATGAAAATCATTCCCCATTCATTTAGAACCTTAACAACACATTTTCTCCACATGACATCTTCAGGATATCCTATGGATAAAAATTCATCCAAAGAGCATCCCCAGGATGTAATATGATAAATGTGGTGTTTGAAAAGGCTATCCCTCAAAAAACTAGAATATAGAATACTTGGAAATTCATAGTGTACGTTCCGAAATATGGTATGAAAATCATTCCCCATTCGTTTAGAACCTTAACAACACGTTTTCTCTACATGACATCTTCAGGATATCGTATGGATGATAAATCATCCAAAGCGCATCCACAGGATGTAATATGGATAAATGTGGTGTTTATAAAGGCTATCCCTCAAAAAACTAGAATATAGCATACTTGGAAATTCAAAGCGCACGTTCGGAAATAAGGTATGAGAATCATTCCCCATTCGTTTAGAACCTTAACAACACATTTTCTCCACATGACATCCTCAGGATATCCTATGGAGGAAAAATAATCCAAAGAGCATCCCCAGAATGTGATATGGATAAGTGTGGTGTTTGAAAAGGCTATCCCTCAAAAAACTAGAATATAGTATACTTGGAAATTCATAGAAATGCACGTTCCGAAATATGGTATGAAAATCATTCCCCATTCGTTTAGAACTTTAACAACACATTTTCTCCACATGACATCCTCAGGATATCCTATGGAGGAAAAATAATCCAAAGAGCATCCCCAGAATGTGATATGGATAAGTGTGGTGTTTGAAAAGGCTATCCCTCAAAAAACTAGAATATAGTATACTTGGAAATTCATAGAAATGCACGTTCCGAAATATGGTATGAAAATCATTCCCCATTCGTTTAGAACCTTAACAGCACATTTTCTCCACATGGCATCTTCAGGATATCCTATGGATGAAAAAATCCTCCAAAGGGTATCCCCAGGATGTAATATGGATAAGTGTGGTGTTTGGAAAGGTTACTCCTCAAAAAACTAGAATATAGTATACTTGGAAATTCATAGAAATGCACGTTCCGAAATATGGTATGAAAATCATTCCCCATTCGTTTAGAACATTAACAACACATTTTCTCCACATGACATCCTCAGGATATCCTATGGATGAAAAAAATCATCCAAAGAGTATCCCCACGATGTGATATAGATAAGTGTGGTGTTTGGAAAGGCTATCTCTAAAAAAACTAGAAAATAGTATACTTGGAAATTCATAGAAGTGCACGGTCCGAAATATGGTATGAAAATCATTCCCCATTCGTTTAGAACCTTAACAACACATTTTCTCCACATGACATCCTCAGGATATCCTATGGATGAAAAATCATCCAAAGAGCATACCCAGGATGTAATATGGATAAGTGTGGTGTTTGGAAAGGATATCCCTCAAAAAACTAGAATATAGTATACCTAGAAATTCATGGAAGTGTACTTAAAGTTGTGCTGTATGTTATTAAATAGGATTATATTTAAGTACACAATGTAGTGTGATCATAATTTACAGACGACTTATAGCGCTACCAGTAATTAAGCGAAAACAGTCTTTTCTGTGGAAAGCCATGGTAGGGGTGCTTTTTTACTATGTCCAGAAAAACTATTCAGGAATCAAAATTAATTCCTTATACCCATGCGGTAAATAAAGTGTTCTTAAAGTTAAATTCCCAGCGCTTGTTTTTCTTATAATTACGCATTCTGAATAATACTAAAGTCGATTTTAACGATTAATCTTCCTGTATGTCTGTTGTGATGTATCGAAGGCTGGAAATCATGAAGAGGTAATCCGTTTTTTCGAGAAATTTATTTAATTCTCGTTTTACAAACACGATACGACACAGACACATCTAACATAAATAAAACACACAGATATTTCACATAATGTAAAATTAACTTTGAATTTCCAGTCCACCAAATAAAAAATGGGCGGGACTCAAACCCGACGTTTACACCTCTCGGCGTTGCATCATTCACTCTCTACAACAAAGCAAAAGTCTGGCTTTATTCGAAAGTTCTTCCTCAGCGCTGGACAACTAGCGCCCTCTAGTGAGTTTTAAAGTCATTATTAGTCTGAAGTCATTACACTTGTTAGCAGCGCGTAGTTTAATAACAAATAACTTAAATTTTGTACTTTGAAGTTCACGTGGGATTGCTACTTGAAAAGTATGATCAAGTTACAAGGAGTGGTGCAGTAGAATGTTATCTGAATAATTTAAAATAACCATTTAAATTTAATAACAGCTTTGAATTCTATGTCAGTGTATGTACTATATCTGTTATATCTGTTGCTTCATGATTTAAGAGCAGCTGCAGTCAATCTGATTGATGCCACACAGTGGCGGTTACATCTTATATATACAGTTACGGTTACATCTCTTACATATATATATATATATAGTTACGGTTACATATCTAACATCTCCCCTTTTACAAAGAATGACACACAAAAAATGTTATTAAAATATTTACAATTTGCATGAAAGAACGAAGATACAAATATAAACAAACAAACACACAAGAACACTTACTTTGTTACAAAAAACAATTACTTATTTACTACCCCGTACCGGTTAGGGGACTTAATTATACGACCATATTCGGTAATGTATTGTTTAGAGTCAGATTTCTTTTTTGAATTATCATTATTAGAACCATTACCATTCAAATTAATATTTACAGAGTCTTTGTTAGTAGAAGTAGAACCAGTCACTTCAAAATCCTGTTCAAAAATTGTCTCATTATAAGAAGGTTTTAAATCAATTCTATTTCTTCTTAAAATGTTATTTTTCTCATTTCTTACCCAATAGCTTCTAGGGTTTTTATCTCTTTTAATAACTATGCCTCTTTCCCACTGATTTCCAGAACGAATCAAAACATTTTGTTTATTTGAAATTTCCGATAAGGGTCTAGACGTTCTATCATAATAGAATTTACTTAAGTTTTGTTTATTTACAATTTTATTTCTGATGTTCGTTTGGAGTTCTGGCTTTAATAATTCTCTATTTATTGGTAATTTAGTTCGTGTTCGTCTACTCATTAAGGCTTGAGCGGGAGAAAAATTTAACCCTTTTATGGGCGTATTTCTATATTCTAGGAGCGCACTTTTAATATCCTGATTAGACTCATAACATTTTTTCAACATATTTTTAGCAATTTTTACACCGCTTTCGGCTTGACCGTTTGATTTCGCGTATCTCGGACTACTATTTACGATTTCAAAATCCCATTCCGATGAAAACTTTATAAATTGATACGAATTAAAGGGCATGTTATCTGCGACTAGAATTTTAGGAATTCCATGCGAACTAAATATCACTTTTAATTTCTCAATTATTTCATCTGCTTGTTTATTATTTAAGGGAACAATTTCTAACCACTTAGTTAAATAATCTATTAAGACTAAGTAATTATTTTTCCTAAATTCACAAATGTCACACCCTATTTTTTGAAACGGTAATGACAAAATGTCATGTGAAATGAGTGGTTCTTTACAATTTTTTGGTCTGTACTTTTCACAAACAGAGCATTTAGAAATTAAATTTTCAATATCATTTCCCATATTAGGCCAATAAAAAATTACTCTAGCTCTAGATTTACTTTTTTCTATTGCGAAATGTCCATCATGAATTTTATTAAGCATTTCTTTTCTAAGATCAACAGGAACAACTATTCTACCATTATAAAAGACTATTCCATCTTCTTCAAAAAGATCCTGTCTTAATTTATAATAAAATCTCACATTATCTGTAACATCTTTTTTACTGTTAGGCCAACCATTTTTACAATAAGTTACTAATTTATTTAATACTGGATCTTTTAAGGTACATTTCTTAAACTCATTTAATTTTTTATCAGTTACATGCATACGCCTTGTAGCTTTTACACAATGAACAATTTCTTTTAAAATATCATCAGTATCATATTCATTAAGATAAGATCTAGATAATAGATCAGCAACATACATTTGCTTACCTGGTACATAAGAGACATCAAGATCATATTTAAGTAACTTTAATTTAATTCTTTGTAACCTACTAGATAAAACATTTACAACACTTTTATTATGAATTGATACTAAGGGTTTATGATCAGTATGAACAGTTATTTTTCTGCCATAAATATAATTATGAAACTTTTTTGTAGCAAATACTATGCTTAAGTACTCTTTTTCGATTTGTACATAGTTCTGCTCAGCCTCAGACAAAGCACGTGATGCATAGGAAATCGGTTGTCCCTCTTGTAACAAACAATACACTAGTCCACTTTTAGAACTGTCACATTGCAATACAATTTGTTTAGCAGAATCAAAAACACCAAGTACAGGGGCTGTGCTTATTTTTTTTTTAAGTTCATTAAGATCTTTTGTATGCACTGGTAACCAATCAAATACTACGGATGTTTTGAGCAATTCCCTCAAAGGAGCAGTTATCTCTGACATGTTAGGAATAAATTTCCTTAGATAATTAATTAATCCTAAAGTTTTTTGCAACTCTTTTTTATTACTAGGTGCCTGTAAATTCATTGCAGCTTTTACCTGTTCAGGGTCTGGTTTAATTCCATTTTTATTAAATACATGACCCAAATACTTAACTTCATTAACGCGATATTGTAACTTTTTAGGATTAAATTTTACATTTAATTTTCATGCTCTTTCTAATACTTTTAGAACAATTTCATCATGCTCCTTTTCAGAATTTGCACAAATTAACATATCATCAAAATAAATAATCACACCAGGTATATCACCAAAATTTTTTTCATTAGCTTTTTGAAACAATTCAGGTGCAATATTTAAACCAAACGGAAGGCGGTTAAATTTAACACAACCAAAGGGAGTACTAAACTGACATAATTTACTAGAAGGTTCATCTAATTTAATTTGATAAAATCCATCCTTTAAATCAAACACACTATACATAGATTTATTACATAACTTAGGCATTAATTCCTCAATCGTTGGTATTAAATGACATTCTTTTTTAATAACTTTATTAAGATCCTGTGGATCTAAGCATATTCGAATTGACTTATCAGGTTTCTCTACTATAACTAAATTATTAATCCATCCATCTGGATTCTCTACCCTACTTATAATTTTATCTTTTTCAAGAGCAATTAATTTCTCTTTTAATTTTGGTTTTAAGGATTCTGGAATCCTTCTGGGGGGTTTAACTACTGGCTTGGCATTACCATCAATTTTAATAGAACACATTAAATTAAATGTTCCTAACCCCTGAAAAACATCTTTATTTTTCTCAATAAATTCATCCTTATTTTTTATTTCAGTAGAATCTACTTTTTCTCTTTTAAACAAACCCAATTCAATACAACTAGGTAATCCTAACAATGTTTTAGAATAATTATTACAGTTTACAACAATAAAATCTAGATATTTAGTACAAATATTCATTTTACATTCTAAGTTAACTATACCTAGGGATTTAATTAAATTACCACCATACGCTTCTAAAATAATCTCAGTAGGACTTAAGGAATAATTACATTTTAGCGATTTAAGTAAATCATTATGTATTATATTTACACACGAACCAGTATCTAATTTAACTGATAAGATTTTTTTTCCCTACCTTTAACGGTTGAATCCAACTTGATTCTTTAGCACACTGCACTGAATGTACAAAAATACATTTTTCCATATTATTAACTCTCTTGGAGTTAACCCTTATACCGGAACATCGGTATCTGAGACCGCTAAAGGTTAGACTTAGTGCAGGGAATTGCGGATGCAGATTTCTAGAATACGGTACCGGCACGTTTAGCGATAAACGTCGAAGACGCCAAGTCTATTTAACTGCAGCACTAGTGCGACGTAAAATGCACTCAACCTGTAGAGGATGGCATATCTCAGAACAACCCTATAATGAGTCCCGGACCGTTGCCAATTGTCCACAGCGTGGCACTAGTACAACGTAAAATCTGTTCAAACAAGGAAACTACCCTTTGGGATTGGAAGAGTGAGCAGGGCCCGGAGCCGCTTACTGTTGACGGTTGGTTGGTTGGATGAGTTTTACGTCGCAAAATAAAATGCATAAAACCAATTTTCGGAAAAATAATATTAGGTAATGGGTATTGTGGAAACAGTTATCCTCACAGAATAACATTGCTTTTGACTACTGTCAAGAGTACAGTCGGTAACAAAAGTGTCCGAACACTAGCAAAAATTCCTATATAAAAATGTACACTTAATACAGTTTTGCTAAATAAATCCTTGTCGAATCATGTTCTTAGCCAGTCTAAGAACAGGGTTCGACAAGGATTTATTTAGCAAAACTGTATTAAGCGTACTTTTTTTACATAGGAAATTTTGCTAGTGTTCGGATACTTTTGTTACCGACTGTACATTCGGCAGCAAAAGTATTCGAGCAGTAGCAAAAATTCCTATGTAAAAAAAAGTACGCTTGATACAGTTTTGCTAAATAAATCCTTGTCGAATCCTGTTCATAGTGACAAACTGCCAAAAGTGGTGACTGTCCCCAATAAATTGAGATATTCAGTCACTTTAGTTAACCCCCTAATTTCAGGACATTTGGTCACCCTAGTTTAAATATCACATGATAGCTACGTAATGAGCAATTTGTGGAAGTCTAGAGTCCACCCCAACAAGTGGTCCAGGAAGAGGCATGTCACTACCATTGTGTGTACCAGCAAAAGTATCCGAGCACTAGCAATAATCCCTCTAAAAAAAAGTGCACTTAATACTGCTTTGTTAAATAAACCCTGTCGAGTCATGTTCTTAGTCTAACAACATGATTCAACAAGGATTTATTTAACAAAACAGTGTTAAGTGTAATTGTTTGGCATCAGAATGATTTTCTAGTGCTCGGATACTTTTGCTGCCGGTTGTACAAGAAAGCTCAGCAATCACTTAGACACACGAATGTACTCTTTGCACACATGAAAAAAAAAATGACTGTATAACCCTCATTGAGCAGATATACTAGTAGAGTACGGATTCCCTATATTGTCTATGGAGAAAAATTCCCGGAACATCACTACGGTTTTTGCGCCTTCTTTTGGTAATAATCGCTGTCTTGGCAACTGGTACTTGGGATTTTGCATGTTTTAAATGGTTTGTTCCTCTTACCCCCAAAACTCTAAACAAAAATCCCTCTCGGGGTCACCGAAACGGGAGAGGATCCCTTCCGTGGAGGATCAAAATTGTGATGGCACGTCTCCGGGCCACCTCTAGAGGTGTGTCCCAGACCGTCGCCAATTGCCCATCTGAGCAGCACTAGTGCGACGTAAAACCCAACCATTCATTCATCCAAACAAAATTCAAACGGAACAGTTTTTAAACAATAACAAGGATTAGGTTACTTGCTTTCCATTTCAGCTAGTGTAGGTTTTGGTATATGTTTAATTTACACCCAATCGAAATATAAAACAGCGATAACAAAGGTGGAGGAAACTTGCCTTGGTGGAATTTTCATGTCGGTTTGGTGGATGATTTGACTAAATGGTGGAGATCTGATGTTGGATAGCAAAAAGGTTACTAGTCCTGGGTGTACTCTAATATCTTGTCGATGGTACCGCTTGTGAATGCATCTCAAATTGCACGAAATTCGGTAACTCAATAGTCGAAACAGGGTGACAAAATTTCTTCCAATTCGAGCGCAGACTCATTTCCTGTAGTTCGAAAAATAATAAGAAATTGTTTATTTATAACTTTTTATTAGTGTGGTTATTTAGAATTAAAAAATCAACTCCGTAATTACATTCGTTTAATAATTTAATGCTTCGTATTTATAAAAATACTCTAAACTGGTCGCTATAAACATATTAAAAAAGAATAATTTCAGAAACCAGATGATTCAATCATATAATATACCAAATTATAGCTCTGGGGGTCACCTAATCGGGCAGGATCAAAATTATGATGGCACGTCTCCGGACCATCCTTAGGGGTGCGTCCCAGACCGTCGCCAATTACCCGTTGCGCAGTACTAATGCGGCATTAAATCCAATCAACCATATGATATCCTATCGTCCCTATAATACGTCATGATTGAGAAAGTAAAGTTATGGCTGCAAGAATTCATAATTTATCGCCACGAAATTTCGCTAAATACATTCAGTACCTTTTTCTAAAAATAGCGGTCTGTGAGACCGGTGTTCCCGGTAAGCATGATGAAAACATGTTCCGGGCAAAGGGTTAAACCTATTTTTGCAACCAATAGCAAAGTGATTTAACTTATCACAAATTTTGCATCTTTTTCCAAACGCCGGACACTTTTCTCTGACATGATTATAATTACACTTTTTTCATAAATAAATCTTTTCTTTTTTATTTTCACTTCCAGCAGCTGTCTGAGTCCGCGACGTCGAATTGTTCGAAGCCTTATTTTTTGCTTGTTTATTTTTCCCTATTAGAGACACAGAGTCTGCTACGGTACTCGTTTCGTTTAGAATGTTTACTTCAGATTTCCGCTGTATTACTTCAGATTGTTTTTTACTTATTTCTGCGGCTCGGCAAATGTCAATCGTCTTTTGGAGTGTTAGATCCGATTCTCTTAATAGACGTTCTTGAAGCTGTTTTTCTTTCGTTCCAATCACAATGCGGTCCCGAATTATACTGTCAGATAAATTTCCATATTCACAAAATTTTATTAGTTTTCTTAAATCTGTTAGAAACTCATCAAAGTTTTCAAACTGTTCTTGATTTCTGCTATTAAATACATAGCGTTCGATCACAACATTTCTGCGTGGATTTGCATAGTTCTCAAAGGCATTCAAAACATCCGCTAAGGTATTTCTCTGCTCATCTGTTAGTTCAAATGTATTATAGAGTTCGACGGCATCTTCACCAATGCAATTTAATAATATTGCTACTTTGACGTCGTCATCTTTCTCCGTATCTCCTCCAGCCTTTAAATAAATTTCAAAGTTCTGTCGAAACTTTCGCCATGCTTCGGCGATATTACCGGAGAGGTCCAAACCTCTTGGAACTTTTAAAGAATCCATTCAGGATTTATTCGAAAATTAATTTCGGAACAGTTCTGGTTCGACGCTCGGCTGCGCCATGTTATATCTGTTGCTTCTTTATTTAAGAGCAGCTGCAGTCAATCTGACTGATGCCACACAGTGGCGGTTACATCTTATATATACAGTTACGGTTACATCTCTTACATATATATATATAGTTACGGTTACATATCTAACAATATCCAAACGGGGGATTGTGATGTGTAGCCCCCTCCTCGCACAGAATTATATGTCAAATAAATCTGTTAGTAAACCTAGTTTGAATCATTTTTAAAGCACGTTCAAATCCAGTACATGATATCTTACCCCTTTATCGGCAGTCTGTTTTTATAACATCAAAATACATGGTAAAAGGAAGCCGTGTGAGTACCACACCAGATTATTTGCATAAATAATATAGCTGCCAAAAATTTTGATTTTTTTTAAATTTTATAAGCGTTTGTAACAGTTTTCTATGATTAAATAAAATAAAAATTACTATTTAAAAAACTGGTATTTAAAAATAGGAAGGATGGCAGCTATGAAATATACGTGACGCTAAAACTCGTGCAATATTTAAGTAATGGGTCTAATGATTATATTTTCTGAAGGTATTAATGTGTGTTAGTAGTGTAAAGACGTTTTCACTTCAAAATATATGTATATATTCTATGAAATTGATGACGACTTAAAATTTTTGATTGGAAAAAAAATGTCATACCATTTGTAATAATCGAGTAATTAATAGTAACGGAAGATAAGATAATTGTGATTGTTCTATAACGAAACCATGATAAGTAAAACACAAAGAGATATTACGCAAAAACTGTCTTTGTGTGTTTCATTTCTTGTTTCTTCAGTCAAAGTGCGTGGTTTCGCTATCAATTGAGGTCTAATCTATATTTCGTATAGCAACGAACTCCCCTTTTGATAAAATTTCATTTTACGACATAATTCATATTTTGTTTAGCACAACATTGCAATACTTGCTCTGCTTGTTCAGCCATTCAAATTTCATAGTTTTGGCATTGAAATATTAAATATAATTTGTTTTCATAATGGATTTTGATGTTCCATATGAATTTAAAGTTACAGGCAGTGTACGTGATATCGAGAGAACATTTCATGAATTTTACTTCGAAGTTATGAAGGATTATATCCTAAAAAACCCAGTTGC
This sequence comes from Salticus scenicus, assembly GCA_963930645.1. Classification (NCBI taxonomy): domain Eukaryota; kingdom Metazoa; phylum Arthropoda; class Arachnida; order Araneae; family Salticidae; genus Salticus; species Salticus scenicus. Next base: position 85,491,113 of record OZ005660.1, read on the forward strand.
TAGAACAGAGTTCTTCATTAATAAAAATAATGTCAGAGACTTACTTCTGTTGTGTATACACGATACCAGTCTTGCTTTAAGAAAATTCTATGCATCGCTAGTGGAATACGCAGAAATCGGCCAATATCTGTCGACAAGACGTACTATAACAATATGTTGTCCGTACAGTAAATCATTGCCCACAGCACTTGGCATATGCGCAGTGATAGATGAAGCTACTAAACAATATGGATTTTCTCAGAAAATTCGGTTAATTGTCAAGGAGAAAGAAACGAATTGGATAAGTTTGTGCTCGATAATTGAAGAAAAAATTAAGCTTTGTTATAAGAATATAAAAATTTATCTGAGTGTTATTCAGGAAGAATCGCCTTTCGGCTTCCCCTTACGAGCAATAAAAGAGGCTGATATTGTGGTTATGTCAAGATATCTCTCAAAATACTCACCAAATTCTGCTCGAGACGCTTTTTGTTTTGAGGTAAGGTAGACACATTATTATTTTCTCATATATGCATAAAAATAAAGCATTAGATTTGTGAAAATTTTCAACCTCTGATTTTTGATGAATTTCCATGTTTTCAGAAGTCCAGAGCACGATTTGATAATTTTGAAATAGTCTGTCTAGTTGTGTGTAATACGAGCTGACTCATAGCTGATCATTGTTGCCCAGCGGAAATACAGTTTGGTGACGTTTAGTTGCAGACGTATTACTCAGCGTCTTTATCGCCTAAAATGGTGAGTTTGCCTAAACAGAAGAGCGAATTATTGTTTGTACTTGATAAGTTTGGCGGTAATAGTTGGCGAAATTTTCTTATGACCCTTTTAAAAAGTAGCCATCACTGTTGCTGTTAAATTAGTTAATTTTAAATATTTATACACGGTGAAAAGTAGTGTAGGTTGTAAAATACAACATTTAGATAATCAAACAGCATTAAAAACAAATAATTGATACAAAAAATGCAAGAAAACATATCATAATTACACTGCATATTTGTGATTGAAAGCTAAGCGTACAATTTTCTTTTGGACAATTAATAGCCCATTTCTTTCGCCTTTCTTCATTTGTTGGAAATCTAAACGTTCTAAAAGCAGTTCTGGTAGGATTTGCGCAATTTTCGGCTGCAAAACCTCCATTTTATGTGATTTGATAACACTTGAAATTTGGACCGCGTGGGCAACAATCGCTGAGTGGGAAACAAAATTCCTGATGGGCCAGCCTGTATTGGAGGAGCTCTAGTTGTGTGTATCCAAAATTTTGACAACGCCACATCTTGCTAACCGATGGACGGAATCCAATATGAGTTTATACTTAGTTGGACCTTGACTTAAATTCGTGCAGATTAGCGTTTGGTGCATTCACACAACAAGTGGCGCTGCCGCATAATTCTTTCAATTTTTTTTTTTTTTTTATATGGCAACGTAGGACAAAAATTCTAATAATGATGATTATACAGGTGAAATTGAAATGTATTATTTATAAGAGTAATAATCAACTAGAAAAAAATATTTTGTATGTGTAGGTACATCGCTTTCTCAATCCAATGAGGGAGAGGTTAACCCTAGGAGTATCTAAATTTGTAATGAGATTTATTTTTTTTTCCAAAAGTCCTCGTCAATATTTTAATAGGAATAGTTGCACCGTATATCTGAGATAAATTAAAAAAAAAAAAAAAAAAAAGTTATATACTCTTTTCATATTTATCATAAATAATCTTAGAAAAAATAACTTTTTCATAGATGTCTTATATAGGGCACAAAATCAATTTCCTTTCGACATTTAGCATTATAATTCTCTCAGACAAAACTCGCCTGCATTCGTTATGGTAAATCATTTTATTAAATAATAATTTCAATATTCTTAATTATAAAATCCAAAGTTTCCCGAACTAACACTGAAAATGTCATAGCTAAAAAAAATGTTTTTGAATAAAGAAAGTAAAATTTTATCCGTGGTTTCCCATGGATTTTAATATTATTACTATTATGAGAATTTTTTGTGAAATTTCAGTATAACAAGGAAAAAATAATAAAAATAAGTTAAATATGTGAAATTTAACTACGTTACGAGAAATTAATAATATGAATAAGTAAATAAATATCTGGTTATAAAATTTAAATTAAATGATTATGACATTATTTTTAGTTTCTTGGAGATGTTTGGATTTCAATACATATCAATATTATGATACAAGAAAATGAAGCCATGTATTTTAAATATCATTAGTAATTTGAACTGGCATGGATAAATAAATTTGGAAATAGGGTAGGTGCTCCAGTGATTGGCATGCGCCCGTAATTGAGTATTTTTCTCCATATATTACACGATGTTTTATTTAACGCTACTGAACTTTGAGCCCATAGGTAATAATGATAAAGAATCTTTCGTTGTGTCCCTGTAAAAACCTATAAATGCTATTAAATTCACCAAAATGCTTACAGTTAGTGCAACAGTGATTTATAATATTCATATAAATTTTCAGCTCAATTGAATAAGGCGTTTAGATGCTATCGCACTTTTAAAAATTTGGTCCCATAGGCCATAATGATAAAGAATTTTTCTTTGTGCCCCTGTAAAAACACTGTAAGTGCTAAATTCACCAAAACCTATAAAGTTGGTGCAACTGTGACCTATAGCATGTGTAAAAATTTTTTGCTCAGATTAATAAGGCGTTCAGACGCTATCACACTTTTAAAAATTTGGCTGCATAGGCCATAATGATAAAGAATTTTTCTTTGTGTCCCTGTAAAAAAACTATAAGTGCTAGATTCTATAAAATCTATACAGATTGAGTATCTGTGACCTAGAATATGTGTATAAATTGTTTGCTCAATTGAATAAGGATTTTAGATGCTATCGCATTTTTAAGATTTTGGTCCCATAGGCCATAATGATAATGAATTTTTCTTTGTGTCCCTGTAAAAAAACTATAAATGCTATATTCACCAAAATTTATAGAGTTCGTACTATGGCGACTTACAATATGCGTACCAACTTTCAGTTTATTCGAACAAAGCGTTTAGACGCTAGCATGTTCACTCACAGACATACACACAGACATACACATACATACAGTCGGTAACAAAAGTGTCCGAACACTAGCAAAAATTCTTGTGTAGAAAAGGTACACTTAATACTGTTTTGTTAAGTGAATCCTTGTCGAATCCTGTTCTTAATCAGTCTAGGAACAGGATTCGACAAGGATTTATTTAGCAAAACTCTATTAAGCGTACTTTTTCTATATAGGAATTTTTGCTAGTGTTCGGACACTTTTGTTACCGACTGTACACCATCGCAAAAATAGTGAAAACTGACTCAGGGGACCTCGAAACGTATAGAAACATCAAAATCTCAAATTCGGATTTTCGACATGATTACAATACTTTCCTCACTATAGTGTTCGGAAAGTAATAACATTCGGTGGAAAAAAACTTTTATTATATGACAACGTAATCAAAGTACATGATACAAATAAAAAATGTTACAACTCATGTGAAGTGCTCAAAATATAACCCATTAGCTGCGATACATATTTCGCATCGTCACTTGTGTCTTTTTGCGTGTGTACAAGTTGGCCAGAACTTATTGCCCTCTAGCATTTCCAACCCTCAGTTCCTATTTAAATCTTACTCTTCATGACCGGGCAAACCAACACATGTTGTTTGGGCATGACCTTTTGAGCCACCCTGTATTGATAGTTCATATCTGGAAACTTATTTATCTTGAAAGTTACAGGGCACATCATAAATTTTCTAAAGAAAACCCTTTGAGAATTACTGCTTTAAACAATTCTGACTGTGAAACACGCTACGAGACTTTTTGAAATATTTGAAGATGAAGATCACGACCACGCTAAAAACAACTGGTAGGTGCTTGCAATGCTTCTACCTGTGGTAGGCATCTACGACCTGTTCGCTGACTGCGCACAAATATCTATTCGCGTGACCCATCAAGTCAGTATGCAACATTAAATATCAGCTCAATTAATACATCAATTACTACTTGTAGTCCAGTAAAAAACTATTAAAAAAAAAAAGTGAAATTCGCAAAGTATGATGTATTTGTGTTTTTTAATATGTTGTTAGGAACTAGTATGGTAGTGTGAATTTAGGATTGCATACACTTAGGATTGCATCCTCTTCACCCACCGCAGTCGGAAGCCGATGCTAATGTTATTCTATGGGAAAATTTTCTTTACAAATAACTTATTAACTGATTCATATTTTTAAATTCTGTTTTCACATTCTGAAAATTCCCAGCTGTTAAATTGACGGACCTTTTTAAAAAAATTATTATATATATATATATATATATATATATATATTGAAGCTGCAAAATACGAATTTTCAACATGTGAATTTTTTTCATTTTGCAATTTCAAAATAAAATATTAATAATTAAAAAAATACATTTTTAAAAAAGGTCCGTCAATTTAACAGCTGGGAATTTTCTGAATGTGAAAACATAATTTAAAAATATGTATTAGTTAATAAGTTATTTGTAAAGAAAATTTCCCCATAGAATAACTTCGGCTCGGGCTTCCGGCGACGGTAAGTGAAGAGGGCCTTTAATATGCGAAAATATGTAAAATATTCGGTCTTTTTTCAGTTATTACCTTATAATTCGTAAACTATGCATTTTTCTATATTATTTGTTACCACATATTTAAAGCTCTCGTTTTGCTCTAGTTCCGTGCCAAATATCGGCATGATAGCTCGTCTAACGAGAAAAGTCATATGTAATAAAAGTGCAGAAAAATTAATTGGCTAAATAAAAACAAAAACTGTAAGCCCAATAATACTTTGTAATGGCAACAGCAGTAGTTTAACTTTATATAAGTGCTTTGTTTTATGTAAGATCTAATCTTCCTTATTATTCATGACAACTGATTTTCTTCTTTTTTATAGAATATGCTGAAGATGATGAAAAAACTTTCCGTTTTATTTTACTTGGATGAATGTAATAAACGCATTTACGATAAACTAAAAGATTTGATTGTAGAAAGATGCATTCTGATTGAAATAATGAATAAGAAAACAGTTTATAAACCCCTTGAAGATCCCTATACAAGAGAAAAATTCCCATTTTTGTACAAAGCTACTTTTAACTATGTTACATTTTCTCTGTTCCTTAAATGTGGGAAAACAAATGACATTGAGTCTGCAAGGACGGAATTAAAGAAGATTGTAAAAATGATACAATCGAGGCTTACCGAAAACAAAAATATTTTACCGAAATCTACAGCATGTGCTTCATCCTGTGAAGAAAATGCCCAAAACACTGAAATATTCAAATCAGGTGAACCTGTTGCAAAATTAGCATCTGTGGATATACAAAATACATATAAATGTGTACCGAAGAAGAAGGAAATCTGAATGCTGGAGCTGTCAATGTAAGAACGGTTATTGAAAAATAACCTTATATGACTGTACAAGAAATTGACAAAAATACCGGAAAGATAAAGAAATTATCAAATGCTGAAAATGTAAAAACAAGTGAAAGTGCGAACGATTCATAGGAACAGAAATCACTTACAGCGAGCACCTGATGCACTGCATAGTGTTTCAACTACTGCTAAGGAAGGCCTATCTGTATGTCGAACCATAGCCTCCTATAGTAAATACCTTCCACGTGGCTCGGAAACTTGATTGTAGACAGCGCCACCTGGTACAGATTGCGCGACTTTTTAATTCATCAACCCCCAATATTTTTTTAAAGTGGGATTTGATATACATAAAAGGCGAATAGAATCGAAGAAACGTCCATTATATATATATCACTTCTTAAAATTATTGGCGACAGTTTAATTAAAAAGTCGCGAAATCTGTACCAGATGGCGCTGTCTGCCTCTTGAACTGTTGCGAAGTTTCCGAGCCACGCGGAAGGCATCTAGTTTAGGAGGCTATGGTCTAACACAAAGGGTTAGAAGACCCTAAATTTAAACGGTCTAACTACTCTATCCACCAAAAACTTCAACTTCCGGTTGAACACAAAAGCCAAATTGGATGCGTTGCTTATGCCATCTAGCGGCATTGTCACTTTCAGATTTTTTAGCTGAAAATAACCAACCAAATATTATATGAAATCTTCGTCGTTAGATGGCAGAAGGAGTTTTTTTTTTTTTTTTTAAGAAGTTTTTGCGTTGAACAGTGAGTTAAAGTTAATGGTGAATACAGAGTAATGGTACCTAAGGAGTTTTACTATCTCTCTGTGATATTATTGTACAATGATAAAAATTATTTTATTTCTCTTTACCTATAATTCACATTACTTTGTAACTTTTACCACTGACAATTTCATTCTATATATACATTATTATTTTCATTTATTTATTTATTGTATTTTATTAAATAAATTTTATAATTTAAAATGTTAAACTAGTTTGATTAAAATTTCAAAAGCAAAAGTTGACATATGGTCACTGTACGAAAGATTGCGGCAAAAACATTGTCTCTAGAAGCAAAAATATAATTGATAATTATGGATAAATGCTGTTTCTTGGACGTACAGTCGGCAGCAAAATTATTCGAGCACTAGCAAAAATTCCTATGTAAAAAAAGTACACTTAATACTGTTTTGTTAAATAACTCCTTGTCGAATGATGTTCTTAGATCGACTAAGACATGATTCGACAAGAACTTTTTAAACAAAACCGTATTAAGTGTACCTTTTTTATATAGGAATTTTTGCTAGCGCTCGAATAAATTTGCTGCCGACTGTACACCTAAAATTGAATTATTAAAAAAAATTCTAATTTTTTAAAAATGTAATTAAGTTTGTATTTCTAAAAAATATTATTATTATTATTATTTTTAATTGTAATATAATATACAACTTTTAAAAACTAGTTGGCATAGGAGGACTCTGCTCAGTTCCCCATCATATTTATGTTCTCATAAACTTCTAGTGGGAGACATATTATAATCATGTTAAAAGAAATGAATTTGACCAAAGCATGATACAGTGACAGAATGAAATCCCCGCCTGATAGGATATCCACCGTTCACTTCGATATATTTATCTTATTCTAATCTATTAGTTTATTTTATCAGGGTAAATTCTGTTGTTTAGTTTTCATGCTACTATTTCCAATGCAATAATCCTCAGAATTCATATTTATATGAAAAATTTACAATTTCGCTATGTTGATAAAATCATAAATTACAAATAATTTACGAAATTTTCCTATTAGAATATATGTATTCAATCATGTTCAAACAAATATCATAAATATAAATTTGAAGTTGTCTAATGTATTTATGATCCTCAAAATGGAATTTATGCTCAATTTTGCCTTATTCTGCCATTTTAAGTAAATCGTAAATTCCAAATAACTTACGAATTTTTTTAATTGGAAAAATCATAGTCTATGATATTCATGCCAGTATCCAAAATAATACTTAAAAAGTGGTTTGACATCTTTACGATGAAAATATCCCTCAAGATTGACGTTTACGTGAAATTTTGCTCTATTCTGCCATGTTAAGAAATTCGCAAATTTCCAATAACTTACGAAATTTTTATATTGGAAAATTCATAGTCATTAATATTCATGCTAGTGTCCTAAATAATATTTCAAAAGTAGTCTGACATCTTTACGATGAAAATATCTCTCAAAATTAACGTTTATGTGAAATTTTGCCCTATTCTGCCATGTTAAGAAATTCGTAAATTTCCAATAACTTGCGAAATTTTCAAAGTAGCATATTTATAGTTACTGATGTTCATTCCGGCATCAAAACTGATATTTTAAAACTGGTCCGACATTTTTACAGTAAAAAGTTTCCATTTAATGCACGTTTAAGTAAAATTTTGTCCTATTCTCCCATGTTAAGAAAATCGTAAATTTCTAATAACTTACGAAGTTTTTTAATTCGAATGTTGCAAATGAATAGGGTTCTTACCAATATCGAAAGTAATATTTTAAAACTGATCTGACCTTTCTGCGATCATTTGTTCGTGAGATATCGTGTTAACGGACTAACAAACTAACGGACTAACACACTAACGGACTGACACACTGACACACTAACAGACACCCTACAGACAGACACCATACAAATTTTGTCATTTTCGGATTCCTCACACTTGAAAACGTATAAAAAAGTGAAAAAACCGAGGTCGAAATTTTTCACGATTACCTAAGTTCCCCATACCTATAGTATGGTGAGGAACTAATATCGTGTGATGTATATCCTATATAAGTAAGAAATATCATGTATAAGTTGTTGAACACATTAAATTCAATATCGTTACCAAGTTTCAGGAAAATAACTCCTAATGTTATTAAGATACAATGATGTGCTTAAGAGTAAAGTAAAAAAAAAAAAAAAAAAAAAAAAAAAAAACTGGGAAAATAGCTGTTAAGAATTAAAGTGTTAATAAAAGAAAACATGTAGTAGCTCCCTTAATAATAATAATAAATTGAAAACGAAATCTTGTAAGCAAGGATGTGGCTTTATGTAGATCTGGAGCTACTGTAGTCAACTTAAATAATTCCGCTAATTATCACTCAAAATCACTGTGTAATTTACTTTTATTTGGTCATACTTGTAATTCTATTCCCTGAGCAGTTGCATTATAACATAATTATAAGTTCAGCAACAGTTTTAAAAACGAGGTTTTATTTTGGAAATGTAAGTTTAGTAAGTTTCCAATTTGCTTTTTAATGACTAGATTAAGGCTGTTATTCACCAATAACATAAAAATTTGAAAAGCGTTATAAAGTCGGGGTGCAAATTTTCAGCAAATTTTGCTGTGTTGTTTCTGCCATCTAGCGGTACAGCTGTTTTCACATTTTTCAGGTGAAAATAACCAATCAAAGATTACATAAAATCCTCGACTCTAGATGGTAGAAACAGTGTGCCAAATTTTGCTGGAAAGCTGTACCCTGCCTTTAGACGCTTTTCAAGTTTTTGCGTTGAACCGGGAGTTGAAGTTAATGGTGAATACGGCCATTTGCCATTCCACGTCTATATTACAAACTAGCAGGCTACGCCCACTTCGCTGGCCACTATATTTCAATGAATTTTCAAAAGAATTAGATTAGTATTTATTTTTTACATCCCATCATAAATAAAACTAAAAAATATATATTGAAATCGCTCTAAACCACGTTTAGGGTACCCGCTGACTATAGTCGGTAACAAAAGTGTCCGAACACTAGCAAAAATTCCTATGTAAAAAAAAGTGCACTTCATACAGATTTGTTTAATAAATCCTTATCGAATCATGTTCTTACACTGACTAAGAACAGGATTCGACAAGAATTTATTTAACAAAACCGCGTGAAATGTGTACTTTTTTTTACATAGGAATTTTTGCTTGTGTTCGGACACTTTTGTTACCGACTGTACGGCAGCTCTTTCTTTACCCACACTACAGTAAGTCTAAGTTTCCACTGCCTGCAGAAATGTCTTTCCCGGCCACTTCATTTTGGGTATTTGTCGACGACAGTTGGATCTGCTATTATTAAAAACTACGATTTTAAAGAACCCAGACAGCACATCGCCTCCCCAGGATATCTTCAAGATGTCTTCTGGATGAAAAGCCATACCAGAAACGTCCTTAAGATGTACTGTGGATAAGTTAACCCTAACTGTGCTGTTAGGGAAGACTGTATGTCAACATCTATTAAATATTTTAGTTTTTGAACCATATATTTTATAGCCCCCGCTATTACCACTATATTTTCATATTATTCTGAGCAATATAATAAATGAAATAAAAAGCATATTTTCTTTTAAAAGGAATTAAATGCATAAAAACAAATGAATTTTAATCAGTTTAATCGTTTCTACTATATACTACCATTTTTTCCCGATAAATACTATAATAATAATAATAATAATAATAATAATAAAACAGCGAAAGAGAAAGAGAAAATATTTTTCTTTTAAATGAATTAAATTAAAAAATAAAAAGTTGTTATACTATAAAAATTATACATAAACATAACTGTTGTAAATAAGATTTAAATTTTAAGTTTAATACACTTAGTTTTTTCTACTGCATTGCCATTTTATTTTCAATGTATAGGGGAGACCCGTGTACCTAGGGCCGCTTTTAAAAAAAAACTTCTCTCGTGGCCCTAGGTACAACAACCTCATTGTACCTGGGGCCAGACCTCATTGTACCTAGGGCCATTCTCACAAATTTAGATTTCACTTTGTAATGAATAGAAAATAAGCTTATAAACATATGTATTTTATAAAAGAAACAATATCAAGTAATATATTTATTTATTATATAATAATTATCATGTTGTTGCCTTAATTTGAAACACTACATTTTTCTTTTTTTTTTCCTTTGGGATATTCTAACAGAATGTTTTTTTTTTTCCCTTCAGTTTCTTTTTTTTTCTGGAGTGTCTCTTGGATTTCTAGACCTCTCTGATTTTCGGTTACATCTTTTCTTTGATGTGGGAGGTTTTGCTTAGGTTCGTACCTGTTAAAGCATGACACACGAAAAGATGTTAGATGTTGAAGGTTTCGAAATTTCAACAGGACACGAAACAGAGACATCCAGATCATTGTTGGTTCAATTTCTTCCTGGAAAATCTTTTTTTTTTTTTTAATTTATGGAGGGATCTTGTCTTTCAGTCACATTTGAACTTAAATATTCATCCTCAGTGAATGTTTTTTCATTTATTGGCCATATCGGATACACGAAAGCCTGATAGAATGTTTACAGGAGTAAAGGCTGACGTATAGAACGTGCCAACATTTTCAGCAACGTCATATATTGTGATTGATTTACCAGGGTTTGCCAGCATCCAATTACTATAGGCTGTACTGTGTTTCTTAACACTTTCGCGACCGCTGACGCAGATTCACGTCATTTGAAAATACGAAACTCCACCAGTGGACGTTTCTTTTGCAATTTGTATGTTATTTGTTTCTAAAAAATATACACAATATTCATATTTGTACAATCAGTATACTATGGATGCAAATACTTTGATTAGAAAGGGTATGATTATAACGCATATCCATTTGTAATATAAATGTGAATACGAAAAATTTTGTTTTGAAAAATTGTAACTTATGGGAAAAAATGTCCACAGGAGCACCTTACTATCAAAAAGACAAAAACATGCGGTCGCGAAAGTGTTAAAGAGTCCAAACACACTGGCTCTAGGTACAAGGTAGCAATGTGGCCCTAGGTACAAGTTTTGGTAACGTCATTCAAAGTGCCTTCCACTAAAAAATCCACATACAGAGAGGACTAATTAAATATCTCATTTATTACTCAATATAACAAGCAAAATTATACACTAGAAATGAAAGAAAAATATTTGACTTGCCTTTGTAAAATAGCAAAAGAGATGAGCTGCAAAATTTTACTTCAAACCATGTAAATTCGTTTTCTACCTGTAACTTGTCAAAACTTTCTCCTCAAAAGTTCCAAAGTGGTTGTAAAAGTAGCAATTGGTGTTGTTACTCGCTCAAGTGAGTAATAAAACTTAAAATTAAATATTATTCAAATAAAGTGGGGTGGCCCTAGGTACACGGGTCTCCCCTATAATAAATTAAAAAGATAAAAAAGATTTCGCCTTCAAATGAATGTATTAAATAAAAAATAAATTGCGTAATAGCTAAGATACGTAGACGATTACAATGGAAGAACAAATTCATGAAAAATGAAACATAAAAGCCAATATTTAAAATTGAAAAAAAATAATAATAATTAAAAAAGTTAGAATGTTCGAAATTCGAAAAAAATCTCGATGAGGTGCACATCTACAGGGTCCCAGGTACCCATATGCCAAGTTTTGTAGCTCTGCAATCGGTAGTGTGAGCGAGCACCAGAGCGCGGGCAGACATACACACGGACACGGACACGCACACAGACACACACACACAGACACTCCTCGTTATTTATATAGATAATAAATTACAGTATTTTATAAATGTTTATATTCAATATATATTTAGATTTGCATGGTTAATATAATTCAGTATAATCCTAAAATGTACAATGAGTTGCACGGGGCTAGTATGGGCACATAGCATGAATGACATTGTTATGGTCAACATTCTTAAAAATAAAATCAGTGCTGACAGTGCTGAAGTCATATAATATGTAATAAATGTTGACATACAAATCTGAATAAAAACTATGAACAATTTTTAGAGGTCAATCTGGGAAGAAGTCTACGAGAAGAGAGATATATAAAGTGTCCATACTATTCCCCGTCTTCCATAAATTTTGACATTAAATATTTAATATATTTTCTATAATTAGAAGCAAACTTTTTTAAATTAAATTTTACTAAGAGCTGATAAATGTGAGGAAAGGTGTAAAAATATTTTAAAGTGTGAAAAGTAAGTCAACGGATTGTGGAAGAGGTTAAAAGTATAGTTGATACTACAGAAATTTTTATCAAGAATATTATATATTGTTCTTAATTTTTTGTAATTTCTGTATTTAATATAGTATTAATCGTTTAATTATTAATTACTCGATTTCGACTTCGAATACGTTGGTACAGAAGACCTTGTGATGAAGTCACGCATTTTTCTCAGCATGCGAGGGCAAGTTAACGGGATGGGAAGTCCTGAAATTTAATCTCACTGCCAAAGAGGAGGGAGGAGGGGGAGTGGGGGTCAAAAACATTATACTAAACATTAAAATAAATTTTAAAGCTAATCAGAAAAAAATAATAATAAGTAAGAAAGTTCAAGTTATACATTTCTAAAAAACTTTATGGATAGTCAGAATATTTTTCTATTTTCATGAGCATTTTTCAGTTTCTTATTGAATATTTGGAGGAGTCGCACACAGGAGCTAGCTGGCCTTGAAAAAGGACCTAAGTTGTCTTGTTTGAAACTGCATGGTGTACAGTAATTAAAATAATAATAATAATAATATAATGAAGACAAACACAGGAGAACACGGGATATAATCTCTTAGAAAAGTCAGTGCCAGGGGCGATAATAAAGGGAAGAAAATAAACAGAGATAAAAATAAAGAAACGGGTTAAAGAGGGAAACTAAGTCGGAGGCACGTTTTTGTTCCACGTCTATTTACAGGATCATTGTGGTCATATGCAGCAAATATGTTTAAAGCAGGATTAGAATTAATTAGATTTTTTCTTATTGTATTATTATAATAACACAATAAGAGAAAATTTAATACTGTTAAATTTAAATCTATGCGGTGAAAGTAAACATAATTTGAGAATCTTGCGGATAGGGCTGTCCGTTTAGTTCATTTGCATAAATTATTTATTTGTTTATTAATTTTAAGGAGGGCGCACCTAAAAGATGTTCTCTAATTTAAAAAAATGAAGCGTCTGGTTAATTATGGTAAAGTAGGTTATTATCCTCAAAAAACAGTCCCTCAAATGGGGTGGGGAAAAAAACGCACTATCTTCCAATAGTTGAGTAGTGCGGAAATGTACTTAACAAACAAGCCAATTCAGTTTGCACGGAGTATCGTAAACTGTGAGCCGCAAAAGCCTGGTTCGTAGGAAATAGAGCTCGCAATTAGAAGACCGTGGGTTCGAAACTTCGAGTTGACCGAAGACCATCACGTACGCTAATGGTGATTGGTGTACACAAATTTCGTCGTGTCTCAATGTCCTTCATATTCTGAAAATAATACTTTTGTAGATTATAGAAGCAGGAGAGCCATCTTCTGAGCACAGAATACAAATTGTGGTGTCTCCGAACCGCCTTTATGGGGAATCCCAAGCAGTCGCCAGTTGCGTAGCTATAGTGCAACAGTATACGAACTCCACTCCATTCTAATTTTTAAAATCGGTAGAGCGCCAAGAAAATTCAATGTAGCAACCGTCTATACCAGTAATTATTAAAATACTACTCAAAAAATTAATCCTTCCTAGATAGCGCTGTGATCGAAATTTTTGCTCAAACCGTAACATTGATAAGAATTGGGTGGTTCTTTCAAGTTTTCTTTGTTCAATCACCTGATTTCTAATCAAGGTACAGTCGGTAACAAAAGTCTCCGAGCACTAGCAAAACTTTCGATATAAAAAAAGTACACTTCACACAGTTTTGTTAAATAACCCCTTGTCGAATCCCTTTCTTAGTCAGTCTAAAAACAGGATTCGACAAGGATTTATTTAACAAAACTGTATTAAGTGTACTTTTTTATATAGGAATTTTTGCTAGCGTTCGGAGACTTTTTTTTACCGACTGTACATAAGTAAACAATAAGTAAACAATAAGTACATTAGTTCTGGCTTTTCCAGCAAGAATCTCGATCTCACTGACCTCTGGTGAGAGACTTAGTCTTTGGAACATGGTTTTGTTGGACCTGTGGCACACGATGTATTCTAAAAGCTCTGTACTATCGGAATTGTGGAACCTATTGTGTTCCATACATTCTGTAATTTATTTTCGTGAGTAAAATTATCCCTATAATACAAGTTTATGTCAAACATTAACCTGTTCTGATCGTTATAGAAATATCTTTAATTTCGAATAATTAAAAAGCTGTTAAAGTAAGATGTTAATATTCAATGATTTTCAGTAGCAATATCATAAATAATATTTTAAAACTGATTCGAAATTTTTGCAATGAAAATAAATCTCGTAACAAATGTTTATTTGAAATTTCGCCCCACTCTCCTATGTTAAACACTGCTTCACGAGTGCCTGAGAGGTTCTGCGCTCAAATCTGGTAGACGGTAAGTGTCGCTAGGATGCCTTAGAAATACCCCACGGAGGACATTATTCCATCTATAGGCCTAGGACCCTAGAGCAGTCAATGGGCACACAACTACATCTACACACAACTACACAGTCATCTGCACAACTACAACAATAACCTAAGTTAAATAAATCGTAAATTTCAAGTAGCTTACAAAGGTTTTAATTTAGAATGTTGAAAATAAATTTGCCAATATTGTAGGTAATATTTTCAAATTAGTCACACGTGATCATGATCATCTGCTCTTAATATAATGCTTACACATCCTAACAAATTATAAACGATGGATTTAATAAAACTATCAATTCAATGATCTAAAAACGAACAAACTAACAAAAAGATTACGCTATAGACGGACGCTAAATCGATTTTGTAATTTTTGGAATCCTCTTATTTCAAAACGTAAAAAAACATTTGTTGACCAATACCTAAATTCTTCATGCCTACAGATTGATGTAGAATTTAATTTAGGTTAAGTGTGGGTAAAAGTACGCAGTCGGCTAAGAGTACGCAGTAATTTTTTTCCCTGTTGGCGAGAGTGTAAGCAGAAGCGAGTGTGATTAATCAACACGTGTGTTCTCCCCTCTATAAAGAGACCATCATTATTATTTTCATCCTTGCTATCTTTTATTTATCGGATAAGATATGATTTCGTTGTGTTAGCATGTAAGTTTTCTGTGAAGAAATCATAATTTTTTTGTAAATAAAAAACAAATTCCTGCTTTTTAAATAAATACTATTATGACATTTGTTTCCTTCCGAACAACATGGCTACTTTAGAATTTAACTGTAGTAGGGACCCTATATAGAGAGAGACTGGACATTGACCGAAAGTCGTCCGTTTTAGTGCCAATTCGGAACGATCCCCGTAGAACGTAATGCTTATTTTTTCGCGATTGACGCTTTACTATACAACATAAATGAAAAAAAATTGTACTAAATTTGTTCAGAAAGTAATGCAGAATATAAATATGTAATTTTTTTCGCCTTAGAAAAAAAGAATTTGAAGAAAAACGAATTTTGTTTTAACCTTCGACATGGTTATTTTTTCTACTCCGATCAGAAAACAGAGGAATATTTTGTTGTATATTTTTTGTTCTATATTAAACAAAATATGTTGATTCTGAAAGTAATTCTACCTTATTTTTTCTGAGGACATACATTCTATACATAAAAAGTTAGAAAATTTTTAACAAAAATATAGTAATTTTAGTTTTCGTCAAGTAATTCATAAATAAATGTAAAACTACGGCAGAACAACAGAAATTATTTTTTATTATTTTATAAAAATATTTACGTAATATTTTTAGAAGCTAAAAATACATATTTTATTTATTTCAATTACGCATTATTAATAATAATGACTTAATTAAATATTAAAAATAAAAATTTAATTAATAATAATTTGTAAAAATATTAACTAATATCTTTAGAAATTTAAAAATGTTTTTATTTATTTTACTTACATTTGCTTATTTCATTGATTTTTTTTTTTTTTTTATTTAGTTTTTTAAAATACTATGTAAATAAAAATAACTTATTTAACTATTATTTATAAAATTTATTATGGCAATTATTATTTAAAAGAAATTCATATTTCATATGCTAGCAAATAATATACACCTTATTTTCTTTATTATTATCAATTTATTTTATGAAATCTGATGTATTTTGCGTACTAGCAAATAATCAAAAAATATCTTTTTACATAGTTATTTTAAATATATATTTTAAAATATATCAGAAAAATACATTGAGATCTAACATATTAAATATATTGCAAAACAGAACTTAAAAACTAATAGCTAGCAAATAAATAATGTAAATATCTCATATCTTAGGAAATAAATACATAAAACAGCATACAATAAGAGAATTCAAAGTATTTAAAGCTTGATATAAAATAAATAATTATGCATTTATATCTTTTAAAAGTATTCCAAAATTAAAGCAATTTATCTCCCAGCAAAGTAAAAATGTAATAAGTACGTTCTTTTTCGATTTTGACGTAAAATAATCGAAATTTCTTCTCAGCGTAATGGTAAGCAATGGAGCAAGTGGCACTAAAATGGAGAATTTCGTCAAAAAGCCGGCGCGCCAATGTCCAGTCTCTCTCTATATAGGGTCCCTAAACTGTAGTGAATAGTACTGCCATCTATGGATGATTTAGAGAAGCAATAATTGAGCGGCTAAGAGTACGCACAGACTATTTATGCGTGCTCTTATTCTCTCGGTAATTTGAAGCAGCTTTAAAAAAGCGAAACTTTAAAATTTTATCTTATCATTATTATTAGCCTGAAAGGAAAGAGAAAACTTATTCCGTTTTCTACAGAAAACCCTGTTCCTCAACAAGTTTGGCAAATGATGAAGTAACAACATGCCCTGGCTGTGAACAGTCATATGATGAAGATTGGATCCAGTGTGAATTATGCAAGGAGTCGTAACATGAGAAGTGCTCCAGTTATGAAGGCACTGGAGCATTTGTATGTGAGTACTGCTAAATTTTCTAAGTGCGTACTCTTACCCGACGTGGCGGGTAAGAGTATGGCACTTGAGATTTTTTTTTTTCTCTAGCATTTTTGAATGTATTTCCTTTAAGTTGTAATTTATATTTATTTTATTATTATTATTATTATTATTATTATTTGCACACCTTTCGAAAGTAATAAACTACGTTTCTGTATATTTTCGAGACTCTATCTTTTCATTTCTTATACTTATAAACGAAATATCTACTAGGTGCGTACTCTTACCCACCTATCCCCTATTCCTAACAGAAAAATCTCGAGTGACTCCATTCGACTTCCCGAACATTGAGTAATTAACAGTTTTGTAGATAAAGTAAAGAAAGAGGAGTTGTTAAACAAACAAAAGAGAGAAAACCATATTAGTGTGTTTGAGTTTTTTTCTCCATATATTACACGATGTTTTATTTAATGCTACTGAACTTTAAGCCCATAGATCATAATGATGAAGAATTTTTTGTTGTGTCCCTGTAAAAACCTATAAATACTAGATTCACGAAATGTTTATAGTTAGTGCACAAAGATTTATAATATTCATATAAATTTTTTGCTCAATTGAATAAGGCGTTTAGATGCTATCGCACTTTTTAAAATTTGGTCCCATAGGTCGTAATGATAAAGAATTATTCTTTGTGTCCCTGTAAAAAAACTGTAAGTGCTAATTTCACAAAAATCTATACAGTTGGTGCAACTGTGACCTATAACATGTGTACAAATTTTTTGCTCAGATTAATAAGGCGTTTAGACGCTATCACACTTTTAAAAATTTGGCCCCATACGCCATAATGATAAAGAATTTTTCTTTGTGTCCCTGTAAAAAAAACTATAAGTGCTAGATTCTCCAAAATCTATACAGATTGAGTATTTGTGACCTATAATATGTGTATAAATGTTTTGCTCAATTGAATAAGACGTTTAGATGCTATCGCACTTTTAAGATTTTGGCTCCGTAGGCCATAATAATAAAGAATTTTTCTTTGTATCCCTGTAAAAAAACTATAAGTGCTAGGTTCATCAAAATCGATAGGGTTTGTGCTACGTTGACTTGCAACATGCGTACCAACTTACAGCTCATTCGAGCAAAGCGTTTAGACGCTAGCGTGTTCACTCACACACATACACACACATATACACACACATATACACACACATACATAGACATATCATCGCAAAAATAGTGAAAACGGACTCAGGGGACCTCGAAACGTATAGAAACATCGAAATCTGAAATTCGGATTTTTGAAATGATTATAATACTTTCCTCACTATAGTGTTCGGAAAGTAAAAATGATATAAAAATATACGCTAATACTTATTAGCATATATTTTTATATCATTTATGAAATTAATTATGACTTGCGTGTCATGATATTTCTAATCTTATTTTGTTATAATGAGATTTTTAGTAGATATCCTGAACTATATGTTGTGATTATTACAGAGATCTAAAGGAATTATTTGCGAATAACAAAGCGCAATATCTGCATCATATGAAAATACAATTCGGTTTGTCATTATAAGGTGTTCCCAAATGAAAAGGAGATTAAAGTTATATGAGAAGGAATTTTAATAACAATATTATAATTACAGTTGAGGTGGAATAGTACAACTATAATTAATTACAATTGACATTGATACACTAATCACAGCGCGTTGGAAGGGAGTGGATGGCTCAACAGATGGGTCAGGAAAACGCCCATTCTCTCCGTCTTCTGACCCTCTGAAAAATGCTTGGGCACCCATTGTGCACAAGCTTTGCTATAACCAAGCTTTTTGTGGATTATGTTGTTCGGACATCTGCGCATGTCGAACGAGCACCGCGGGCTTTCGTGGTCATTTGACCATATCAAGAATTCAGTTGATGTTTGGCTTTCGGCTGCAATAGAAGCCGGATTGCCTAGCGGGTATATCCTTATTTTGTAACAGCGGGTTTTATCCCCGAAAGTATGTATAAGCGGGTTTATCCCCACATTATAACTGCGGGCTTTGTCTCCTTCTATCTTTTATGTCAAATATGTGTAGTGTGTGTTGTTTTGTACTGTGTCGTCAATTAAAAAATATGAAAAATAACTGAAGGTTATCATATATCAATTAACACACACCAATCTCCTACATTAGTTGTCCGTCATTGTCGAAGATATCCAGCAAATAAATAAATATGGAAAAGCTGAAACGAATGAAAAGCGCCGTAAAAGGTGCCATAACAAAAATTGAATCCTTCGGTGATTTGAACTCTGAAATATTTCTTGTTCCACAACTGAACTTGAAATAAAAATTAGAAAGCTATCTAAGTTGCAAGGCAAACTAAGTGATATCCGGATCCAATATTATGATATTCCGGACATACATTACTTACCTGCAATCGAAAATGAAATAGATGAACTTGAAGATCGCCTTGAAAGAATTGAGGTAAGACTCAATTTACTTCTTAAATCTGTTAAACTTTCTGAAAACAATTCTAGTAAAAATGATAGTTTAGAATTTAAAGGTTCTGATGAAGTTAATGTCCGGCTGCCGGACATCCCCTTACCTATTTTTAATGGTGAAATTGAAGATTTTTCCCTATTTAAAATACAATTCAATAACTTAATTTCTAACAACACGAAACTAAATGATGCTCAGAAACTGTTTCATCTTCGTGCATCCTTAACTGGTGATCCGAAAAAACTAGAAAGTCCTGATGATACATTTACCTCACTATTTAATGCACTTATAGAAAGATTCGAAAACCGAATTACCGAATTTTAATTGACACTCATCTATCAGCAATAATGCATTATGAAAAAATCCATCGGGAATCCTTTAACGAACTGAGATCCCTTATTGATTGTATAAATAAAAATATGAGAACACTGAGTGTTTTAGATTATAAGAGAAATAATTTATCGGATGCAATGCTCATTAATATTATATTATTAAAAGTAGACAAAGAAACAAGAAAATTGTTTGAATATTCAGTCAAAAAAACAGACTGAATTTTTGAATATTCAGTCAAAAAATTGTGGATATCCAAATATCCTGAATTTTGGATATTTGGATATTCAAAAACCTCAAATATCCAAAATTTGAGGAATTAATGTCATTTTTGGAAAGTCGAAGGGCCACTCTAGAAAGCGTATCTAGAAATTCAGCGGAAAAAATCGTAAATAAGAACAGTTTTCAATTTCATCCCAAAACGAAAACCTTTATGCTTAATTCTGCATGTAATTCAAAGGTAAAAAATTGTATTCTGTGTAAAAATTTGCATAATTTAAACAAATGTCCCGAGTTTCTAAAAATGAATATATCTGAAAGATTCGATTTCGTAAAACGTAACAAACTTTGCATCAACTGCTTTAATAAATTTCATTTATCATCCTCTTGTTTATCGAAGTTTAAATGTAGCAGATGTGGAATGAATCATCATTCTTTATTGCATAAACAAAAAGAAAATAGTAGTAATCAAGACAGTGAGAATAATTCTACCCCCCGCTCAGACGCCGTTGATACCCTCCCAACACAAGAGTTGGGAAATAGAGAACCCTTTCGTTTATTTTCCAATTGGGAAAGAGAGAAAAAAATCTGTATTACTGAGTACGTGTTTTGTTTTTGTTAAAGATAAATATGAAAAGAGAGTGAAGATGCGTTTTCTTTTAGACTCTGCGTGTAATGCGATTATATTAATTGCCGATTGCGCGAATATATTGGGATTGAAATCAAAGGTTATAAACACGCCTATTACTGGAATAAATAATTCTTCTTATAACGTTAAGAGAAAAATTAGTAGTATTATTTCCAAAGTAGATGAAAGTTTTAAGGAAAACATAGACTTTTTAATTGTTCCCAAAAATCACCGATTATATCCCAACAAATAAATTAGATATATCAAAAATTAATTTACCAAATTCAGTAGCGTTTGCTGATCCCTTGTTTTTCCAACCTGGAAAAATACACGGCATTATAGGTAGTAAACTGTTTTATAGAATTTTAAAACCTAATTCAGTTCAAATTAGTGATAAGTTATTTTTACAAGATTCTGTTTTTGGCTTGATTCCTACTGGAGTTTTAGAAGAAACGGTCCCATTAAATAGTAATGAGAATCAATGTTATTTTATAACAAAGTTTGATGAAATCAATAATAACTTAAGCCGGTTCTGGCAATCGGAATCCATTTGAATTCAGCCCGATGATTTAAAACCAGTAGAGAAAGATCAAGCCCAACAAATTTTTGACAAAACTGCCAGGTTTGTAAACGATAGGTATGAAGTGCAGTTGCCTTGGAAAACGGATCCGAAACAGCTGCACAATAACTTTACTGTAGCGAAAAAACGACTAGAATTTTTACAAAGGAAATTTTATCGGGATCCTGAACTCTTTCAAAATTATTCAAAAATTATAAATGAATATTTAAATGAAGGTATTATTGAGCAAGTTGAAAGTAGTGAGCCAATATTAGATAAGGGAATTTATTACTTACCCCATCATGCT
This sequence comes from Salticus scenicus, assembly GCA_963930645.1. Taxonomy (NCBI): domain Eukaryota; kingdom Metazoa; phylum Arthropoda; class Arachnida; order Araneae; family Salticidae; genus Salticus; species Salticus scenicus. The sequence continues at coordinate 85,512,779 of OZ005660.1, forward strand.
GTCTGTAAGGAAGACAAGCTTACTACGAAAGTTCGCATAGTTTTTGATGCAAGCTCCCGTGATAACAATCAATTTTCTTTAAATGACTGTTTGTGGCCTGGTAACAACTTAAACCCACTTTTCTTCGATATTTTAATTCATTTCCGACTTAACGAAATAGCCTTCTCTGCAGACATCGAGAAAGCATTTTTACAGATATCCCTTGCAGAGAAGGATCGTGATGTTGTGCGGTTTTTATGGTTTGAAAAGGATTTTAGATCTCTTGAAAATTTGAAAACATTAAGATTTAAACGTGTTCTTTTTGGTGTTAATGCATCCCCATTTCTCTAGTCAGCTACTATTAAAAACCATATATCTCAATTTAGTGATCGATATCCAAAAACTGTCCATCTTCTCGACAATTATATTTATGTTGACGACTTCATCTCTGGCGCAGGTACTCTGGAAAAGGCTCTTGAAATTTCTCTTGAGGCTAAAGAAATTATGTCTCAGGCAGGAATGAGTTTAAGAAAATGGATTACAAACGATGATGCGTTAATGAAATTCTGGCATAAAAAAGGCTTAAATACGCAATTAGAGCACTCTACAATCAGCTTAGGAAGTAATCTAGCAAAGGTCTTAGGCATGGCCTAGAAGACAGAAGAGGATTGTCTAACTTTAGAAGTGAAAAGTTTATTAGAATTTTTGTCCTCTAAGAAAAGTTCAAAACGTCTCCTTTTGCAAGCAGTTGGGAAGATATTTGACCCTCTGGGTCTGCTCACGCCTTTCACAATTAGAGTCAAGTGCCTATTTCAAGAATTATGGATGAAGAAAATACCCTGGGACGGACAGTTGCCAGCCGATGTCCAAGGAAAATGGGAAAAATGGTGTGAAGAGCTTCCTAGATTGTCTGAAGAAAAAATTCCTAGAAAAATCCTAAGTTGCTCGAACCAGGTACTTGCAGTGGAAATACACGCATTTTCCGATGCCAGTAAGGCAGCGTATGGCACTGCTATTTATCTGCGTATACAGACAGAAAATAATATAGAAGTCAACCTCATAACATCTAAGAGTCGTGTTGCTCCCTTAAAAGAAATTTCCTTACCTAGATTAGAGTTGCTTGGTGCCCTATTAAGTGCAAGACTGACCCACAAGATAAAACCTATCATCGATCAAAAAACAGTGTCTACAGTTTACTACTGGTCCGACTCCAAGATAACATTGTACTGGATAAAGGGCTCGGCCAAACGTTGGAAACAATTTGTGGCAAATCGCGTAACAGAAATAGAAACTATAAGTAATCCGAATTCCAGGCACCATTGCTCCGGAAAGAACAATCCTGCAGATTTGTTGACCCGAGGAACTAGTGCAAATTCACTTTTAGACAGTTCTATGTGGTGGCACAGCCCACCTTTCTTGACTGATCCGGACTTGCAACCCTCAGACGAGGACATAAGTGTGCCAGAAAGTCACTATTTTTCTGAAGCTAAAAAACGTCTTAATGATCCTGATTTTAATTTTTCCTTTTATGTAACATCCCAATCTTTCAATTTTGTTGATGACATTTTAACCATTAGTAATAGTTTTACTAAAATTGTGCATGTTTATTTTCAGATTTATCAACAATATAAGACATCCAGGGGAAAGAAAAACTGGATACCTAGGTCCAGAAGAAAAGAGGGCTGCACTAAATTTTATACTAAAAATCATACAGGACGGAGAATTTGGGAATGAAATAACAGGTATAAAATTTAATAACTGTATTTCTCCTAGCAGCAGGCTTCGCCCCCTGGCACCGTTTATAGATACAGATGGTTTATTAAGAATTGGAGGTAGGTTACATAATTCAGATTTGAATTATAAGGAAAAACATCCTATAATATTGCCAAAGGGTAAGTTCAGTGAGATAGTTATTAAACATTTTCATGAGAAATTTCACCATTCAGGTCCTCAGACATTACTTTATAACATTAGGCAAGAATATTGGCCCTTAAATGGTCGAAATGCATGTCGTAAAATTATCCATAATTGTGGCAAATGTTTTAGAGCTAACCCTAAATTATGCTCTCAAAAGATGGGTGATCTGCCTAAAGAGAGGATAAATCCTGTATTCGCATTCAATAGTACAGGCATAGATCTTTGTGGCCCCTTTTTTATAAAAAATAACCATCAAAGAAAAGGGGCCCCTATTAAAATTTATGTTGCTCTTTTCGTTTGCCTCACAACTAAGGCAATACACCTAGAAATCGTCTCTGACTTAACTTCAGAGTCACTAATTGCTGCCTTGAAACGTTTTATCGGCAGACGAGGTAAGTGTGCTAAAATCTTTTCGGACAATGGGAGTAATCTTGTTCGAGCTAATAAAGACTTAAAGGAATTTTTTTAATTAGTTACCCAACAAGATGAAAATTTGGCAAATTTCTCCTCAAATGAGAAAATAGAATGGAAATTTATTCCTCCCAGGGCACCAAATTTTGGTGGCTTATGGGAAGCCGGGATTAAATCTTTTAAGTATTATTACAAGCGTATTATAGGTGATGCTAAACTGACGTACGAAGCCTTTCAAACCATCATGATTCAAATTGAATCCATGTTGAATTCTCGTCCATTAACACCTCTTTCGGCCGACATAGAGGATTTGGAAATTTTGACCCCTGGTCATTTTCTTATCGGTCGATCGTTAACGGCCATCCCCGAACCCTCACTGACCAGCATTCAAACCAATAAATTAAATTTGTGGCAACAAACTTGTAAATTAACTCAAACATTTTGGAAATTTTGGTCTAACAATTACTTAAATAATCTACAGCAAAGGACTAAGTGGTACTTTGAAAAACAAAACGTAAAGGTAGGCGATATGGTCGTCATAAAAGAAGATAATTTGCCTCCTCTAAAATGGTTACTAGGCCGCATTACTAAAACCTATATTGGAAGGGATAATATTGTTAGAGTAGTAGATATTCGAACAAAAAATGGAATACTGAAAAGAGCTATTTCAAAATTAGCTATTTTGCCAATTAATGATTAAAAAAATATATATATTTTTCATTGTGTGTACCTTATTATATTACATTTAGTATTACTGTATGATGTGCCTTTATAATATTCTTGTGCATAATGTTTTGTATTTCAATTTTCGTTTATTATTATATTGCATTGTGTAACATTTATTATTATATTGCTTTATCTCTAACCCGAACTTTGAATGTGCTGTGCACATTGCAACGCGGGGCGGCATGTTCGTACATCTGCGCATGTCGAACGAGCACCGCGGGCTTTCGTGGTCATGTGACCATATCAAGAATTCAGTTGTTGTTTGGCTTTCGGCTGCAATAGAAGCCGGATTGCCTAGCGGGTATATCCCCATTTTGTAACAGCGGGTTTTATCCCCGAAAGTATGTATAAGCGGGTTTATCCCCACATTATAACTGCGGGCTTTGTCCCCTTCTATCTTTTACGTCAAATATGTGTAGTGTGTGTTGTTTTGTACTGTGTCGTCGATTAAAAAATATGAAAAATAACTGAAGGTTATCATATATTAATTAACACACACCAATCTCCTACATATGTGATGTTGCTTATCGACATTTAACAACAATTTCATGCGTGGTGATCCGGCAATTCTGCCGTATGAACTCATATACGGCCGATCTCTTTGTGCTGATCTGGAGGAATCCATCATGCAACGAACTGCGGAAATGACTCTCCAGCAATGAGAATATTGATGCGAAACCGTTAACTACGCATGTACCTCTAGTAATGCCATCATGCCATCTATTGGCTAACACATCAACTCACTTGGATTTGATATAACGTCGCTACAGTTAAGGTCTCCTTTTCATGTGAGCACACCTTATATAACGAATCAAACAAGAAGAAATATAAATAAAAAATATCAAGTGTGTCATTCACATGACTTTCTCTTTGATGCTGTAAGACGGATTGTACATTAAGGGGTAATAACAAATACTATATATAATCCTACCTTAAAAACAATTTAAAAAAAGGCTTAGGAAAAATTTGATTCCACATTAAAACACTTTCGCGATTGGCATATTTTTCTCTTTTCTAAAACTGATTGCCGGGGATAATTTGCCTAACGAAAACTCAAGCTAGTTGCCGCAAACTTTTGATGTTTACGCATGGATAAAAATTAGATATAATGTTTTGAAATGTTACACTTGTAATTATCTGAAGCTTGAAGTGAAGATTAGTCACATAATATTAGAACGAAACTATAATACTATCGAAGAATTAATTCCCTAATAAAACTATCGGATTAATACTTAAGTATTGTTTCCATAGAAATTTTCTAAATGACGTGAATTCACGTCAGCGGTAACCAGAAACAGAGTCTGAAAAAAAGGCGTGAATTTACGTCAGTGGCAACTAGCTATAGAAGTTGAAATGACGTGAATTCATGTCAGTTGTCGCGAATGTGTTAATCATCCCGTCTGAATATGGTACTTACATTTATCGAATAAGTAAATAGATAAATAAAAATAAAAATAAATAAATAAAAGTCAATGCTGTTTTTAAATTTTAAAGTTTATTCTAAATTTTTCAGTTAATTTTTATTTGCAGCACTCTTTGAATCTTACGAATCTTGATTAGACTGTCGCAAACCTCACATAAACTTCAAAATATTAAATACAAAAATTTTCTAATTGCTTGTTTTTAAGCTATGGTAATAACAGACACACATATAAATTAACCGCTAAAAACTTGACTTAATGTATTCAGGGCACCTCAAAACGCGGTTCTGCACAAAAAAATAATAGAGCAGAAAATTGAACTTCAATAAATACCTTGTATGCCGTATGGGTCTGAGAATTTTTTATTTATATTTATTTATTTTTATTTTTTCATTCCTGAGCAGTGTTCTTCGACATGACAAAATGTAGTGTAACCATAGACCTATTATAAAAGTGGACGGGACAATGGCAACCATTTTCAGTGGCAAAGATCACTCATAAAAAAGTCAGGTGACTGTTGAACTACAGGAAGCTAAACTGGCCAACATTGAAAATTTTTCCCCATGCTCTAAACTCTACTTTCATTTACGCAGACGATATAGTAACCGCCGCTTAATAAAATTACTGGTTAATAAAATCACTGGTTAATAAAATCAGCCGCTTAATCTGATCAAATTGCCAGGACCGGAATCAAATCAATAGAAACTACTGTTTTAGACGCCGCTTAATAAAATCAGCACCGCCGGTTAATAAACTCAAAAATATCTTCTCAGTCGCTAAAAATACCATTGATACACACTAAACAAATTTTTCATTTTCATTTTTTTTTTTTTTTTTTTTTTTTTTAAATAGAAAAAGAAATTAAAGCACAACAAACCCTCCGTTATCGCTCATTTTCGAAGATTTTGCAGCACAGTTACAAATTAAACACGCTCCGTAACTTATCTCCGTAACAATTTGAAGGAACGTATTCTTCAAAGTGCAGCAATAAGTTACAAAGTTGATATGAGGTAATATATATATAATATTTCTAATTATTAAAAGGCAGTTTCTAGTTCTTATTTTGACATTACTATAATTCATAAGGTTTAGACGGAAAGATTTTAAATTTATAAGAACAGCGTGAACTTTTCGTAAAGTAAAAACAAGAAAGAAAAATCATGCAGTACACATTGATTAGTAACACTTTCCAACTGTACGTAATTGTTGTATCGAATAACTTTTATTATTCTTTGCCTACGTTATCACACAACAGACAGAAGGACTGAAAAATATAAAGATAGACTAATTGATTTTAAAATTGCTCTTAGGCATTTTGGAAAGGGTTAAAAAGGCTTAACGCAAAAAAAAAAAAAAAAAAAAAAATGCAGCCATTAGATTATAATTACAGCTTTTGATCTCTCTGAATATTTTAGTGTAGCCCTGTAAATCAGAAAGTTAATCATATCATATTCTATACAAAAGATTATTTTAGAGTATTAACAATAAATTTCAATATTTTTATGATTTTTACAGTAGAAAGACTTTTAAATATAACTTTCAAAAAATTCTGTCCTAAAACGTAATGCATTGGCATATTTTTTTTTTTTTTTTTTTTTTTTTTTTGTCCCTGTAAACAAACTAGTTGTACAGGACCTATTAATGCCATTCTAAATGGAGAAAATTCTATAGGGATAATAGTTATAAAAACAACACTCATAGAACACAATGCTTTTGAATGTTTTTGGGTGTCCCTGTACACAAACCAGAAGAGATATTCACTCCTTTTTCAATATGGAACATCCGATAGTGAACTTCAATAAAATGTATCAGTTTCAAGAAATATCATAGATAATTAATGGAGTTGGAGCGCGGGCTTACAGACAGACAGACAGATGGACAGATACACAAACTGAAATCATATTTACACTTAAAAATGTTAAAAAGTGTTAAAAACATTCAATGTAAACGAAAGTAATATTTTAGCAATTTTTTATTAATAGCTCTTAATATAAATGGATATTATTCTGTCACCCTGTAAATCTAATGCTAATTATGCTATATTCTATGCAAAGCATTTTTTTGTGCAGATAAATAACATAATTCAATTTCCTAAAGCTTCGTGGAAAGTAATTAAAATTTGATTTATAGAAATATCTCTCATAGAACGCAATGCTTTGGAATACTTTTGAGTGTCCCTGTATAGAAATCGGTGGTGATATTTCCTCCATTTTATACAGGAAACATCCAGTAGGGAATTGGAATAATATATTTCAATTTCATTAAGATATGTCTACAGTAAAGGTATGAAAATATGGTTTATAGAAATAGCTCTCATAGAACACAATGCTTTAAAATACTTTCGGGTGTTCCTGTACACAAACCAGTAGAGGTATAAATTTCATTTTCAATAGGGAACATCCGATAGTGAACTTGAATAACATATATCAGTTTTAAGAAATTCCATAAATATTTACGGGAGTTAGAGATCGGACAGACAGACAGGCAGACGGACGGACGGACGGACAGGCAGATACACAAAACTGAAATCATATTCACACTTAAAAAATGCTAGAAAGTGTTAAAAACGCTTAACGTAAACGAAAGTACAATTCTAGCAATTTTTTATTAATAACCTCTTAATATAATTGGATATTTTTGTGCCACGCTGTAAATCTAATGCTAATCATGCTACATTCTATGCAAAAAATTCTTTTGTGCGTGTAAATAACATATTTCAATTTCTTAAAACTTCGTGGATAGTAAAGTTATTAAAGTTTGATTTATAGAAATATCTCTCCTAGAACGCAATGCTTTGGAATACTTTTGAGTGTCTCTGTACATGAACCGATGGTGGTATTTCCTCCATTTGATAGAGGAAACATCCAATAGTGAACTTGAATAACATATTTTAATTTCATTAAGATATGTCTACAGTAAAGGTATGAAAATATGGTTTATAGAAATACCTCTCATAGAACACAATGCTTTGGAATACTTTCGGGTGTCCCTGTACACAAACCAGTAGAGGTATAGACTCCATTTTCAATAGGGAACGTCCGATAGTGGACTTGAATAACATATTTCAATTTCATTAACGTATGTCTACTGTAAAGGTATGAAATTATGGTTTATAGAAATACCTCTCATAGAACACAATGCTTTGAAATATTTTCGGGTGTCCCTGTACACAAACCAGTAGAGGTATAAACTCCATTTTCAATAGGGACCGTCCGATTGTGAACTTGAGTAACATATATCAGTTTCAAGAAATTCCATAAATATTTACGGGAGTTAGAGCGCGGACAGACAGACAGACGGACAGACAGACAGACAGACAGACAGACGGACAGACAGACAGACAGACAGACAAACCGAAGTCATAAACACTTGTCAACCTTGTTGGAAAGTGTTAATGATTTTCCTCAAAGAAAAGCGCATGGGAATTTGGAATGCGTTTAATTTACTTATATCGAAGGAACATTTAATTATGTATAAAAAATTAATTAATGTTGTTTACTAATTCCATTATTCGTTACCTTTTGAAATTTCTTTCCAAATTCAAGGAAGTGGTACTTTTTTCTTAATTGCAGGAATGTTCGCCGGATATAAAAATCAGCCGCTTAACACTTTTTAACTTTGTTGGAAAGTTTTAATAACAAGGTAAAAATAAATTTCAGTAGCCTGTTGTGTGTAGTGTTTTACACAAGTTTCACTTGCTGTATCTTTTAATAATAATAATAATAACAAAAAATATTTTTATTCACAACAAAAAATCGCCAATAATGCGATAAATGCCAAAAAAGGTAACCTTTTTTCAGTAGTCATGTGTTTCATCTTTGCCACCTTTACTTTATATTCCCTTAATAATGAAATGCTCCGTCTACTCTTATAATAGGTCTATGAGTGTAACATTTCCATCAATCACATGTAACAGTAAAGAATGCTTTTGCTTAATTATTGGTAGTCTTTAATATTGCTTATAAATTATATATACACCACATTATATACTTAAAATTTGTCCCAATTTGAAAAAAAAAAAAAAAAAAAAATGACGCAATAACACAATCTGAAATGCACTTCTAGCAATTTTTAAGAATAGCCCAATATAGCCACACTGTGTACTTAAATTTTGTCCTATATGAGAAACATATAACATAACCTGAAAGGTACTTCCAGCAATTTCCATATATATCTCAATATCTCTAAATTCTTTTAGGTAGCCCTGTAAACGAATAATGAATGATATTCATGCCATATTCTACACAAAACATACTTTTATACAAGCAAAAAAATAAATGCTAATTTCATTTTGTTTAGTGTAGAACAGATGTTAAAATGTACCTTCCGGAAATTTCTCCCATAGGTGTTATGTATTTAAATTATCTTGAACGTCCCTGTACACAAACCATTTGCTTGATCTCGAAGAGGTTAGTACAGTCGGTAACAAAAGTGTCCGAACACTAGCAAAAATTCCTATATATTAAAAAAAAAAAAATACGCTTACTACAGTTTTGCTAAATAAATCCTTGTCGAATCCTGTTCTTAGTCAGTCTAAGAACGGGATTCGACAAGGATTTATTTAACCAAACAGTATTAAGTGTACTTCTTTTACATAGGAGTTTTTGCTAGTGTTCGGATACTTCTGTTACCGACTGTATATTATCCTTATACAGTGATGCCAGATGGTCGAAATTTATTTCCCCAAACAGGTCTTCAAATTTCCCCAAATCAGGGTTTTTTTTTCGAAAAAATCCCCAACTTGATTTCTACTAAAAAGGGAAAATAAATTAAAAAAATATATATCAGCCAGATTTAAGCCATAGAAAGCTCAGATTTTTTCCCAAATGAAGGCAATTTTTGAAAAAAATCCCCAAATAACAATAAAGCTACTGGAAGTCCCTAGTCGTAGGGATAAATCATTACGTTGCCAACATTGACAGAAAGTTGAAGAACTCCCTAGATTTGTCCCCAAAAATTTTAGAATTCCCCAAAAAAGTCCCCACAAACATTTGGTCCTCAAAATTGTCCCCAGAAGCCTCAAAAATCCCCAAAATGGGGTCAAAATCCCCAATTTGGCATCACTGTCTTTATATGATATCGATTTAGAATACAGAGCTTGGACTTCGTTATACAGTCGAAACTCGTTAAAGTGAATCTCAAGGGGAATAGAAAATTAGTTCATGTTATTAGTAACTCAGATACAAACCTTCATTTTGACGGCGATTGTGAAAATAGTTCATGTTAAAAGTAACTCATGTTAAGCGTGCTTACATTAACGAGGTTCGAATGTACTAATTGTTCTTGAAATATGCTGATAAACAGTCACACACACGAAGACCAATCTCTAAAAACATGTTTTTCGGGCACATTGCACATTAAAACGGGTAAATATAATAAAAACTCAATTTCAATAATTTGATACAAAACTAATTGTTTTTCTCCCGTATATCGATAAGAGAATGATAATAAATAAACAAATAAAAAGACGAGACAAAGGGTTTTTTCCCTATTCAGCAAAAATGTGAAATTTTGTTATCAATTTACTTTTATCTATCAAAACAAGGTAAACTTCCCTTTCTTATCATTATATGCGTTGAATGTATATTATGCTTAGCTCAAAACAATAAGACTAGCTTGGTTCGTTCATACATCGAAAGTTTACATTTTTAGGGATTGTATATTACACATGTGTTCGACATCATGGACTTCAGCTTTTCGGAAAAATTTAATTCAACAAAATATATATGGGATATCGAAAAGAGATTTTACAGATTTTATGTTAGATTTATAAAACTTTACTTTGATGTGGATGAAAATTTTTATTGGAAGAAAAACAAAACACAACTACGTGGAAGGAAGACTCCTGTAAATTATAAAGGTCCCATACAAAATTATCCTAAAGAATTGCTTCAAATGTGTGTACACGATACCTGTCTTGCCTTACGCAATTTTTACACATCGTTGATAGAAAGGCCAGACATAGCCAAATATCTGTCGACAAAAGATACCATTTCAATATATTGTGTGCTAGGTAAATCCTTTCTTGCAGCACTTGGCATATGCGCTGTGATAGATGAAGCTATTGTACAGTATGGGCTTTCTGAGAAAACGGATGGTAAGCAAATTTGTTTGATCATCACAGAGAAGGAACAGAATTGGATGAAACTGTGTTCTTTAATTGCGAAAAAAGCTAAATTCTGTTATAAGAATATAGAAATTGATCTAGAATTTATTAATGAACCGTCAGATTGCTTAGCAGTTGAAGATTTCCGCAAAATGAAAGAAGCTGATATCGTGGTCATGTCAAGATATATATCACAATATCAAAATTTGACTGTAAAAACCCCTTTTTTGGAGGTAAGGTACATTAGTTTTTTTTCTTTTTTCTTTTTTCTTTAAGTGTACTTTATGCCGTCCTTCAAAAGCCCATTTCGGTTTACAAAAAAAAAAAAAAAAAAAAAAAAAAAAAAATCGATGTTCCTCTCTATATACGTTTTAAAAAAGAGTTACTCTCGTTGGAGTCGAATATTTTTTGTCTGTGATCGCATCTCCTCGCGGAGGGCAGTGACCTTTGCGTCACGAGACCTATCAGTGTTTACCAAATACTCCAAGGTAGACATTTCAGCTGCTTAGAAACTTCTATCACCGTAAGTACCGAAGTTATTAATCAAAAACATCGGGTTTATAAAGGTATTATATTTGCCATTTATCAAAAAAGCTTCTCTTATGATGCTGCTTTTCTGTTATGATGCTAGTTTCTATAGCAAAATTAAAATGTCATACATGGTGAAAAAAAAAAAAAAAAAAAAAAAAAATGCCAATTTAACAAAGAAATTTTTCATATATATATATATATTTTCTCTACTTTTAGAAAATTAACTTTCTTACTGGCAATCGCATATGTTGTTTACAATTTTTTTTATAATCCCCCCCCCCTTTTTTTCTGTGAATAATGAAATAATGTCGTGTCTGTATGATTGATTGCATTTCTTTTTGTCTTTAAAATGTATTTATTATTATTATTATTATTTATTTATTTATTTAAAAACATATTTTAAAATACTACGGATATATTTTGACACATAAAAATAGAGTGAAATTCAAATTCATTTATAAATCTCCCTATTTCGCACTGATCGTTTTTTAACATTAAAGAATTAGACATTTTATGATATATTTCATAATTTTTATTATGGAAAGAAAAAAATAATCGCCTAAAAACTATTATAGAGAATCGAGTACATTTTATCCTTCGTTATTTTAAAAAGTAGACAGGAAAGAATAAGAAACCGAAGTTGTAGGAGATTTTTCCAATTAAAATAATAATATTAATAATAAACTTCTTTTTTTTTTTCAGATATTTTCGACTGTTTACCTAGCTGTACATTTGAAATATATTAGGTCGTTACAAAAGTTCGTGCGCACGCGGATCATTTTATTGCCTCCAAAGACGAGAGCTTCTATCGCCGTGGTATACATTTGTTTCCTGAAAAATAGACAAAGGTTGTAGAAAATAATGGAAAGTATTTTGATTAAAAATTGTCATTTGATTTCATGTATTTTTATGAAATGAAGCAATAAAAAAAAACCGCACGAATTTATGCAAAGATCTAATATATAGACTATTATATGCTGCCTTAAATTAACTAAAGAATTCAATAATAAAAAATATCAGCATTAGAAAAAATAAGTACTACATTGTTATTATTTTTTTTTAACTAACAATTATCCCAAAATTTCATCGTCAAATAGTGACAAAAAATTCAATAATCGCAAGGGGGTCATATACTAAAGCTGTAATGCAAAATGGTCTAGATATTGCGAACTTCTTTCTATTCTAAAAAAAAAAAAAAAATTACTCATTTTAAGCATAATATTTCATTTTAAAAAATATCGTATTAAATATTATGTACTTCAAATTGACATTGAATATGGGAATTTCTGTAGCATTTTTCTGCTTTTGTCTTGTGTTATGCACTATTAATATTCCTATTCAGTGAAAGGCAAAGCAGCGAATAGGTGGGCAGAGCCTTGCTGGAGTTAATAAGTGAAGCGATCCGGGGGTTGGTGAGCGGAGCGAGCAAGGGAGAGTGCCCTATATAAAGCTCATTTTCTTATACTTCCAAAGCTATATTAATTTTGTTTTCATCTGGTTCAGAACAGACTTGTAGCCTTTTCAATATTACAACGTATTACTTTTAGTCATCCCTCTCCGGTTTATCGGCCGATATTTCCAAATGAACGTATTTCAAGAAACGTAATTTTATTAATTATGAAAGTAAACTTTAGCACAAATTTATTAAAAATCTCGTTAATTTATTTGTCGGGAGAATATAATAGTACTTAAATACCGCAAATTTATTACTTTTTTTTTTTTTTTTTTTTTTTTTTTTTTAACTCCACCAGTAAGTGATCACAGTAACTGAAAAGTTCCATAATTTATTTCGGTTAGAATATATTGTCATTCAAAATATTTTTAATATTTTTGAATTTTGAACATTTATTATTATCATTTTAACTATTGTACTTATGTTCTTTTTTTACGTTTTCTTCTAACTTAGCCATGTATTTCGATCATAGTTTAGAGGTTATTGCGGTGACTAAAAAAGAAAACCGCCAAATCGCCAATTTGCGGTTCTTACATAGAGTTACAACTGTTCTTTTAAATTATCACTAAAACTTATTATTATTATAATTATTTTTTTTATTTAATTATTTAATTATTTCTTTTTTTAAATCATAGATATTTTTTTTCAATGCATGTCTGCAATTGTGATGCCATTTTTTCTGATAAATGACCATTTCTCATTTTTTTTTTTTTTTTTTTTTTTAATTATTTCTCCAATCTAAAGTTAATAATCTGGTGTGTCACTCACACGACTTTCTCTTACCCTGAAATTTAATACTATAAATACAGGTTGCAGATTAAAAGGTAAGATAACGAGTACTGTTATGTAAACCTATGTTAAACAATTCATATTAGGCTTCTGAAGTGTTTTATATGATAATTAGTTCTGTGTGAGGGGGCTACCGCCCCCCTCAACCCCCCCTTTCATTAATGCACCTACATTTATGGAGAATTTTATTCGGTTATTAAAAAATAATTCTGTTTTTAAAAAATAATTTATTAAAATTATTATTTAAAAAAATTATCTTTTAGGATAATGCAGACGATTTCCATATTAGAGAAGTAGTATAACACCAAATTTCCAAAAAAACGTCCATTTTATTCTCAATATTTAAAAAAAAAAAAAGTTTTTTTTTTTGTTAAAGTAAAAAAAAAAAAAAAAAAAAAAAAATCGATAACTTTGTTTTAAATTATCGCAGATCGATGGTTCAACCATTCGTTTTAAAGGTATTGGCGAGCTATTTTGAAAAATACCCATCATGAAAATTTACTCTCCTCGAGGGGGGACTAACCCCCCAGGGGAGAGGCGAGGTTCCTACATACACAAAAAAAAATTTCCCAGTTAACTATCTCTATTACAAAAAATATATATTCGTTTCATTTGGTTTAGTGCAGTCTATAGACGTTAAACTCTACTTACCTGCAATTTCCCCCATAGACGTAATAGAATTCTCTTGATTGTACCTGTACACGAACCATTTGCTTGATCTTAACGAAAATCTTACTGTAGCATCCCTATATGATACACATTTAGAATACCAAGTTGGAACTTTCTGCCATAATTTGTTTTTGAGATATGCTGATAACAGACAGACAGACACACACACACACACACACACACACACAGACCATTTGCTAAAAACATGATTTTCGTATTCCGGGGACCTCAAAATGTGTAAATATAACAAAATCTCGCGTTCGAAAATTTGACCCAAAAACAATACTTTCTCTACCTCATGCTTATGAGAAAGTAAAAATTCATTTTCTTTACTTTAACATGTTATTTTACAATTCCTCCAAACATAGGTTAAAAATTCATTTTCTTTATTTTATTAATTGTTTTAACAACTCTTTCAGATCAAGATAAAATTTATGTTTGTTTCAATAAATTGTTTTTGTAATGTCATCAGTTTGAAGCGTTTGTTTATAAAATCTTGTTTATTTCTAAGAAGTTTATTACAGTTAAACTTCGAAAATCCGGAATCGGCAGGACCGCAGCGATTCCGGATTTTAGAGATTTATTAAAAACTATATATATATTTTTTTAATGATATCATAATAACATACAAATGCAATTTTTATGCTAGCGAAAATAAATGACGATCAAATTGGCGAATTAAATTATAAAATAGAAATATAATAGATTTAATTTAGAATTCAAATATAAATAAATTAAATTAAAATTCTGTAGAAAACTGATAATGACTGCTGAATAACTGATAATAAACTATTTATGTATTCATTAAAAAAGACTCAAATAAAACTATAGAAAGGAAGTAATTTCTATGTAGATTTTTTAAAAATATTTCAGCAATTTAAAGCTGTTTTACTCAAATGAATTTCTTTTTTCCGTTTTTTTAACTTACCTGTGTTTTAAAATATAAATTATTTTATTAACAATCAAGTAGTATAAAAATATGTAAGATTATTACTATATTTTTGTATTTAGTGTTCAATTAAAGGGATTTTAAACTGCACTCTACAAGAAATGTGGGAACAGTTATAACAAAATCTTACTGTAAAGTGAAACTAAAAAAATTCGAGGTTCAACTGCATTAAGTTTACAGAATCCCCACGGTCCTGTTTTTCTCCAAGGAATTTTGCACAATTATTCTCTAAAAATGCATTTCTACTTAAATATAAAAGCTTATTTCCTAATAAAATTTTTTATCTAAAAGTACTAGTATGGAAATTAAAGGACCATGGATACATTGAATTGGGATAAGGATTTCTAATGAATTTTTAATAATTTTTGCATCACATTTAACTTGTATATGTGCGTTCTAAGAAAATTCTAAAAATGTGTAGTTTTAAGTGTATGGTCTACGTTATAAATTTTTTTTTTGTAAACTAGGGGGCTCTGCCCCCTGCTAGCTCCGCTCACCAACCCCCGAAGGAGGCTTCGCCTCCTCCGCGACACACTTTATTTATTAACACATGTAGAACTCTACCCGCCTATTCGCTGCTTTCTTTCACTGAAAAGGAATATTAATAGAATATTAATAGTGCATATTTCAAGACAAAAGCAGAAAATTATTATGGGAATCCTCATATTCAATGTCAAATTGAAATATATATAATATATATATATATATATATTAATCGAATGAAAATCATAATATCTAGACCATTTTGCATTACAGCTTTAGTATATGACCCTTTTTATTTCTTTTTTACAACCTTAAATCCGGACCACGGTACCCCAGTGGGTAGAGCGCCGAGCTCGTAATTGGAAGATTGTGGGTTCGGTTCTCGAGCCGACCAAAGACCGTCGTGTACACTAATGGTGGTTTGTGCACGTAAAATATGTCGTGGCCATAATATCCTCCGTGTTCTCATCACAATTATACCTCTGGGGGACACCGAAGCTGAGGAGCTATCCCCTTCGTGTTGGACCAAAACTGTGGTGGCTTGACTCCGCGGCCCAGACCGTCGCCAATTATCCATAGCGCAGTAATGGTGCGGCGTCAATCACAACCTACCTATTTATCTACCTACCTACAACCATGGATCATATTTTAATTTTCCCGTGTAAGAAGATTAATTTTCTAAAAGCAGAGAAGAAAAGTTGATATTTATTTTCTTTGTTTTTTACATCCATAGTTTCGGGCCGCGGTACCCTAGTCGATAAAGCACTGAGCACGTAATTGGAAGATTGCCGATTCGATACTTGAGCCGGCCAAAGACCGTCGTGTACACTTATGGTGGCTGGTGCGCATAAAATCTGTCGTGGTCTCAATGTCCTCCATGTTCCCATCCCCACTATACCTTTGGGTATCACCAAAGCGGAGGGGGATACCCTCCGTGAAAACTTTTTTTTTTTAATATATAGAGATTATACTCATATTAGAAGTTTAAAATTTTGAATGCATATTCATTGGAATATAAAAATAACAAATATATTAAAACATCTCGAATACTATTTCAATTCAGAAAGCAAAATTCAAAATTCATTTTCTTTATCTGCATACGAACAGTCTTAGGTTGAGATTTCGTGCTCATGTTTTCGTTTTTACTTTAACTTAGACGTTTTTTCCTCCTTTCAAATTTAATATATTATAAATACTTTTTTAAGAAATAACCACGATTTTTACATCACTTTATAATTTAGTGATACCAATATTTCTCCGCGAAAAGTGCACTTACGTCTCCGAGCAATCTATCAAATTTAGGACCCATTTTCAAAACTAGTATGTTGTGGTCACCACAAGACTTTCTTCTATATTTTCCTATAAAAATTCTTTAAGTGCAAACTATTTATTAAAACTATTATTAATATAAATTATCTAACATGGTGAATGGAAATGGTTTCCATCTTAAAGAAAGTTAACACTAATTATCCAAAGAAGGACAGTTTTATTGTCTGTAAATAACATCTTAAAAAATGCGTTTTCATAATGGTTATCTCACATATCAAGTTTCGTACAGTTATCTGCCATAGAATTTGAGATATAGCGTTCCCATTTTCAAGGAATTTTACAGTATAGCAGCACCACCTATTGGCTGATGAGCATCCAACTTGAATCAGCATAATGTCTCATAATAACCTTTTCATATATTAAATTTTGCTTGATGATACACAATAGAACCTGAGATAAAGCCCCTTAAACTGCGGAAACCTCTGTGTAGCAACGCCACCTTTTGAGCGGTTCACACTAAAAGTTGATAGGCACTAATTTATGTCAAGGTGCAGCTACATATAAATTTGTATGCAATTCTGTGCAGTAGTTCCTGAGATATAGCATTCCCTTTAATTTCGGAAATCGCTGTATAGCAGCGCCACCTGATGTCTGATATGCATCCAAATTGCATCACCATAATGTCTCATAATGACCTTCTCACATATCAAGTTTTGTTTGATTATACGCAATAGAACCTGAGATATAGCTTCCCCTTAAATTGCGGAAATTCCTGTATAGCAGTGCCACCTATTCAGCAGTTGTCACCAAAAGTTGATAGGCACTAATTTAAATCAAGGTGTATCTACATGTAAATTTAAATACATTTCAGAGCAGTAGTTCAGAAGAAACAGTCACCACAAGTTTTTTTCACACACACACACAAACACACACAGACGGACAGACATTTTCTAAAAAAGGGTCAAATCATGTTCTAGATATCTCAAAACGTGTAAATCCGTCGAAAACCGGAAGCCAAAAATATTTACGAATTCCAATACTTTCTTCTATTGAATATAGAAGAAAGTAATAAATCCTTTATTACTTTCTTCTATCTTCAATAGAAGAAAGTATTGGATTCGTAAAAATTTTCGATTTCGGGTTTTTGATGGATTTACACGTTTTGAGAGGTGTAGAACACGATTTTACCATTTTTAGAAAATGTCTGTCTGTCTGTCTGTCTGTCTGTCTGTCTGTCTGTCTGTGTGTGTGTGACAAAATTTTGTGGCAACTGTATCTCTGGAACTACTGCACAGAATTTCATACAAATTGGTATGTAGTTGCACCTTGACATAAATTAGTGCCTATCAACTTTTGGTAAAAATCGTCTTACAGGTTGCGTTGCCATCCCGCTTTTTCTAAATTTTCAACAGGGTGATAACGGCAAAAATTTTCAAGATGGGTATCTTTCGAAAGGTCTCGTCAGTACCTTTAAAACGAATGGTTGAACTATAAATCTGTGATAATTTAAAACAAAGTTATCGATTTTTTTACTTTTTACGAAAAAAAAACTTAGAAAAAAAATATTTTTTTTTTTTTCTCCCCTTAATTTTATCAAACTCCCACGGTTTCCGTGTTCTGACAAACTTAAACTAATTTTTGCTTTTTCCCCCTAATTTTGTCAAAGTCCTACGGTTTCCGTGTCTTGACAAACTTTAACATATTTTTGCATTTTTCCCCTAATTTTTTCAAAGTTCCACGGTTTCCGTGTTTTGACAAACTTTGACAAAATTTTGGGTAAAATGTGAAAATTATTCTAAATTTGTCAAAACACGGAAACCGTGGGACTTTGACAAAATTGGGGGAAAAATGCAAAAATTTGTTTAAGTTTGTCAGAACACGGAAACCGTGGGAGTTTGATAGAATTAAGGGGAGAAAAAAAAAAGTGGGACTTTGACAAAATTTTGGGTAAAATGTGAAAATTTGTTTAAGTCCCACTTTTTTTTTTTCCCTCTCCCCTTAATTCTATCAAACTCCCACGGTTTCCGTGTTCTGACAAACTTAAACTAATTTTTGCTTTTTTCCCTTAATTTTGTCAAAGTCCCACGGTTTCCGTGTTTTGACAAACTTAGAATAATTTTCATATTTTACCCAAAATTTTATCAAAGTCCCACTTTTTTTTTTTTTTTTTTTTTTTTTTAATTATTGTTGCTGAGTAAATTTGTATAGGAAAAGATAGAAGAAAGTAATGTGGTGGCCACAACATACTAGTTTTTACATTCTAGTCAAGAGAAAAGAGTAGCAGAAGGTTATACTAAAGTTGCCAGATTTTTATTTTAAACTACAAAATCAAAAAACGAATTATAAAATCATTTTCATAATATGTGAACGACCTTTTTTATAACCTTTCACAACAAAGGGTGTCTGAGAACCGTACCATAAACTGGATGTAATGGAAAATATTTTATATGTCCTCATTTTATTTATTTATTTATTTATTACTTTCTTCTATATTCAATAGAAGAAAGTATTGGATTCGTAAAAATTTTCGACCTCGGGTTTTTGATGGATTTACACGTTTTGAGAGCTGTAGAACACGATTTGAGAATTTTTAGAAAATGTCTGTCTGTCTGTCTGTGTGTGTGTGGCAAAATTTTGTGGCAACTGTATCTCAGGAACTACTGCATACTTTCATACAAATTGGTTTGTAGTTGCACCTTGACATAAATTAGTGCCTATCAATTTTTAGTGAAAATTGTCTTACAGGTTGCGTTGCCATCCCGCTTTTTCTAAATTTTTAACATGGTGATATAGGACAAAATTTTGTATAAATCTGCGTAAAGAGAATTATTTTATTGGTAATCATTATGAAATTTACAAGAATTATTTATAATAGAGATAGTCAACTGGGAAAAAAATTGTGTATCTGTAGGAGCCTCGCTACACCCCCTGGGGGGGGGGGAATTCCCCCCTCGAGGGGAGTAAATTTTCAATATGGGTATCTTTCGAAAGGTCTCGTCAATACTTTTAAAAAGAATGGTTGAACTATAAACCTGTGATAATTTAAAACAAAGTTATCGATTTTTTTTACTTTTAACGAAAAAAAACTTAGGAAAACTAGTATGTTGTGGCCACCACAAGTCTTTCTTCTATATTTTCCTATACAAATTCACTCAGTGACAATATTAAAAAAAAAAAAAAAAAAAAGATTTTTTTTCCCAAGTTTTTTTTCGTTAAAAGTAAAAAAAAAATCGATAACTTTGTTTTAAATTATCACATATTTAAGTTCAACCATTCGTTTTAAAGGTAATGACGAGACCTTTCGAAAAATACCCATCTTGGAAATTAACCCCCCAGGGGGTACTTCCCCCCAAGGGGGGGAGAGATGCCCCCACATGCACAAATTTTTTTTCCTAATTAACTACTACTATTATCAATAATTCATATTAATTTTACAATCACAGGTTAAGAATAACTCGCATTATGTACATTTATACGAAATTTTGTCCTATATTGCCATGTTAAAAATTTAGAAAAAATACGATCACAGCGCCTGCTGTTGAGAGATTGATCTTTAAATCTAATCAGCTCCAGTTTATGTCAGGGGCCAACTAAATACCAAGTTTGGTTAAATTTCGTGAAAAAAATTTTTTTTTAAAGAATTACGTTTTTTTTCGAAATTTTTTTTCGTTAAAAGTAAAAAAAATCGATAACTTTGTTTTAAATTATCACAGATTTATAGTTCGACCATTCGTTTTAAAGGCATTGACGAGACCTTTTGAAAGATACCCATCTTGAAAATTTACTCCCCTCGAGGGGGGACTTACCCAAGGGGGTGGGGGTGGCGAGGATCCTACACATACAAAAAATAATTTCCCAGTTGACTATCTCTATTATAAATAATTCTTGTAAATTTCATAATGATTACTAAAAAATAATTCTCATTATGCACATTTATAGAAAATTTTGTCCTATATCACCATGTTAAAAATTTAGAAAAAGCGGGATGGCAACGCAACCTGTAAGACAATTTTCACCAAAAGTTGATAGGCACTAATGTATGTCAAGGTGCAACTACATACCAATTTGTATGAAAGTATGCAGTAGTTCCTGAGATACAGTTGCCACAAAATTTTGCAACACACACACACACAGGCAGACAGACAGACATTTTCTAAAAATGGTCAAATCGTGTTCTACAGCTCTCAAAACGTGAAATCCATCAAAAACCCGTGGTCGAAAATTTTTACGAATCCAATACTTTCTTCTATTGAATATAGAAAAAAATAAAAATCTTTTTTTTTTTTTTTTTTTTTAAAGAAATTTAACCATACTAGGTATTTATTTACACCCTAACATAAAATGGTGCTGATTAGATTTGTGGATCAATTGCACAACAGGTGGCGCTGTGATCGTATTTTGTCTAAATTTTTAAATTAGAAAAAAAATTCTGTGCATGCGGGGGCATTGCTTCTCCCCCTTGGGGGGACGTACCCCCCCGTGGAGGGGTAAATTTTCAAGATGGGTATCTTTCGAAAGGTCTCGTCGATACCTATAAAACGAATCGTTGAACTATAAATATGTGATAATTTAAAACAAAGTTATCGATTTTTTTTAATAAAAAAAAAAGTATTTTATTATTATTATTATTATTGTTACTGAGTAAATTTGTATAGGAAAATATAGAAGAAAGTCTTGTGGTGGCCACAACATACTAGTTTATTATTGTTATTATCAATAATTAATTATTATTGTTAAATGAATGCTTTTTATTCGACGATTCTTTCAGAAACAAGCCAATAAAAATATACGCTTACCGTAAAAGTACAGAGAACAATACAGCCGAATCTCATTAACTTGAATCTCAAGGGAGATAAGAAATTTATTTATGTTATCAGTAGTTCATGCTATCAGCAATTTAGAAACTAATCTTCCTTTTGACGGGGATTGTGGAAGCAGTTCATGTTAAAAGTAATTCACGTTAAGCATGTTCATGTTCACGAGGTTCGACTGTATATACATTACAGGGCACGATATTTGTTTGCAACAACATATTGCATATTCTTTCATTCAAAAATGTGCAATTCAGTGTTCAATAATATTATACTTTTTAAAAATTAAGGAACACGCTTTTATTGAAATGTGAACTAAAAAGCACAAAACATCTTTATAGTATTAAAAGGCAGGGTAAGAAAAAATCATGTGAGTGACACACCATAATATTTATCTTTAATAAAAAAATAATTTTTAAGTTTAAAAAAATGGGGTTTTTACTTAATACTTTGCCCCTGGAACTTGCCCCTGAAGGGATAGGCGCCTGGAAACACTTGTACATAGTATTGTCATCGATAATGAAGTCGTGTGCAAAATTTCAGATCAATCGTACGACCAGAAGTAACCGAAAATTGATTTCCAAGATTCCGTTACATACATTAATAGTTACACCATGTCAAATGAATAAAAACGCATTAAAAAGTCTAGAAATTACGTAATATTAACTGAATAAATAAAATAACGAAGGAATGAGAAATAAATAATTTAGAATTAAACAAAAACCATTTTTAAAAAATCTCCCCTAACTGGGCTCGAACGTTAGACCTTTAGGCCCTGAGCTTTACCTCACAGCCACAGCCACAGCGTTCACTTAGGGAAAGTCTTTTTTTACAATATAGCTTTTTTGTTTGCTCCCAGAGCGGTTACAAACATACATACAAACATACATAAAAGTGAAGCTAATAAAAGCGTGTTAAAGAGGAATTCATTCGAGTGCAGATGGCCTGATTTTATATTCTTTGGTCAAAATTAGTGGCAAGTAACATTACCTTATACTAAAAAAGAGCAACTCCATTTAAAATAAGAAAGAGCTTCCACATTTTGGCTGCGCTAAACTAGTATTTTCCGTAAAATTTGGTCAAAAATAAAATCTCGTCTCAGACCGTTAAAGTCAATAAAATAATAGGAGTGGATCGAGACAGCACATTTGTTCGTCTAGATTTGCAGTTAAATTATTGTCTTGGCGGAATCTATCGATTCATATGTAAAATATAAAGTTCTTCATAAATTATATTTTTTTAGGTAAAATCATAAAATTATAAAACTTTGATTATTTTTAGGAATCAAATTTTAAAGGCTTAAATTATATAAAATTGCACGCTATATAAATAGAATTAACCTATTATTTCTTCCTGTATTTATTACAAGTAAAAAAATCTGGAGTGACTCCACTCGACTTTCCGAACATTGAGTAATTAACAGTTTTGTAGATAAAGTAAAGAAAGAGTAGTTGTTAAACAAACAAAAGAGAGAAAACCATAATAGAGTGTTTGAGTATTTTTCTCCATCTATTACACGTTGTTTTATTTAACGCTACTGAACTTTGAGCCCATAGATCATAATGACAAAGAAATTTTCGTTGTGTCCCTGTAAAAACCTATAAATGTTAGATTCACCAAAATGCTTATAGTTAGTGCAACAGTGATTTATAATACTCATATAAATTTTCAGCTGAATTCAATAAGGCGTTTAGATGCTATCGTACTTTTAAAAATTTAGTCCCATAGGCCATAATGATAAAGAATTTTTCTTTGTGTCCCTGTAAAAAAACTGTAAGTGCTAGATTCACCAAAATCTATACAGTTAGTTCAACTGTGATCTATAACATGTGTACAATTTTTTTGCTCGGATTAATAAGGCGTTTAGACACTATCACATTTTTAAAAATTTGGCCCCATAGGCATAATGATAAAGAATTTTTCTTTGTGTCCCTGTAAAAAAACTATAAGTGCTAGATTCTCCAAAATCTATACAGATTGAGTATTTGTGATCTATAATATGTGTATAAAATTTTTGCTCAATTGAATAAGGCGTTTAGATGCTATCGCACTTTTAAGATTTTGCTCCCATAGGCCATAATGATAAAGAATTTTTCTTTGTGTCCCTGTAAAAACTATAAGTGCTAGATTCACCAAAATCTATAGGGTTCGTACTATGGTGACTTACAATATGCGTACCAACTTTCAGGTTAATCGAACGAAGCGTTTAGACGCTAGCGTGTTCACCCACAGACATACACACATACACACATACACACATACACACACACATACATATATCATCGTAAAAATAGTGAAAACGGACTCAGGGGACCTCAAAACGTATAGAAACATCAAAATCTCGAATTCGGATTTTTGACATGATTACAATACTTTCCTCACTATAGTGTTCGGAAAGTAAAAATAAAAATTTTAACAATCTAGTTTAGCCCATTTAAATTTAATTTTTTACTTTCTTCTATGTGTAATATAGAGAAAGTATTGGATTCGCGAAAATTTTCGACCTCCGTTTTTTGACGGATCTACACGTTTTGGGATGTCCTGAACACGAATTGATAATTTTTAAAAAATGTCTGTCTGTCTGTGTGTCTGTCTGTGGTTTCGTTTTTTCACCGTATCTCACGAACCAATGAATGAAATTCAACCAAACTCGGTATATAGTTGGACCCTGGCGGGGCATTGTGCTGATTAGATTTGGGGATCAATAGCCCAGCAGGTGGCGCTGTGATCGCATTTTATGTAAATTTTTAACATGGCAGTATAGGGCAAATTTTCGTATTTTTCACCGTATCTCACGAACCAATGAATGAAATTCAACCAAACTTGGTATATAGTTGTAACCTGACGGGGCATGGTGCTGATTAGATTTGGGGATCAATCGTCTAGGAGGTGGCGCTGTAATCGCAAAATTTCGTATTTTTCACCGTATCTTACGAACCGATGAATGAAATTGAACCAAACTTGGTGTATAGTTGGACCCTGGCATGGAAAGGGTGTGATTAGATTTTGGGATCAATCGCCCAGCAGATGACGCTGTGATCGCATTTTTTCTAAATTTTTAACATGGCAGTATAGGACAAAATTTCGTATAAATGAGAGTTATTTTTAACTTGTGATTGTAAAATTAATATGAGTTATTGATAATAGTAATAGTTAACTAGGAAAAAATTTCTGTGCATGTGGGGGCATCGCTTTCTCCCTGGGAATTATTCAAGATGGGTATCTTTCGAAAGATCTCGTCAATACCTTTAAAACGAATGGTTGAACTATAAATCTGTGATAATTTAAAACAAAGTTATCGATTTTTTTTACTTTTAACAAAAAAAAAACTTAGAAAAAAAATCGTTTTTTTTTTTTTTTTTTTTTTTTTAAATATTGTTACTGGTTGAATATGTATTACTTTTAACAAAAAAAAAACTTAGAAAAAAATCGTATTTTTTTTTTTTTTTTTTTTTTAACATTGTTACTGATTGAATATGTATATAGGAAAATATAGAAGAAAGTCTTGTGGTGGCCACAACATACTAGTTTCTTTTACTTTTCATTTTAAACAATAAGAGGGCGACTTCTAACTGCACACGCTTATTTTTTCCCTACTTTAAAAAAGTATTAACTGCCCTCGGACCTGCAAACGCCTCCTGCTACCAGAAACCTCCGTTATGAATTTAGATCCTTCCACTAAAATTAATGAAATACAAAACGAAAGATGTAATGGGAAAACATGTAAACTTGTGTTGTATCATGCACGTATGTAAAAAAGAAAAAAGAAAAAAATATATATATATATCACTGGACACCCCTACCTTGCTGTGCATGAATCTGAGAACGCATGTAACTCGTTTTCGCAGCAATCAGTATCGCACACGTGAACCGCAACCCCCCCCCCCCCAAAAAAAAAAAATAAATAAATAAATAAATAAATAAATAAATAAATAAATAAAATAAATAAATAAATAAATAAAATAAAATAAAATAAAATAAAAATTAATATGTTCTGGCCACTACAAGACTTTCTTCTATATTTTCCTATACAAATTCACTCAGTAACAATAAAAAATAAATAAAAAATAAAAACTAGTATGTTGTGGCCACCACATGACTTTCTTGTATATTTTCTATACAAATTTACTCAGTAAAAATAATTCATTGAAATTATTATTTAAAAAAATTATCTTCCATGATAATGCAGACGATTTCCATATTAGAGAAGTAGTATAACACTAAATATCCAAAAAAAGTCAATTTTATTGTCAATATTACATTTTTTTTTCTTAAAAATGAAAAAAAATTGATAACTTCATTTTAAATTATCGCAGATCTATAGTTCAACCATTCGTTTAGCAGGTACTGGCGAGCTCTTTTGAAAGATACCCATCATGAAAATTTACTCCCCTCGAGGGGGGACTTCCCCCTAGGGGGAGGGGAGGCGAGGCTCCTACACATACAAAATTTTTTTCCCAGTTGATTATCTCTATTATAATTAATTCTGGTAAATTTCATTATGATTATTAAAAAATAATTCTCTTTGCACACATTTATACAAAATTTTGTCCTATACCACCATGTTAAAAATTTAGAAAAAACGGGATGGCAACGCAACCTGTAAGACAATTTTTAACAAAAGTTGATGGGCGCTAATTTATGTCAATGTGCAACTACATTCCATATTGTATGAAATTCTGTGCAGTAGTTCTTGAGATACAGTTGCCACAAAATTTTGTCTGACACACACACAGACAGACTGACAGACAGACTGACAGACAGACAGACAGACATTTTCAAAAATGGTCAAATCGTGTTCTACAGCTCTCAAAACGTGTAAATCCATCAAAAACCCGAGGTCGAAAATTTTTTACGAATCCATTACTTTCTTCTATTGAATGTAGAAAAAAGTAAAAAAATAAAAAATAAATAAAAATAAAATAAATAATAATAATAAAATAAATAAATAAAACCAATGGATACCCCCTACCTTGATGTGTATGAATCGTAAAATCGCACGAAATTACGATACTTATGTATTATCCGTAAGTACAATTAATATGAACATTTTAAAAATGGAAAAATATATTATAAGCAATAATTAATTATAAATTTCCTGTATCATTTATATTTATATTAATGTAAATTTGGCGATCTTTGGCGATTATTCGCTGTCATGTGGATAAGTACCTTCTTATTAATTCCTTAATGTAATATTCCTTAATCTAAGGTAAATTCTATTTTCTATAGCATCCATTTTTGTATAATTTAAGCCTTTAAAATTTGATTCCTAAAAATACTCTAAGTTTTATAGTTTTGAAATTTTGCTTAAAAAAATATAATTTCTGAAAAACTGTATATTTAAGATAGGGTAGATAGACGGCTGATTCCGCCAAAAGACAATAATTTAACCGCAAATCTAGATGAGCAAGTGTGCTATCTCGATCCACTCCTAAAATAATAAACATAGGTTTGGATTATTGGCACTACACCAGCAATTTTAATATAGGAAAGGAGTTTTATCTTTTGAAACAATATTGTTGTAAAGGATTAAACATCTTTCCTTCACCAAATGTATTGTTGCAGAGAAAATATATTTGCAGCACGGAGTAATATTAATAGGAGTTGAAGGTCCAATGGGAGAAAGCTACGAAACTGATCTAAATTTTTGGTAAATATTGAGGGCGCCACTTGTCATTCCTCCCTACCTCGGTGCGGATATACTGTTGTTTTCAATAGAATTTTGCTGGAGTACATTTAAAATTTTTTATTTTAAGCAATTTAATTTCTTTGTAAGTTCTTAAAACTGCATAATTCAGATGTTTCAAATAAATGCTTCGTTCCTAGAGTTAAAACAGGCTATGATAGTGATAAGAAAAAAAAAAAAAAAAGCTCTAGGAGAGAAATAATGTCCGAGTTCGTGTTTTCTGCACCTAAAGTAAGTTTATTTTTTTTCTTTACAAAATTTCATCCATTCTCCTTCCTCCCAATTGTCTGTTTTAGCTAGCTTCGGTTCATAAGAATCGTCATTTTTTAAAAGCTTTCTTTCAAAGTAAAATTAGTATAAAATGGCTCTTAAAAAAAACATGTTGGTTAGAATACTCTATTTAATGAAATTTGCTTTCAATCGAAATTTTTTCAGCTTGATATTACTTTTAAAAAAATAATTAAAACGATACATTTCCCCATTGAATAACATTGCAGAAGCTGGAGAGAAGGAAGGATTGCACGCTGGCGCCATCTGTAAACATTAGAAAACAACATCACAAAATTTCAGCGTTACCTTCTTCTCCTGTCTTATTACTCCGTGATTTGCAGTTAAAGTAGGAAACAAAGGGCATTATTTCCCCTCTCATGAAAGACGGCTTTGGCGACACAAGGAACGGAATTTGCCAAAAAATGGTAGTTTTGGGTTACCAAAATTTTGAATATCTTTTTTAAACAGGAGACGAGTTTTGTAAATTTCCTTGGCTATCTTCTTCTTCAAAAGTAGAACTAACTCAAAATTTTTTACATATTCACGCGAGTTTTGGAGAAAAACATGAAAAATTATGAAAGACTAATTCGTCGAGTTCAACCAGGGTTCGAACCTCGAATCTCCTGTCCGCTAGCTTTCAGAGCAGAACATTTTGGTTCATCTAATTAATAAATTATTTATGTAATTCTATATATCATTCAATCTATATATCACTCAATCAATTAAGATTCTGGAAAGTCGATTTTGGATTTAGAAATAAAATTAAAATTTTCAATCCAAAATGGATTTTCAATAAAAATACTGAAAGTTTAAAATATGTAAATTAATATCAGAATGCTGAAATGTCTTTGTTGTTAAGCATTTAATATTTTTAATATGATTAATAATGTCACTTATTAATACTATTTATCGTTTTTTTTTTTCAGGATATTTTGAAGAGAATGAAAGAATTTTCCATTTTATTTTACTTGGATGAAGATAATAAATTATATGAAAATGCACTGAAAAGATCTATTTTAAAAACCTGTGCTTTGGTTGAGATAATGAACAAAAAAACTACATATGAATTACTTAAACATTTAGAAAACAGCGATTTTTATGCAAACTATCCATTTTTCAACAATACAACATTTAAATGTATTAGAATTTCTACGTTCTTGAAATGTCGGGAAATAAAAGACATTAGTACTACCGTGGAAGATAAAAAAGAGGATATATCAATGGTAAGAAAGACTGGAAGATTGAAAAAGAAAAAAAAATTGAAAAGAAATGCTGAAGCAAATTTATCTACCACCACAACGTTGAATGCAACGAAAGAAAAATGTCAACAAATGCATTCAAATAATACAAAAACAGTTCGAAATACAGCTCAAAGAGAGGTATCAAGTAGAAAAGATCTTGTGATGCCTCCAGTAATGACTCTTAATACTGGTATTTCGCCTATAGCACCACATTTTACTACTTTAAAAAAGGAAAAAAATATTCGAAATTTACTCAACATGGAAATACATTACCAAAACCTACACCATGTGCTCTATCCAAAAACACAAACGTACTAAACACTGAAATATTCAAACCAGAAGAATTGTTTGGAAAATTACCATCAAATATACAAGATAAACACAAGTGTTCCGAAGTAAAAGATAAACTGAATGCTAATGCTGACGAAACAAGCTATGTTGTTGAAAACTTAGCTATTTTGAGTCTACAAGAAATGGATAAACATCCTGTAGTAGAGAAGAAATTACCAAATACTGAAATATTCAATTCAAGGCAACATTTTGAAAAATTACCATCATCAAACACACCGAATGCAAATGAATGTTTTGATGAAAAAGTTAAACTAACTGCAAATGTTGTCAAAATAAACGGAGTAGTTGAAAAACTAACTACCTCTAGTCAACAAAAGATGGAGAGACATTCCGAAGCGACGAAGAGACCTGAAATATTGAAATCAAGTAAACTTGTTGAAAACTTAGCTATTTTGAGTCTACAAGAAATGGATAAACATCCTGTAGTAGAGAAGAAATTACCAAATACTGAAATATTCAATTCAAGGCAACATTTTGAAAAATTACCATCATCAAACACACCGAATGCAAATGAATGTTCTCATGAAAAAGTTAAACTAACTGCAAATGTTGTCAAAATAAACGGAGTAGTTGAAAAACTAACTACCTCTAGTCAACAAAAGATGGAGAGACATTCCGAAGCGACGAAGAGACCTGAAATATTGAAATCAAGTAAACTTGTTGAAAACTTAGCTATTTTGAGTCTACAAGAAATGGATAAACATCCTGTAGTAGAGAAGAAATTACCAAATACTGAAATATTCAATTCAAGGCAACATTTTGAAAAATTACCATCATCAAACACACCGAATGCAAATGAATGTTCTGATGAAAAAGTTAAACTAACTGCAAATGTTGTCAAAATAAACGGAGTAGTTGAAAAACTAACTACCTCTAGTCAACAAAAGATGGAGAAACATTCCGAAGCGACGAAGAGACCTGAAATATTGAAATCAAGTAAACTTGTTGAAAACAACTTAGCTATTTTGAGTCTACAAGAAATGGATAAACATCCTGTAGTAGAGAAGAAATCACCAATTACTGAAATATTCAATTCAAGGCAACATTTTCAAAAACTACTATCGTCATACAGACCGAATACAAATGAACGTTCTGATGAAAAAGTTAAACTAACTGCAAATGCTGCCAAAATAAACGGAGTTGTTGAAAAATTAACTACCTCTAATCAACAAAAAATGGAGAAACATTCCGAAGCGACGAATAGACCTGAAATATTGAAATCAAGTAAACTTGTGGAAAAATTAGCATCATCACAAAAATGTTCCGACGAAAAATATAAAGTGAATTCCAATGCTGCCAAAATGGACGGAGTTATTGGGAAATTACCTATCACGAAACTAAAAGAAAATGATAAAAATTTTGAAGAGACAAGAAATGTCGAGACAAATAATTCAAAATCAACTGTGGAGACAATAAATGTTGGCCAAGAAACTAAAACACCTTTTCTAAAACACAAACATAATGGAATAACTTCTCTTCTAATTACAAAAGAAAATATCTCTGGGAAAATGAAGGAAGTAAAGTTTTATGACGAACCTAACAAAAATAATAGTAATTCTAAATCGATAGCTTCTGAAGAAAATTCTAAAACAAAATCTTGCAATGAAAACGCCTCAATTCCTATTACTACAGAAGTTCAATCACAAACAGCTTTTCTCTCCAAAAAGAAATCAAATAAGAACAATTCTACCACGAATAAGAAAACCAATAAAAACAACTCCTTAGATAAAGAAATAATCACAGGAGAAGGATTACAAATGCAGTTAGAAAATCCTTCTAAAAAGTTTTTAAAATGCAATATCGATTCGGGTTCAAAGAAGAAACATAAAAGGAAATCAAGAAACACAGAAACTGCAACTGCTGCTACTCCAGAAGTTCAGATGCAAACAGTTATTCCTGTCAATAAGAAATCAAATAAAAACAAAACTAGTAAAACGAAAAAACCAAGTGGAAACAGTGCTACAGAAAATGTAAAGCTTACAGGACGTTTTTTTCGTATGGATTTAGAGAAAAAGAATAAAGATGAAAGAAATAAGATCAGGGCGAAAAAAGCATCTTTTGAAAAATATGCAAATTTTGACTATGATGACTGAAGTTTTATACAAATGTTTTCTATTCTTGCTTATTATACAGCGATAATTACCTAATGGAGAAGTAACTGAGAGTAATCATGAAAAATTACTGTAGTGTTTGTAAAAATTAAGGGGTTACAGCCTAGAGTACATATTTCACTAGAGTTTGTATTCCTCATTCAAGCAAGTAACCAGTATTGAAATCACGTGATGAGTGTTTTTTTTTTATTTCATCAATGAAAGCCACTTGTTTCCTCTCCTCCTCCCTCTTTCGGACAAGGAGAGTCAAAGATTTTTCACTGTGTCATCTACACTGTTAAAAATGTCTGTTAATTTAATGTAAATATTTATCCAGAGTCTATGTAAATTTTCAGCAATTCTTAGTTAAAAGTGAATAATCGAGATTTTCAATCTTTATTCTGTATTTTTACCTAATTTTATTATTTAATTATTTAATTAAAATTAAAAATGACACTTTCTACTTTAGAAAAAGCATTCTATGCCCGAAATGTATTCTCACCAATAATTAATTAAATTAATATTAGTTATTAAAGTGAATATATAAAATAAGTTGTTTAACATCTCCGTTTATTTTTCTCTGTACTTTTACGTAAGACTTAAGATAATACATTGCACAGAGTTTTCTGTTGAAATTTTTAACAGTGTAACTTGATAAAAGAAAGAGAGAATGTTTTGTAGTAGCGATAATAAGCCAAGATAGTAAACAAAATAATTGAAATGAACTAACAAGGAAACTCTTTCAAGTGGTAATCATCGATTTCCTTCAAAAAATTACAGAATATAGTTTACGTTGCACTTAATTCACCGGTAAAAAAAAATTAGCTGCTGAATCGCAACAGGAAAGCTGCAAAATATTATTAAACTTTACGTTTTGAACACCAAATATCAAAAAAGTCATCGCCAAATCACATTAATCTTCCTTCAATGAGGCCAAAGAACTTAAGTATAGGCGGGTAGTATTTTCTATCGCTGTAGTGGTTACTGAAGCAAGGAAGCTAAAGCTATCCCCTCCGCGGAGGATCAAAATTAAGATGCCATGTCTACAGAACATCCCTAAGTGTGAATATAAGGCCGTCTGTAATTTCCCACTGCGTAGCTATAGTGCGACGTTAAAACCCACTCAACACTCAAGATATTTTCTGAAATCTAGAAATTTCTATTTAGAAAAAGTGACGTTACGTTTTATGTTAGATGGTTGGTTGGGTTTTACGTCGCACTAATGCTGCGCAGATGGGCAATTGGTGACGGTCTGGGACACACCCCTAGAGGTGCTCCGGAGACATGCCATCACAATTTTGATCCTCCACGGAAGGGATGGCTCTCCCGCTTCGGTGACCCCCAGAGGTATAATTTTTGATGGGAACATAGAGGACATTGCGGCCACGACAGATTTTACGTGCAACAGCCACCATTAGTGTACACGACGGTCTTTGGCCGGCTCGAGTACCGAACCACAATCTTCCAATTACGAGGCCGGCGCTCTACCGACTGGGCTACCGCGGCCCGTTTTATATTAGATCCAATATTTTCAATTATTTTATGTAATGTTTCAATATTGCATTTATTTAAAATAAAGTAATTTCAATTTCAGAGTTACTTTTACATTACTCTAGCTTATGTATAATCTGGAGTAATTTAATGCTTGAAGTTCTCGGCATGTGCATTTATATAAATTTCCAGACGATTTAAAAACTAATCTGATTTATAGGTTGGTTGGCTAGGTTTTACGTTGCACTAGTGCTGCGCAATGGGCAATTGGCGACCAATATGAATTATAATATTTGATTGAACATTTGACTATTAGAATAGTTGATTGAAATACTCAAATAAATAAATCAAAATTAAAATATTTAAGATATTTCAGGTTGACAGGTTTTAACCCCTTAACGCGCGCTGTCCTTGCTGCGAGGACGCAAAATTTAAGATCAAGCAGCAAAAATTCATCCCGGAAATTTTTTAGCAAAAATTCACGTTTATAACATATCAGAAAAGGCCGGTTTTTTAAACCCTAAAATTTAAAATTTCTTTTAGTTTAATTTAGTTCATGAATTCCGGTGGAAGTATAATTTAAATGTTTCAAATTGTCTTGCGCCGCAAAGGGTTAAGTTTTAATTCGCACTACAGCTATGCAATGGCGACAGTCTGGGATACATTCCTAGAGATGGTCCGTAGACGTGCAATTACAATTTTGATCCTTTACGGAGGGGATTATTTAAAATTGGAAAAACATGTACATAACTACTACTTTATGGCTTCTTACATTTCTGGCAATTTATTTTATATAAGTTTACGAATAATAATATAAACAATTTTGTAAAAATATGCATTAGGATTTCATAAGGTTTGTTGGGTTTTACGTCGCACTAGTACTGCGCAATGAATTTCATAGGGAAATTTATAAAATTATTAACTGCGAAATTTTGTTGTTTTAAAAATAATTGTTATGCTGAATGTAGACCCTCCGTGGCCGAGTGAGTACAGTCGGTAACAAAAGTGTCCGAACACTAGCAAAAATTCCTATGTAAAAAAAAATACACTTCATACGGTTTTGTTAAATAAATCCTTGTCAAATCCTGTTCTTAGTCAGTCTAAGAACAGGATTCGACAAGGATTTATTTAACAGAACTCTATTAAGTGTTTTATATAAGAATTTTTGCTAGTGTTCTGAGACTTTTGTTACCGACTGTACAAATCGGATGTATACATTAAAAATAAATAACATACGCAGAATGCAAGCATTTATCACCTGCAGATGCCACCGGATCATCCTCAGAAGTGCATCGCAAACCGTCGCCTGCAGTACTAGTGCGACGTTAAACCCAACCAACAAACACGACGAAATTTAGGGTAGAATCACATATCGTCTCCAATGACTCCAATTGCTCATTGCGTAGCTCTAATGAGATATTGGATCCACACAACTCATATTCTGTGGAGTTGCTTGTTCGTTGAAGGTTCGTACTGCCCAATAAAATGATCAGACTTATAAGAAAAATGTGTTCGAATACGAAATGCTTTCATTTTAGTTAAAAAAAACCCAGCTTTGTGTTTTAATATATAATGTTTTGTTTTATTTAAATTTATATAAAAGTCTTGATGATATATTTTTTTAATGTCGTTATTAAAACTTAATGCTCCTGCAATTGTTATTGACACAGCTTATTTAACTGAAATATTATATATTATTTAGAATTTCGACTAAGTAAGTCTCAATCTGGCAAATTA
This sequence comes from Salticus scenicus, assembly GCA_963930645.1. Classification (NCBI taxonomy): domain Eukaryota; kingdom Metazoa; phylum Arthropoda; class Arachnida; order Araneae; family Salticidae; genus Salticus; species Salticus scenicus. The sequence goes on from OZ005660.1 coordinate 85,547,162, forward strand.
TCTGGTTTTTGTTACAGTCGGCTGCAAAATTATTCGAGCACTAGCAATAATCCTTGCCAAAAAAAAGTACACTTAATACAGCTTTGTTAAATAAATCCTTGCCGAGTTATATTTTTAATCAGTCTAAGACAATGATTCGACAAGGATTTACTTGGCAAAACAGTCTTAAGTGTACTTTTTAAATATAGGAATTATATGCTAGTGCTCGAATAATTTTGCAGCCGACTGTAACTATTCTGAATTCTCAAGTGCTCGACAGCGTATGGAGTTAATTTTCTATCAAATCGAAAGAAGAACATCTACATCCATTAAATCTTCATTGCAATGAAATTCCGAAGAATGCAGTCGCCAAACAGGCGCTTTTTTGGAAATATTGCAGACATGCTTTCATTTTTAATAATTTTTTATAGCTTATCTATTGCGACTCAGCAGCTAATATTTTAGGAAGATGTTCTTCATGATTAAATCTTATGCAAGAATTTTTTTCAAGAAAATCGGAGATTATCATTTCCAAGAGTCCCCTTGTAAGTGTGGCAAACCGAACGGATCTCATCGTTTCACTCGTTACCTGGCCTTTCGAAAGGAATTTAAGTATTGAATGCGCAGTCTAGTAAGATAGGGGTCACATGGGTTTCGACAGCTGAAAAAAATAGCATATTTTCTCTATTTTTTAAAGTATACGAAATAAAAATTTGAAAGCCTATGAAAGAGCAATATGTAAACAATATTTTATAAAATTTTCATTTAAAGTTTAAAAGAAATTTGGCTGGTGGAACCTGGTTATCGAAGACCTTTCAAAAAAACGCGATGGACAGGGTAACTCCTAACAGTTTTATTTGAAATCAGAAAAACAAACTTTTATGTTTGCACAAGTAAACCTCGTTTTCAAACAAAAAACTGAAAATAAATAAATAAATAAATTTAAACGCTTTTGGCAGATTATCATGAAAAAAATAGTATAATTTTTGGTAAATTTTACACCTTACATATAGTCTTGTAAAAGTAGATGTTACAGGAAAAAAAAAAAAAAAAACTTCGAAGAAGTCTGCGAAATTTCAGTATGATCCGTACATTACTTTTTGAGAAAACGTATCCCCTGTTTTACGGAAGGGTCTCCGGAAACCAAATCCTACAGATTTTTCATATTTTTAATGAAAATTTTATAAAATATTGTTAAAAGGTTGCTCTTTTATATGCTCAAAATTTTAACCCCTTAACGCGCGCTGCCCTCGCTGCGAGGACGCAAAATTACGATCCAGTTGCAAAAATTCATCCTGGAAATTTTTTAGCAAAAACTTACGTTTATAACACAGCAGAAAAAGCCATTTTTTTTAACCTTAAAATTTAAAATTTCTTTTAGTTTAATTTAGTTCGTGAAGTCCGGTGGCAGTATAATTTAAATGATCCGAATTGTCTTGCGCCGCAAAGGGTTAATAAAAAATTCATTATGTATAAAAGAAACAGAGAAAAAAAATCAAAGCAGTATTTGGGGACTGCCGATAGAAGTGAAAACTAAGTAACTTGTGAATTGTATCGTCGAGCTATTACATTATTATTTTCAAATTATTTTTGGTTTGTGAAGAAGTGCTTATGATCTGTATTATATGATTCGGCACAATATTTGTAGCTACCCAAATTAAATGAACTAAGCCTTATATTAGGTCAAAATATTGATTACGTATGACATTATTTTATTTAGTAGCTGAGATACAAAAGAAAACCCATTTAGGACACCCCAAAACGTTTAAATCAGGTAAAATCTCGAATTCCACTTTCGATAATATAAAAGAACTTTAAAATATCTTTCGAATGATGTTCGAAAGACATTTGTATATAATAAATAAATAATGTTATTAGATATGTTTTTCTGTGTATTAATAAAATTCATATTAAAAAAAGAAAAAGCTTTTTTTTTTTTTTTTCTTTTCTCATATTAACTAATAATGAAATGGTAAAGTGTGGTTTGCAGATCTGCAAACATCATTTTAACATGAAGTATAGCAACACCATAGCCTCCTAAACTAGATAACTGTCGCGTGGCTCGGAAACTTGGAAACAGTTCAAGCGGTAGACAGCGCCACCTGGTACAGATTGCAAGACTTTTTTGTTCAACAGCCACCAAAAATTTTTAAAAGTGGGATTTGATATATATAAAAGGCAAATAGAATAGAAGAAACATCGATTACATGTATCATATACCCTTCTTAAAATCATTGGTAACAGTTGAATAAAAAAGTCACGCAATCTATACCAGGTGGCGCTGTCTACCGTTTTAACTGTTGCAAACTTTGCGAGGCATGCGACAAGCATCTAGTTTAGGAGGCTATGGCAACACAGTACTATCCGATGTTTTTGTAGACTCAATATGGCTCCTGAGCTAGCCTTGGTTGTTACTGTGGCAGACATTTTGAATAGACAACAGTTAACTTCATTTGCCGTGCATGCTGATACATCGTATGCCAACTCCTTTTTTATCATTCCTCCAAGATTATTATAGAGACCGGTTGTTAAGCATGTTACAATATACAGTCGGCAGCAAAAGTATCCGAGCGCTAGCGAAAATTCATATATATATAAAAGCACCCTTAATACTGTTTTGTTAAATAAATCCTTGTTGAATCATGTTCGTAGACTGACTAAAAACAGGATTGGACAAGGATTTATTTAACAAAACTGTATTAAGTGTACTTTTTTTTTTTTTTTTTTTTTTTTTTATATAGGAATTTTTGCTAGTGCTCGGATACTTTTGCTGGCGATTGTATATTATCGGTGTGACGTCAGAAAACCCTTCACTTGTAATGACTGCAGAGAAAACTGCAACATTATTAAGTTTATAATTGTTTTTTATGGGGAAGAGTCTGTATCTTAAAGATAAATGTTTTAATCTTATAAGGAAAGCGCAGGTGACGTCATGCATGGGCAAACTTGATTATTTGAGATTCTACTTAGGGCAAAACATTGACATTTCCACCAATACGGGAGTGGCCTTAGTGAGTGGCATATATTGAATGACGAAGCGTTTTTTTTTTTTTTTTTTTTTTTTTTTTTTTGTAAACAGCAAAAATTACAGAGAAATGAAGAATAAGAAACCAGCTGAGATGGAAGATAATAGATCATTTTACCTCGAACCCTCAAAAAACCGATATGTTCAATTGAAGCCTAGATTCTAGTAGAAAAAAATATAAACAAACCTAAGGAATTTACGTCGACTTAAAAAGTTTTAATGCTATTTAAATAAACATTTTAGAGAAACAGTCGGTAACAAAAGTGTCCGAACACTAGCAAAAATTCCTATGTAAAAAAGGTACATTTCATACGGTTCTCTTAAATAAATCCTTATCGAATCATGTTCTTACACTGACTAAGGACAGAATTCGATAAGTAATTATTTAACAAAACCGCATGAAGTGTACTTTTTTTACATAGGAATTTTTGCTAGTGTTCGGACACTTTTGTTGCCGACTGAACATATTAATGATGCTTAAAAAATAATTGAAAGGAAGAATAATTTAAATTTAAGAATTTTTGTGCCGATAATATCAGATAAACAGTCAAAAAAATATTAACGATTATTTATATGCTGAGTAAGTTTTAATTCCCCCAAGTGCCACGCTGCTATTGGTAGCAAAATTATTCGAGTGCTAGCAATAATTCCTATCTAAAAATGGTACACTTAATATTGTTTTGTTGAATAAATCCTTGTCGAATCATGTTCTCAGACTAACTAAGAACATGACTCGCTAAGGATTTATTTAACAAAGCAGTATTAAGTGTTTTTTTTAAACATAGGAATTATTACTAGCGCTCGAATAATTTTTTTTTGTCGACTGTATGATAGGCTGACCAGATCAAAGTACCTTTATAATAGAGAAGCATTAAAAATTGCTACAATTATCAAATTATGGATGTATTTTTTCATTCCTAATAAATAAGGACTAAAAATAAAGTGTTATTAATAAATAATTTAGTTTCTACAATTTTTGAAAACATAGAAAAATGCCTTCAAAAAAAGTGCGTCCCCATTTGTCCCCCAGAAAATAAGGACGTTTGGTCAGTATACTGTATGAGCCATCGATGACAGCTTGAGACTCACCCTTAAGGTTAGTCTGGAGACATGTAATAAAAAATTTAACCCTCCACACAATAGATGTATCTCCTGCTTTATTGACCCCACAGCTTGTTTATCTAAAAAATATCTAAATATTTGAGGTGCCGTATTTGTCACACTGAGTTAAAGAGTCTTAAAGGAGAGAAGTGTGAATAGCGGCCTGTTGATATGGTTGGTAGAGCGCGGGCGCTGAATTCTGTATCCTCAGGTCCCGGGTTCGAATGGGTTCATGATGCCCTACAAAATATTACGCACTTGTTTCTGTGAATTTCTGTAATATGGAACAGCCGAGACAAAAGTCATTGTAACTATAAGACTCAAAGCTGCCAAATAAATAAATCTATGTAAATAAAGCAAAGAATTTGCCAGGGTAAGACATCCGGGTGGACCACTCCTATTTTTGGCTGGTCTAGATTTAACTACTTTGGTGGTGAAAGTCGGCTATTTTTTTAGTAAAAACTGATGAATATTTTTAAAAGATACTGCATAGATGTTATACTTTTTTAAAAGAGCTCTAAAAACTGTTCATTTTTTTTTGTGAGGACACTATATACATCAAGTTAATAGATTTAAAGATATTACGTGACAAAGTTTCACAACGCGATATCATTCGATTGCTTTTACCTTAAAATAAGAGTCTAATATTAAACAAAATACAGTGTAATATTAAATAATAATGAATAACTTTCTAAAAATTATGAGTTTTGAAGTTCTAAGAGCTGTAATTTTTAAATTACAGCTTACTTATTTCCCCTACATAATCCATTAAATTTGTAAACAATTGTTGATTTGTTCTCCAGAATCATTCACCTAAGACCATAGAGCATTGTTGCATACGAGTGTAAAACGGAAGAAATATTTTACTTAATTTAATTTGTAATATGCTATTTTGACCTTTTGACTTTTTGACCTTAAAAGGAATTTTTAATTATGTTACAAAGCCCAAAATGTGATATAAAAAAAATAGTGATTCAATTCTTTTGAAAAGTGATTTACATTTAGTGACCAGCGAAGCAGCCTTAGCCTGCTAGTAAATAAATAAGTAACATAGCACTAGCTTAAGTTTTGCTAGGCTAAATATGGCTACTACTGTACGTATGCTATTGCGGAAGCAATTTTGAGTAGACAACAGTGAACTACATTTGTTCTGCGTGTTGATGCGCTTTATGTCAAACCCTCTTTTATCATTCTGCAAAGTTTAAAACCTGGGTTCATATCAAGCAAAATTTGATTTGAGCAGCAGAGCGGTAGCACGTTGACAGACAAACGTAGTTTCATATTCTGATTGGCTAAAATCATAAGAACTAAACATTGACGCTGTTTCTTAGAAACCATATAGGTGCTATTTTCCCCTCATAAAGTACTCTGAGCTAGAAAATAAGGAATTACATACTAGTTGAGTACCGATTCCCTCTACTGGCTATGGAGAAAATTTTCCGGAACATCACTGTGGTTTTTGCGCCTTCTTTTGGCAGTAATCGTTTTCTTGGCAACTGGTTCTAGGGATTTTGCATATTTTAAATTGTTTTTTCCTCTTACCATCAAAACTCCAAACAAAAGTCAAACAGAACAGCTTTCAATCAATAACAAGGACTAGATTACAAGGATCAATAACGAGGATTGTTTATGTTTAGTATTTTACACCAAATAGAAATATAAAACAGCGATTACAAAGGTGGAAGAAACTTGCCTTGGTTTAAGTGGAATGTCGGTTTGGCAAATGAATTAGGGAGGCATACTATTATAACAATCGCAGCTATCGTAGATCACAAGTTGGATCTTATACTCCGTAGCAAATGTATTCGAGCACTAGCAATAATCCCCGTCTTAAAAAAGTACACTTAATACTGCTTTGTTAAATAAATCCTTGTTGAGTCATGTTCTTAGGCTGCCTAAGATCATGATTCGTGAAGTATTTATTTCACAAAGCAGTATTAAATGTACTTTTTTTAGACAGGGATTATTTCTAGTGCTCGAATACTTTTGCTGCGGAGTGTACGATCCGACTTGTGATCGACGATAACTGCCATTGTTACAATAGCATGCCTCCCTTAGTTAAATGGTGGGGATGTGATGTTGAGAAACAAAAAGGTTAGTAGTCCAGGATCTACTCTAATATCTCATCGATGTCAAGCATCGTCGGTTCGTTGCAAATTTTAACATTTGTGCTCTGCGTTCAAAATCACTGGCTTAACCAAAGCGGGAAAGTTATCAAATGAAAGTTTTGGTGGCATGTTTCTGTACCATCTTGAGAATTATGTCATAGATCGGCGTCAGTTGCTCACTACGTATCTGTAGAAAGATGTTAAGCCCATTCAACATCGACCTCGAATCGAGAATAGTGAATCAGGTATTATCAGAGAGGGCAGATCCTGTGAACAGGCTTTGCAAGCGATCAAAAGTTCCTGCGCCCTTAGCATTAATGCCAAGAATTACACCACAATCATCTCCCTCGACATAAAAGGAGCATTTGACAACGTAGAGTGGCCTCACGTTTTCAAAGCACTACAAGATCTTAACTGCCCGAGTAACCTTGCGGGAGTCATCCGCACCTACCTTTCGGGAAGGGAAATCCTCGTCAATTGGGGCGGGGGAACTTCCGTACTCCCACAAACGAAAGGTTGCCCCAGGGCTCATGCCTAGGTCCAGTTCTCTGGAACCTCATTGCAAATACAATCCTGCAACGCATGGTCTCTGCGGGCTTCAATACCTACGCCTATGCGGATGACTTTTCGGTTATTTTCTCAGGGCCACGAAGAAGAGATCTGGAGGACCAAGCCCAGGAAGCCTTCACCCTCTTTAGCCAAATCCTTAGAGACCTAGACCTACAGCTTTCCCCAACTAAATCTCAAGCCCTAACTCTAGCCTTTCCCAGAGCCCTCCAGAGGAACCCCAAGATGCGGATTGACGGCACCAGTGTGAAACACGTGAAACAACTTAAACTCCTAGGCATTTTCTTTGATGATCATCTCAACTGGCTAGCCCATATAAAATACCTAAAACTTAAAAATCCTCTCTTTGTACCACAACTCGATGAGAATGGTGGGAAAAAGGTGGGGAATTTCCACATTTCATCTAAAACGCTGGTATTCTACAATTGTAGAAAAAATCCTCACATATGGAGCTGGCATTTGGGGTGGTCATCTCAGAAAAGATGCGATCAAACTTCTAAACTCAGCTCAACGGCCTTTCCTCTTGCAAATAGCAAGGGGATACAGAACTATCTCCACTGATGCCCTCACCGTCATCACCGGGATTCCTCATGCCCATCTGCAGGTGTCCCAAACTTACATTAAAACTAGAATCCTTCAATTAAAAGATACAGAACTCTCCTCAATAGTTTTCCCCAACACCCCCATTCAATCCCTAACCTGCAGTTGGAACATCCACCCAGGAAAGGACGTTGCTTCTCTCATAATCAATAGCACTAAAAATAGTTTCTCCCCCTCTGCTCCAGTGGCGATCTTTACCGATGGCTCAAAGACGGAACAGGGTGTCGGAGCGGCATTCTGTGTCTTTGACTCGGACGACGTCGTCCATCGGTGGACGGGCAGACTCGAGGACCATAACACCGTCTTCCAGGCTGAAATCTTGGCTATCAAACAAGCCCTGGAATGGGCAAATAACCATCCACATTACCAAGAGCTCAACATCTACAGCGACAGCCTCTCGGGTCTGCTTGCTATTGCTCGTCACAGGAGCAGACATCCTCAAATCCAGGAAATAAAACAACTCTTAATGACATTAAAATTAAAAATCTCCCTGGCACACGTTTCTGCCCACAGGGGAATCGCAGGCAATGAACTTGCAGACTCTCTAGCCAAAGAGGCCACAAGTCTCCCTACCAAGGACTTCCCCCTTCCTGCCCCACCATCATATGTCAAATCTAGAATAAAACAGATTCTAAACCTAAAATGGCAAAACCTGTGGGATGATTCAGAGAAAGGTAGACATACCTACAACCTAATCCCACGGGTAAATGCCAACACATGGAGTTTAACCCCCTCCATTACAGCCTTCCTTACAGGTCATGGCCCCTTTCCCTCATACCTGCACAAGTTTCATTGCCGGCGTTCTCCCCTGTGCCCCTGTGGTGAAGAGGGAACTCCCACTCACTATTATTACAACTGCCCCCTAACAAGTAACTTTCATCTACGAAACCCCTCCCCACGTCCTCCAAATTGGCTGGAAAACATAATCTCCCGCAAAAGTCTTGTTAATAAATTAATTAAAATCTATTCCCTAGTAAATGATATCTCAAACCTAACAGATTAACCGACAAGTGCTTGGTTACTTGCAAGAGCCACTAACCGGCCACCCTTAAGCCTCAACTCAAAACTCGCCCAGTGTCGCGAGAGGGTACTAACCCTGGCAAAATTATTTTTTTTCAAGTTGCAATCCACAGCAAAGGAACTTTATACTGGCAAATTTGCCCTCTCTCTTCTAAAGACCTCCAAGTGTACAAACCAAGACCTAATGTTATAAGAAAATCAAGTATGTAAATCTGTGTCATACAAATCATGTAATCACCGAGTGCCCTCTGTCGCGTGAGGTTATAGCCTGGCACTCGCAATCGCCCCTTAGCGCGAGTAAGGGTCTTCCCTTGGCGATATTCTGTAATTTTTTTTTTTTTTTTTTTCTCTTTCGTTTTCAATAAACGTCTCGGGACAGCCCACGTGGACTTCGGTCCTAGCATAGCTCAACACCGCTCTTCGAGCGGTGAGCCGGGGCTGCTCCCCTGTTCAAAGCACTGTAGTTACAGTACCTAAATACATAGTATGGAAAGCGACCAGCTAATCTGTGCCCTAAAGATTAAGTCTATCACCAAATGTCAGTGCGTTCGAGTTCATTGCTTTAAAAGTCGAATGTGAATTGCTCATTTATTGATATTTCAGCCGACTTCTTTATCTCTATTTCTCCGTAGCGTTGCACTAGAATATGGTGGAGCATCTAAATTGTGTTGGCATGTGTCCAGACAACACTAAGGAGTGTGTCTCAGACGGTCGCCAATTGCTCTTGGAGGAATTGTATGAGAGGAGTTAGCATGATATGATGTATCAGCATGCATGTCAAATGCAATTACCGTAATTTCGCGTATATAACCCGCGGCGGAAGATAACCCGCAGCATAAAAATTATCTAAAAATAATTATAACCGAAAGATACCCCGCACTAGAAGATACTCCGCACTTCTAAAATCACATGGTCGGCAATCACCGTTTGTAATTTCAATATTAATTGCTATTATTTTAATAATAAGTAGGAAAAGTTACAAATAATAAACAAATATACAACTAAATATAAATAATAAACGAATAAATTTACTTACCTATAATGCAAGAGCAAATAATCATAACTTATCAATTATGTTTCTCTCTATATAAATTGCTATAAACTGGAATAACTTCTAATGATTAACACCTTTATTAAATTTACAAAAAAATTATAGATAATAATGAATTTATTTACAAAATTCATTCAAAACCATCGAATTCGGTTTCTTCGAATTAAAATGTTGCAATATTGTTAGGGACAGTTCGTCTTCCTCATCCTTATTATCCTCCTCATCAAGTTCCTTTTCAATGTCCTCAGTTTCATCGGCATGATACGTTAACACAATCGCAACCACTGACGTGATTTCACGTCATTTTAACTTCTATAGCTAGTTACCGCTGACGTAAATTCACGTCTTTTCAGATCCTGTTCCTGGTTACCGATGACAAGAATTCACGTCATTTAAAGAATTTCTATGGAAACAATACTTTAGTATTATTTTGACAATATTATTTCGGTATTAATTCTTCGATAGTATTATAGGTTCGTTCTAATATTATATGACCAATCTTCATTTCAAACTTCAAATAATTACAAGAGTAACATTTTAAAACATTTTATTTAATTTTTATGCATGTTTAAATATAAAAAGTTTGTGGCAACTAGCATGAGTTTACTTCAATATTCAACGGCAATCAGTTTTAGAAAAGTGAAAAGTATGCCGGTCACGAAAGTGTTAATAATCCAGATTTTATCGTTTTGATAGTAATAAAGTCCCAAGTTTTTATTACCCATTCAGCTATTTTCACTAGAAATGGTTTGATTTTCTCCTTTTTCGCGATAGATACCCCGTACCAGATGATAGCCCGCAGGACATACAAAATCAGGTTTTTTTTTTATAGATTACGCGCGGGTTATATACGCTAATTTACGGTAACTGTTGTCCACCCAAGATGGCTGCCTCAATAGCAGCCAAGGCTACCGCAGGAGCCATATTGAGTCTACCAAAACATTTGCTAGTAATATGTTATATTATTTATTATACTTTTATCTGAGATCTTTGAGACCTATAATTACAGTGACTTTCGTTTAGGATGATCCATATTACATAATTTCTCAATAACAATGCAGAATTCCTTTTATACCTGTGTTACTTATTGGCTTCCTATGTCCTCCATGTTCACATCAAAATTATACCTCTGGGGGTCACTGAAGCTAGAGCCCCTAAATAAAATAATAGGCCGGTGCATCACCACCATTTTTTTGCCTCCGAAGAGGACAGCATTCCCGCTTGGCGTCCATATCGCTTCCCTAATGATTTTAAGAAATCTTGATCTGAAGCTAATCCGATCAAGATAAGAGCAATAAGCAACAATAATATTCCTAAAAACACATTTTTTTTCACAGTACATTCTCAGGATGTCATTTTATTCTGAGGATATCCTATGGATGTACTGGGTAAAGATGTGTTGTAAGGACGGTTTCTGTTTCTTTTACAAAATATCGCCAAAACTCAAATACACAGTAATAGAAGGTCTGTGAACACTTTATATTCACTTCTTGAATGATTATAGCACTTTATCGCTAAACAAACTTCCATATCATAGTTTACTTACCTAAAGTTACGAAATATAATAAAAAAAGTTACTCTAAAGTAACGTAAGACGATAAAAAAAAAAAAAAAATGTTTGTCGTTTGTTTATCAGAGAAACGCGCTGGGTACATGTGGCAACCCTAAGGCAACAAAATGCCTGATGCGCCAGCTCGTATATATAGGAGTTTTAACTGAAGCGGGACAGCCATCCCTTACGTGGAGGATCAAAATTGCGATGGCATGTCTCCGGAACAACTCTAGAGGTGAGTCCCAGATCATCGGCAATTGCTCATTGCGCAGCACTAGTGCGACGTAAAACCCAACCTACGAACCAAACTTATTGACTTCTGCGGTTACGATTTTGCCTTCATATTTTTCTGGGCATGTCATGAGCCAGTTGTCCATAGCGTAGCAGTAGTACGGCGTAAAATCCATCTAAACCCAACCTTAACCCTCTTGGGCATAGTTTAGAAATAAGAGGTCAGATTATTAGAAATTTTCATTTAAAAGGACTTTTTTTTTTCTTTTTCATTGTAGACTAGCTCGATATTAGCTTTTTTAAAAATAATATTTCAGTGAGTGAGTGAGTAGATTTTTCTTCGCACTTGTGAGATAATATTTGAGCGAGCGAGTGAGTTTTAAGCACTGACCTGAAGAACAACTGGAGAAAATGCTTCCAATACATTTACACAGTGTTCGTGCGTGCCGGTGTTTCTGCAATCATTTGCCGTACACAGTCAAACCTTGCACGGCAGGCAACATTTCTCGGGTCGTCTATTACTATTATACTCTTTAAAGAATTAAAATTTAAAATTGTAATATCATGTTTAGCATATGGTCGTTCGAACAGACAACCTTGAAGCAATTTTACTTTGAAATATAAAGATATCAAATGCCTTCTGCCGTGCAACGCTCGGAAAACAAACCTTCCAAAAACGGCACGCAAAAACCGTTTTAGAATTTCCTCCAGTTTTTCTTCAGCTCAGTGTTTTTTTAGTCATACTAATGCTACCCTATGGGCAACTGGTGACAGTTCTGTAATATTTGAAATAAACTTGATGGACGGATGGATGGTTGGGTTTTACGTCGCACTAGTGCTGCGCAGATAGGCAATTGGCGACGGTCTGGGACACAACCCTAGAGATGGTCCGGAAACTGAAATAAACTTGAAGGTGGCCCTCCGTGGTCGAGTGGATATGTCACCACACTGCTAATCGCCTTCGAGCGTAGGAGAGCGGGTTCGATTCCCGCGCTGCCCCTATGTGTTTTCTCCAATTTTTCGTATTGTAATTTTTTCATGTGCGATTTGTCGTTCTCTGACGAAGATTTACAAGCGGACTATAAGTCAAGTATACAAATCTGATGTAAATGTTATCAATAAAACTTGAAGTAAGTGAGTAAGTTTTATGTTGTATTAGTGCTACGCAACAGATATGTATTCATTGTATTGCTACAGCGTCTAGGATAAACTGTGTGGAAAGCGGCAAATAAAATAGTATTAAAAAAATAAGCCTGTCACCAGATGTCATTGTAATCGAAGTTAGTGTCACGACATCAAAACTGTTATAATAGAGAAGCATTAAAAATTGCTACAATTATCAAATTATGGAAGGATTTTTTCATTCCTAATAAATAAGGACTAAAAATAAAGTGTTATTGATTAATAATTTAGTTTCTACAATTTTTTAAAACTTAGAAAAATGCCTTCAAAACAAAGGGCGTCCACATTTGTCCCCAGAAAATGGGGACGTTTGGTCAGTATACTCTAGTGGTGAGTCCCAGACCGTCGCTAATTGCCCACTGCGTAACGCTAGTGTGACGTAAAACCTAACCAACCAACCAGCGATTATCTTTACTTTTCTATCTAAATTAAATTTCCCATAGCACTAGTGCGATGTTAATACCCAACCAACCTACAAACCTAACTAAATTACATTTGATTTCATTAGTTTTTCGATTGAAAAAAATACATACTCCTGACCTTACATAACAACTATTTAGTCTTTTCTACTAACGCAGGTTTAAGCTTTTCATTTATCACAATATGAACATCATTATGAATTTAATTAAGTTTTCATTTGTGACGTATTGATAGACTTAAACCTACATTTCTTTTAATGGAAAGTTAAATATATTTCTTAGTACCATGGATACAATTGTCGAAAAGCAGTTTAATTTGACAAAAGATATTTGCGATATTGAGAAGAGATTTTGTACGTTTTACTTCGAAATAATGCAGGAATACTTCAATATAAAAGAAAATTTCCTTTGGTGGGCAAGAAAAATTACTATTCAACATAATGATGACATGTTAAATCATCCACATGAATTTCTTCGATTGTGTTTTCAAGATACCAGCATTGCCTTACGAAAATTTTATGCATCACTAGCACAAAATGCAAAAATCGCCAGGTATCTATCAACGAGAAATTTTATTATAATTTATTGTGCAATTAGTGAATCGTTATTTTCTGCATTTGGTGTGTGTATAGTAATAAGCGAAGCTTTTAAGCAATATAAAGATTCAAGCAGAAGACAGCAAAAATATTTTCAGTTGATTATCACTGAGAAAAGGCGAAACTGGAGAAGTATTTGCTCTTATATTGTGGACAGAATTACTTCATGCTTTGGAAATGTCAATATTAAGCTTGTGTTTATTGATGAACAGCCCGATCGTCTATCAGCTGGAGTTTTCAGTATGTTAAAAGAAGCTGACGTTGTGGTAATGGGGAGGTTTCTTTCGAGATTCCGACATTTAGCAGTAAAAACTCATTTTTTGGAAGTAAGTATTTCCTTAAATATGACTTAAAACTGTCTACAAATTAGTAAATAGTATTTTCAATTTCGTTTTCTTGTTACTTTAATTTAAACAATAAAGTGACCAATAAGTATTTTCTTATAAGTTTATTTATTTATTTAAAAATAACATTAGAGAGAGGTCTAAACTGACTTCACATTAAACTGCTGGTCGTTTATATAAAATCATTTTATAGATTTCTTGAAAATTATAATTCATTGATGTAATAAAGTTTTATGTTCTGGTAAGTAATTATTACGTACTTTATTATACTCTATGCAGAATCTTATAAAATTTTAGAATATCATATCATTGATTATGATATTGTTTTCTCAAAAATGTGAATTTATTCTAAAAGGGTGTGTTTATTTATTTTTTTTTGGGGGGGGCGAGGTGGAGGGGGGCAGGGAAGGAACTTATTACTATTCTACAACTAACATATTAAAAAAACCTCCTGAACTAATTCCGTATCTGGATATTTTGATCATCAGTGAGAGAGAATTTTCTTTTTCTTTTTTTTTAATCCACCTCCCAGAGAGGGTATAACCCTTTCCGACCCGAAACATTTTTACCTTAAAACATCACATTCTTCAGTTTTTGCAAATTGAAAGTAAAATATGGACTATAACCGACATTTGTTGATTGAAAATTGCACTTTACACTTTCTGCTAATTAGCTCGATCGTTTATTTCCTGATTTTATTACATACGACTGTTCCAGATGCAAAAATATAAGTGGATGTCTAACCCGCACGATCGTACGGCCTGGGTCGGAGAGGGATATAGGTTTCTAAAATTTCTCTCTTTGATAATACCACTACTTTCAACGTTGTGCAACACAGTCTGTTGTAGCACAAAATTGCATTTTAAACAATGGTTTCAGTATTTTTATTTCATTATTGAAAGGTTTTCCCTTGCATGACACAATTTTTACATTCTCTTACCCATAAGGTAGAGAAAGTATTGTTTTTGGGTCAAATTTTCGATCGCGAGTTTTTGTTATATTTACATGTTCTCAGGTTCCCTGAATACGAAAATCATGTTTTTAGTAAATGGTCTGTGTGTATGTCTCTCTCTGTGTGTGTGTGTCATCAGCATATCTCGAAAACAAATTATGGCAGAAAGTTAAAACTCGGTATTCTAAATGTGTATCATATAGGGATGCTACAGTAAGCTTTTCTTTGAGATGAAGCAAATGGTTTGTGTACAGGGACTCTCAAAAGTATTCAAATACATTACGTGTATGGGGAAAATTGCAGGTAAGTAGAATTTAGCAGCTATAGACTGCACTAAACCAAATGAAATGAATACATATTTTTTGTAATAGAGATAGTCAACAGGGAAAAAATGTTGTGTATGTAGAAGCCTTGCCTCCCCCCTCCCCTGGGGGGGAAGTCCTCCCTCGAGGGGAGTAAATTTTCATGATGGGTATCATTCAAAAGAGCTCGCCAATACCTTTAAAACGAATGGTTGAACTATAAATCTGTTATAATTTAAAACAAAGTTATAGATTTTTTTTTTACTTTTGACGGAAAAAAACTTAGAAAAGAAAAAATCGTATTTTTTTTTTTTTTTTAAATATTGAGAGTAAAATGGACTTTTTTTGGATATTTAGTGTCACACTACTTCTCTAATATGGAAATCGTCTGCATTATCATAAAATATATATATTTTTTAATTATTTTAATAAATTATTTTTTAAAAACAGAATTATTTTTTAATAACCGAATTAAATTCTATATAAATGTAGGTGCATTAAGGAAACGGGGGGTTGAGTGGGGCGGTAGTCCCCAACCCTCACACAGAACTAATTATCGTATAAAACTCTTCTGAAGCCTAAATTGAATTGTTTAGCATAGGTTTACATGATAGTACTCGTTATCTTACCTCTTAATCTGAAACCTGTATTTATAGTATTAAATTTCAGGGTAAGAGAAAGTCGTGTCAGTGACACACAGATTACTTCTTGTAAGAATCGTGCATGAATGATAATAATTTGTATTTTAATATGTATTTTGCTACTCGTCTTCGGCAAGCAATTGGATCACATTTTTGCAGAAATAGTATAAACACATCAGTGGATCTGTGAAACGCACGTTCTTTTCGCCCTTCTTTTCCATCTTCCTCTAAGGGAAGAGTTCTTGAAATTAGTTTTTAGGTATAAGTGAGATCTGTAGAAAAAAAAAAAATAGTTTCCCCTGCTTTCCCCCTGTAAGGGGTGAATTTCAGATATTCCTGTAATTAGACTTTAGGCATTTGTTATGCTTAAAGCAACAATCTTATATAGGGATATTTCTTCCTTTTCTTCCCCCTTTGCTATATGGAGAATTGTCATAACCACATATTACCTCTCTTGTTCTTTTGGGAGGGAAATTAGTGGAAATTCTGAAATTGGCTTTATGTTACTTTTACATTTTATATCAAAGAAATTAAGGATATCCACATTTTTCTTTTAAATATGAAGGGATATGTGATGATATATTTTGCTTCGTCGTCCCCTCGTCTTTTGGATGAAAACTGATTTTTTGATATTTGTGTTTCTATTTTTTTAATACAAGGAAATTATGGATATTTATTATTTTTCCTTTGAGACATGAACTAAAATGTCAAAAACATGTTTTTTCCTCTCTTCCCTCTTGGAAAGCTAACTTCTGGTTTGATATGCGCAGTGATGAATCAGTTTGGTAGGACAAACGATCATATAGATAGATAAATAATTGACAATACGATTTATTTTATTTCCAACATAGTAGTAGTTTAATTGTTATTATTTTATTCATGTAAATGACAGGAATTATTAAACCTCTGGGTTTTACCATTTGGTTCTTCGGCTATAAAAGTGACACATGTTAAAAAGGTGAAATATTGAGTTTATGACATTGAAATATGTGTATGAAATGCTTCAACGTGCAAGAAAAGCGTCATACTTCTATCTCGAAATTTATCCAACAGAGAAGTTTGTCAGATTTAGTGAAATTCAGGTAATGTTTTAATTGTATTCTTAGACTTCATTTTCCCCAAATATTACAGTGTTGAGTTGTCATTTTTTCCCCCGAGGTGCAATTCGTTATTTTTTTTTTCCTTCATACTTTTACATTTACTGTGAATTTTAATTAATTCATAGTTATTGAAACTTTTTGGCTGGTGGTAGGGTGTTAAGGTCGATTGATTACGCTAGGGTCCTAGG
The DNA here is from genome assembly GCA_963930645.1 of Salticus scenicus. Classification (NCBI taxonomy): domain Eukaryota; kingdom Metazoa; phylum Arthropoda; class Arachnida; order Araneae; family Salticidae; genus Salticus; species Salticus scenicus. Next base: position 85,564,120 of record OZ005660.1, read on the forward strand.
CCTATAAGTGAAATGCCCTCCGTGGAGGTTTTATTAAGGGATACTAGCCCGTATTTACGCGAATTTTGGAGAAAACCACGGAAAACTCTGAACGGCTAGATCAATGAGCGAATCCTGGGATTGAACCTGGCACTTCCCATCTACCAGCTATGAGCGCAGAACTGCTCGGCTGCTGGTGGGCACTTTAACCGTTTTGAAAAAATCTTATACAATGTTTTAAACCCTTTGCATTTAAATTTTGTATAAAATAGCTTATAGTAATTTTTGATTATTATCTATGATAACTACATAAGCAATTACATAATTATATTGATTTTTACTTTCTTATATATATATATATGTATATTTATATATTTATAAGAAATATATATATATATAAATGAATCCGGGATTCAATTCTATGAATCCCGTATTTTTCTAGAGGGCGCTTTTACCAAAATGCAACATTCTGCCTTCAACGAGGCTAAAGCTATTCCTCCTGAATATTTAATCTTACTATGATGTTTTATGAATTTTTGTAAGTGTTGTTTGTGCTTGTATATTTGACACTGAGGAGGGCTAGTGTTCTAGCCGAAACGTCTGTCTTGTGTTTTAATGTTTTTAATTAAAATGTATTTTCAAAGTTTTAAATTTTTGTATTTTTTTTATCTCATTTTAAATGTTACATAGGTTTTAGCATGTTGACAATTTAAAAAATATAATCAAATTTTGGAATAATAGTTAATATTGCTATGTTTCGATGCATATATATGTATATGCAAAATTTCATAAATCTAAGACAATTTTCCACGGCGACAAATCATTGACAACATCCACCATCATCTTAACTATTGATTAGATTTATAGTCTACTGTTCTGAAATGCATTTTTTGTGCGTATGTAGGGTAGGTGCTTCAGTGATTGGCATGCTCCAGTAATTGACATCTATCCCGAAATAATTAATAAATAATAAAAATAATAAAATCATATATTTTACATATAAGAATTTTAACATTTAATGTAAAACACTGGAGCATAGGGTGCTAATAACTGGTAAAATGAATAACTAACAGTGTCAAACACTGAAACATAGGGTGTCAATTATTAATAAAAGGAAAAACTGGCAGTGTCAATGACTGGAACATTGAGTGGATGTCAAATAAAAATACTAAAAAAAAAATAATAATTGTTATCAAATGTATATATTTTTACATATATGTGGTTCTGAATGTCTTTCATGCCATATGTATTAACTTAAGATTTCTAAAAATATTTTCTCATGACTAGAACATTAAAAACATCAGAGATTGCTCTAAAAGTGTCAATCACTGGTGCACTTACCCTATGTCATTTAAATATGATTTTTATTACGAATAAAGTCTAAATGTTTTTTTCCTTTTCATTTCCAGGTTGTTTTCAAGAGAATGAAAGAACTTTCTATTCTATTTTACCTAGATGCATGTCCGGAATTATATTTCGGCACGTTAAAACAACTGATATCAAAAGCAGATACTCTGGTTGAACTAATGAGCGGAGAAACAGTTTACAGTTCGCACAAAGATTCAAAAGAACACGAGTTTTATTTGAAATTTCCTTTTTTGTCCAATGTTAATTTTGATCAAGTCATCTTTTCTACTTACATGAAATGTAGTAGAACAAAATGCCTTAATCCTTTAACGAAAGATGTTGTAGATTATGTATTTTCCTTAAAAAGTTCTAGCAGAGTGATTAAACTGGAAACACCAGAAAGATTTTTAAAAGAAATCTCGCTTCCCTCACGTTTAGATACATGTGGAGTAGAAAGTGCAACTACGTCTAGAAATGAACTCTCGCGTGCTTCAGCTGGAAAAGCTGAAGCATTAAAAAGGCAAAATTTAATGAGGCAATCAAATGTAATCCATAAAGCAAATATCGCACCATCGACTTCAAAAATGGCTAATATTGACATGAAAAATGAAGCTAAATATTGGAAAAACTTTAAAGATCGAAGTTTTTTTCCATCTTCTACATCCATTGTTGAACCCAAAAAAGAAAATGCATCAAATAGTGAAATGTATAAGACAAGTAAATTTATTGGGAAAGGGAAACAGAAATATCCGATAGAAGAAAAGAAATCAGTTGCTGAAACTAACAAAACAAACAATTTTATTAAAACTTCAAGCTCTGCACATTTGCAAAACAAATATAAATATTCCAAAATGTTACAGAGACGAAAGGCTAACAGTGCAAAACTTAAAAAGTGCAAAGATTACATAAAACTAGAAAATGAATGTAAATATTACGAATCCCTAAAGAAACAAATTATTGGACATGAAAATACAAGTAAAAGCACTCAAAACTTAGCTCATGAAAAGGGAAAAAAGAATTCTTTGGTGAAAAAAAATAAATCGACTATTAAATTTGTCAAAACCAATAAAGGTGTTAAAAAATTCGTTTATACGTGTCTACAATGTAGGTGCAATCATTCTGTAGAAGAAAATAGATCACATAATTCAGATACTGCCCAAGCAAGCGAGATTGTTCAACAACTAAACTCCATGGATTTACAAAGAAAGGAAAATAATGATTATCCTCAACTAACTACAAATGAATCAGTATTATCATATGCCAACTTTTTGAGCGATATTTACTATTCAAAGAAATTCGATAAAGAAAAACAAGGAAAAATCAAATCGAATAAATTGTCGAAATATTAACATTTGTGATTTGGGAATTTATATATAGTAATATTTTTATAGAAATATTGTTGTGTGCGCGAGAAAAAATAATTTTTAAGCCAAACCGACTTTGTAATTAGTTTCACAGGGTGCAGTGGCTGCTATTTATATTTTTATTACCATTACTTCCAAGCAGCAGAACTTTTTAAATAATTTACAGTAAAATTTTCAAATAAAATTGACACAAAATTGATACAAATACAATATAAATGACAGTTTTCAGTGGCAGCCCTTAACTGAGTTATCTGGTTAAAAAGAAAAGAATAACAATGCGTTTATAATATATGCATGTCTTAGCTTTAATTTTTGTTGAATATTAACATATTAACAATGTTTAATTCTAAATGAACAATTTTTAATAAATTTTTTATTTGATTTGTAAATAATACATTTTCAATTAGTTTTTGTGTACTTACACTTGTTTTTTAATTATGTGATAATAAATAATACTTACACCCCGCGACAAAACGATAGGTACAAAGGGGTTTTTTTCTTCGATTTTTTATAAAATAACATTATCTAAATTGTACTTAACATTTATTATTATCATTAAATAACACTATTACCGGACTAATTTTCGTTTTAGGATTAATTTAGAAAAGTTTTAAGACTAAAATTTTTCTAATTTAAGACTACACACCGCGACAAAAAAATAGGAACAAAGGATTTTTTTTTAAATTTTTGAATATGATTATTTTGAATATGAATATTTTGAATATGATTCAAATATTTAATATGATTTTGCTATGATAATAAATGATCAGCACAATTTAGATAATGTTATTTTATGAACAATTAAAAAAACCCTTTGTTCCTATCTTTTTGTCGCGGAGTGTATTCTTAAATTAGAAATATTTTAGTCTTAAAACTTTTCTAACTTAGTCTTAAAATAAAAATTAATCCGAGAATAGTGTTATTCTATGATAATAATAAATGATAAGCACAATTTAGATAATGTTGTTTTATGAAAAATCAAAGAAAAAACCCTTTGTACCTACCTTTTGTCGCGGGGTGTACATACTAAATTACATGTTTCTAAATAATTTATTTAATAAAGAAAAAAAATGAGTTACGTGTGGTTTTGTCCTTACCTGTAATAAATGTTTCTGCAGCATATTCTGAAATATTATGTGTTCATTTAGCGTTTCACATTGACTGTGTAAAAATTCTGTGGTAGGTTACATATAGCGCCGTGTGTTAGTAAGACTATTGCTTACTAACTCAGCTATATTTTTCAGTGTACTTTAGAAAAAAATGTCAGCAAATTTATTTTAATGTATGCTGGGGTATTTTCAGTTTACTTTAACCTCTTCAATACTGAAGTTTACATATGTGGACATTTCATCTTTACTTTATAAAATGTAAAGCATTTAATATTTTTAGATATTAATTAGACTACAAAAAAAAAAAAAAAAAAAAAAAGCTGGATGAGATGACTTTATCAATATACTACATCATAAAACTAAGTATTGTTTTTATCTAGAATCAGGAAAAGGCTTCAAAAGCAGCGTTTCCGAAAATGTAAGTTTTCATAATAATCTAAAATGCTTACACACGGAATGAAAAGTTGTAATATAATGGATTATTAACCCTCCAAGTGCGAATAGTTTCAGTCTTAAGAGCTAATCATTTTTAAGGCACCGTGCATTTCGAGTGAGACTATTCGTAAATTCGATTGACGAGTTGTTATATACATTTTACGAATCGTCTCACTGCGAGACGACAGCACTCGAGCGGGGATCCGAATCGTCTCGCAGCGAGACGATAGCACTTCGAGGGTTAACTCATTTAAAGCCATGAAATTTTAAATTGGGCTATAGTTAAACGAAGTTTAGTAAATTGTGCTCCATACATATGGACCGTATATTACTATCCCCCTAATAAATTTCAGGAAAAATACATTTTTTTTTCTATAATCTAAAATGTCACCCCCAAGTGCCTAAAATCCGTGAAATTTTATTTATATTGTTATTGAAGCTTTGGTTGCGAAAAAAGTAAAGAAGATGCACGTCACTTAAAAAAATAAAAAGTAACAGAACAAATTTTCAAATCTCTGCAAAAAAAAAAAAAAAAAAACTAGTATGTTGTGGCCACCACAAGACTTTCTTCTATATTTTCCTATACATATTCAATCAGTAACAATATTAAAAAAAAAAAAAAAAAAAAAAAAAAAAAGTACGTTTTTTTTTTTTTTTTTTTTTTTTTTTTTGTTAAAAGTAAAAAAAATCGATAACTTTGTTTTAAATTGTCACAGATTTATAGTTCAACCATCCGTTTTAAAGGTATTGACGAGACCTTTCGAAAGATACCCATCTTGAAACTTTGCCCCCCCGGGTGGGTACTTCCCCCCCAGTGTGGGGGGGGAACCGATGCCCCCACATGCACAAAAATTTTTTCCCAGTTAACTATTACTATTATCAACGAGACCTTTCGAAAGATACTCATCTTGAAAATTTACTTCCCCGAGGGGGTACTTCCCCCCCAGGGGGGGGGGAACCGATGCCCCCACATGCACAAAATTTTTTCCTAGTTAACTACTACTATTATTAATAATTCATATTAATTTTACAATCACAAGTTTAAAATAACTCATTATGCCCATTTATACGGAATTTTGTCCTATGCTGCCATGTTAAAAATTTGCATAAAATGCGATCACAGCGCCACCTGTTGAGCAATTGATCCCCAAATCTAATCAGCACCAGTTCATGTCAGGGTGCAACTAAATACGAAGTTTGATTAAATTTCATTCATTGATTCGTGAGATACAGTGTCCACAAAAAAATGTTACAATCGATACACAGACAGACAGACATTTTCTAAAAACTATCAATTCGTGTTCAGGACACCCCAAAACGTGTAGATCCGTCAAAAAACGGAGGTCGAAAATTTTCGCGAATCCAATACTTTCTCTATATTACATATAGAAGAAAGTAAAAAAATATCGAAATTCAACCTTCTAATTAATTATACAAATCTGCGAACTCCTAATTTTAGTGTTTTTTTTTTTTTTTTCTTTTTTTCGCACTGAATTTGGTGTTTCTAATGAGTTCAGTGTTTTAATACACTGAATTAAGAAATGCTTGTCTTATTTTCCTTATCACATAAAGGTTCTTCACAAAGTAAGGATGAAGATAGGAAAAAATCACAGTGTCTATAACAAATTCTAAACTCGTTTTGCATAAAATGCATTAAAATGTACTATTATTTATACATTGTCTTTTAAAGGTATTTATTTACATGGAAGCTCTCTTTGGAGTTTTTTCTCTTGTGCACGGACTTAGAGAATCAGACGAAGGGAAGCGAGGGGATTCTCTATGCGGCATCTAACAATAACACTGCTCGACATGAAAATCGCCCCCAAACACATTTTGGCAAATTATTTAAAATGACCTCGTGAATCCGAATAGGACGGCCATTTTGCCCTATCACCCAGCGTTATTCAGAGACGGCTCCTATTTTTAATCACTTTTCGGTAATTTTATGGCTATAAATTTGATTTTTATAGGGGGGAAGGGAGGATTATTTTAACTGTTAAATGTCTTCAGAGGAGCTACAGAGTTGGAAAATTCTAAAACATGGACATTTGCGGCAAGGGGGGAATTTGCCACTGAAATTATGTGTTACATTTCTTATATTTTTTTAATCTATTATTAATGTATTTATTAAACATTATATATTTTTCTTTTTATGTGTTAAAGTAATTATTTTTCATTCTCTAAATCAAATTCATGGCCATAAAATCTACCGAACAGTGATAAAAATTAGGAGAGGGGGTGGTGATCCCCCCCCCCCCCCAAAAAAAAAAAAAAAAAAAATGGCGGGTGACTAGACAAAATGGTAATCATAATCGGATTCAGGAGGTCATTTTACATAAGAATCAGGAAGAATGGTGTCAGGGGTCTAAAAAAAATTTTTCTTTTTTTTTCAGCGCAGTGTGATTTGCTAATATACTAGAACTCCATCGTCTTTGATACCTCCTCTATTTTTTTTATATTTTGATGAAATAATTTTCTTTGTTCTTCACTCGCATCACCCCGATTTTCCGGGAAATAACTTAAATGACAGTTGAAAAAGTGGAGCTTTAGCTCAAAATATTCCATTTCTTTCAAAACTGTACGTGATAGATTTTTTTTAAAATTGTTTTCCCTTAATCAGCATCTAAAAATACAGCAGAAAAAAAATATCACTTTGAAGAAAAAAAATTGCCTTGCAAACCCGTTTTATTTGACACACAACCTTTTGACCAATAGTCATGACTATTTCTTTCAATAAATAGCAGTGGAGTTTTTTTTATACGTATGAGAAGATGAACAATTCTTCTTGCTATAAACGGTAATTGAACTCTCGATCTTCTTTTAAGTATTTGATGAACAGATTTATTTATTCATTTATTTATTTTTTTTTTTTTTTTACACACAAAAACAATATTATTTATATTTACAAAGTGAAGAATGGAATTAAAACTGCCAACATTAATATTTAAACTATAATGTATAATATTTAATATAATTTTTAAATAAATTTTTTGAATTGAAATAAAAATTGGTAGAAAACAATAAAACAGCTTTAATAAAAAGGATGTTTTCCATACCACTTTGCTCTATTGAATTAAGGTGAACAATTTAATACTCTAATCTATAAAATTTTGTAGAGTTAAAAGATATTAAATTCGAATTTTTTAACTCAAACCCAAAGTAATTATGCTTATTTAATATTGTTCGCCAGCAGAAATTACAATCAAAGTTAGAAAAAAAATTTTCCCCCTTGCCGTGTAGTTTTCATCAAAAAATTTTGTAAAAAAAAAAAAAAAAAAAAAACGCATAAATTTTATATATATATTATTTATCACCATGCTTCAAAAGAGAACTCAGTGGTAAGTAACAAAATTTTAAACTTTTATTTTTAAACTAAAAACTTTTCAGAATCAATTCATTTACATAAATTAATTTCTTGAACACTAGAAGTCCATAAAAACTTTTTTTTTTCTTTTTTTTTTTTAAATATTTAGTGTCGAAATCTTCTACTTTTATTATTATTTTATATTTTTAAAATTAAACTAGAGCCTTATTTCACTAGGAGATAATTGACTGGTTAATCGCCTATTAAGGGGACTTGACATTATTGTAAGTTTCATACAGGGGCGTAGAAAAGGGAGGGGTTCAGAGGGCTGAAGCCCCCCCCCCCAATTACTTATTACGAAATTTCTTTTCAGTGCCAAATGAAATAATCACCAATTTAAAATCAATTTAATCGAAATCTTCTACTATTATTATTATTTTATATTTTAAAAATTAAACTAGAGCCTTATCCCACTAGGAGGTAATTTACTGGTTAATCGCTTATTAAGGGAACTTGACACTATTGTAAGTTTCATACAGGAACGAATGAAAGGGAGGGCTCTGAGGACTCAAGCCCACCCCTCCCCCCATTACTTATTACGAAATTACTTTTCAATGCCAAATGAAATAATCACCAATTTAAAATCTAAATTAATTTCTTATAAGTGTTCATATTAATGATACTTTTATAATTAGTACTAATAAATTATTGAATATTAATTAACATTTAATTATTAATTGAATTTCTTAAGATAATTTGAAGTCCTTTTCAAAATGTAATTTTTTGAGCCTCTCCCTTGATTTTTGAATTGCTACGCCACAGGTTTCGTATAAAATAATCATAAATTAAACTATATTAGGTTTTCTTTCTTTCTTTCTTTTTTTTTTTTTTTTTTTTTTTTTCAATAAAATATATATTCAAACAACAATTCTTAGATTTTTTATATATTTTTTTACACATCTGACATATTTTTAAATTACATTTTCTAAGTTTGAAATTTTTTTATGATCTCCAAAATGCTTAAACTATTACAGATATTTAAGAAAAAGTGTTAATTTTTTTTTTTTTTTAAATATATATTTGATAGAACCTATTTAAAAGAATTAGCGTTGGATTTTGAAATATATTAATTATATTTTTCTGGAAAAAAAAAAAAAAAAAAAAAAAAAAATGCATGTCTACGTAAAAAATGGATTTTTTTTTTTTTTTTTTTTTTTTTTTTTTTTTTTTTTTTAAGATAATGCAAAATTCCTTCTTAGTTCTAATACGTAAGTTCTATTAACCATCCAATATATATATACATATTTAAATCTTTTCTTGCATATTTCTCGAAGTTGAAGCAGTTTGAAGATCACAAATTCATGAAGAAATGAAAACTGAGGGAAAGGCAATTTAATGATTTCAAATCCGTAAAAAAATATGTTAAAAATCCTAAGAATTGTTGCCTGAATATACATTTTATTGAACAAATCTAATATATATATTTAAACAACAATACAAAATTAAAAAACTGATGTACAAATCAATATTTAAACCTGAAAAACTTCTTTACCACCGGAAAATTAAAAAAAGCACTACCGGTTTCGAAAGAACGTAGCCTTTCTTTTTCAGGTGCAAAAACACGTGCCACTGCCTTGGAAGCAAAAGAAAGACTGAAAGTAAAGCAAAATTTAAAGAGAGAGAAGCAACCACAGTCATAGTAATAATATATAGATTGATCATTGGGGAGAAAAAAGTGATTCCTTTTCATTTGGGAAAAGACGGCGATTTTACCAACATATGGCCACTTTTTCCCGAGTGAATTCACACGGAAATACACACGAATATTTTAGCAAATAAAATTTATCAATAACTCATTTACTAAAGGTGAATGAAAAACTCCAGATACAGTTTCAAATTCATATTTCTTTTTTTCAATACCGCGTAATGGCTGATTCCAAAGCATTTTTTTCGGGATCAAAATTCTTTGCACGATAACAGGGGATGATAGATCTATATATATTACAGGGGTGTTTGCGTTCCGGATTTTTTATTTTATGTCCCACCAATAATCGCGAATTGTATTTTTGGCTATATTTAATTGCTAAACATTACTAGAAAACTACTACTAATATTACTATTAAAAAATTGCTGGTAGGAAATAAAATAAAAAATCCGGAACGCAAACACCCTTGATATTATTATATCTATGGAAGCAACACCCCCCCCCCCCCCCCACCAAAAAAAAAAAAAAAAAAAAAAAAAAAAGCGAGAAACAAGCACAAAAAATGGAGGGAAGGAATTTTTAAATGATTTAATCATACATTTTAATTTCTATAAAATACCTTAAATTTACGTTTAATTTATTTTTATTAATTCTTTTTATTAATTAATTAATTAAATTTTTACTTTATTTAATTCTGATTAATTAATTCATTTTTTACAAAATGAAGTAAGTTTTTAATTGAATTAAACACATTTTCCAAACTGTATACATCAAAGTGGAATCGGATTACATTCTAACCTGAATCTAATCAGAATGTCATACTTGCCAACTTAACCCGGAAGATTGTTAGTTCCCGCCCTTTTTCGTACACCACTTAATTTTTAGAATAATTCTCTTCAAATATATTTACGATTAAATAAGAAGAAAATTACTCTAAAAAAAGACTGCTGTCGAAAAATAGGCGGAAAGGGGCGGGATTAACAACCTTCCGGGTTACAATGGCAAATATGGAATTTAATATAGTTCAATTTATAAATATTAAATGTAAATATAAGTTGTTATATGAAACCTTCCAGCTGTGCCAAGTCCACTTAAGCAGTGTCGTTTTAATTCCGTATAGATTAAAAAAAAAAAAAATCCTGTCCAATTCCCACAAACGAAAGTTTCGCACATTTTTTCGATTTTATATTAAGTTATAGTTCTTGACCCATTTGATCCATTTCATCAGCTTATACGGTACATAAACGATTGGGAAAATGTAAGGCATTCTTATGAGGTATTTAAAATTACTGAATAAAGGAAATTTTTATTTAATATCAATAACCAAAAAAATTCCAAAGTGTACTAAATATTTCAGGTCAGACTTTAGCATTGTATAATTCCTAAGATATATATTCATACTTGCCAACATCCTAATTAATATTCCGTAGTCTTGTTAGTCCCGCCCTTTTTCTTACACCAATAAATTTTTAGTGTAATATTCTCCAAATGCAATCACGATTAAATAAGAGGAAAAATACTTTAAAAAGATACCAGTGTGAAAAAGAAGGCGGAGCTAACAATACTACGGAATATTAATTAATATGTTGGTAAGTATGTATATAGTATATATTTTTCTCTTGTAAAACACATATATTAATCATTTATATAACATGATAATACATTATTAATAAAGGATTGATAGTTTATGAGAATATGAATCATAAAGCGACTAAGTTTCCCCATTTAAATTCATTAGATTCGGATATCCCTTTAATAAATCACGCGATATTCACCAAAGCGATTTTTGATAACTTTCTCCACCGATTTGAAGCACGATTTAAATTATTAATTTTACAGAATTTAATGTCTATTTAATTTTTTGAATTTTTTGTACATTACTGTTTTTTATGGAAATTTAATGTTTGACTTAATTGGTTTTATAGAAACAGTTGGGAAAACTGGTAGCAGCTCGTGCTGCAATTTTTTACAGTGAAAGCACAAGGTTAAACCAAAACACGTCTGTGACACACAAAGCACAAACTGCAACAAAATAAAAAGATAGTTTAATATTAATTAACAGGCAGGAGGATATAATAATTAAAAAAAAAAAAAAAGAGTTTATTTATAAGAGATTAAACTTGAAGATTATGTTAAAAAATGATATATTATTCCAGTATTTAATTAAAAAGATCGGGTTGGGCATTCTCTCCCAGAGCAACGTAATTTATTGCGCAGAATTCATTTTTTTTTTTTTTTTATGAACTAGAAATTTCATAACCCCCCCCCCCCCCCGCCCTCACACACACACAGACGGAAACGCCTCAATAGTCGCTTTCAAAGTTATAACTTTCTTTCCGAGAAAAATTGCATCAATTCAGTGACTTAAAGGGAAACATAAACTTCATTTTAGAGTACAAAAAAAAAATGAGATTCTGACAGAGACTAATGGGTACTCCCAGTGATGAATTGCGAGGAGCGGGTTAGACCATAGCCTCCTAAATTAGATGCCTGTCGCGTTGCTCGTAAACTTGGCAACAATTCAAGCTGTAGACAGCGCCACCTGGTACAGATTACGCGATTTTTTTATTCAACTGTCACCAATAAGTTTAAGAACTGATATATGGTATATATAATCGACGTTGCTTCGATTCTATTCGCCTTTTATGTATATCAACTCCCACTTTTAAAAATTATTGGCGGCTGTTGAATAAAAAATTTGCGCAATATGTACCAGGTGGCGCTGCCTACCGCTTGAACTGTTGCCAAGTTTACGAGCAACGCGACAGGCATCTAATTTAGGAGGCTATGGTTAGACAGCCCCTCCTAGAGCACAAAAAACACTTTCGATTGTGATTTTTGTTTATGAATGGTTTAAAACTTTCGTCTCCCTCGATAGAATTTATAAGTCTTCCTGTTAAAACTGACACATACTTTCATGGGAATAGTATTATGGCGCTATTACACAGGACGAATTTTCGCACAATTTTTGAGCCGAATGTTAATTTGAACCAGTTTTGTTAACTCAAACCCACTGTAATAGGAGTTGAAAGTACGAAACATTCTTTTCTGGCTTGTCATAAAAAGTTGTTTTTACGAGTAATTTCTCCTACGATAATAAACCAATGATTGACGTGTAATGAATACCGCAAAAGCCAGCTTTTCGGATGATCTTTGACACAAAGTTTGCAACCTTTTTTTGGACAACAGTCTTGAAAAGTTGGATCAAATAGAAGTTGCACGAAATGTTGTCCGGTGCAATAGCGCCATTACGATGAAACTTTCAGAATTGAAATTAATGTTTATACTTTTCTGACTTGAATATTCATACGACATACAACAAGTAAATGGCTTAAAATTTTGAAATGTAAAATTACTTGTTCAGAAGAAACCGCTTTCGGTTCGTATTGAACTATGTTTCCAATAACGAATTGAGAAGTCTCACCATTTAATCATCACCGACAGCTATTACACCGAGAGTGATGCTATTTTATAAAAAATATATATAATCAAATTTATATGCATCACACATTTTTATTATTATTATTATTATTATTCTGATTATATATACACACACATATATCTGTACTGATAAGTATAAAGGAAAGTCCAAAAATGTCGATTTTGATGTAAGTACATAGTCAGACTCAGAAAAAAGTTCTCTATCGATTGGTATAAAGGATTTAAGTCTATGTCATTTAGTCTTTGAGAAAATCCATTGGTAAAAAAAGGTTCAAGTCAGAAATTTACCATTCATGTATGGTATACAATATTTAATTCAATTTTTTCCCGTTATTAAATGAAGGTTGACTACCATTGAATGGTATAAAGGGTATAAGTCAATGAAATCCCTTTTTCCTAATCGATTCTTCTACTTTGTTTTTAGTTAGCTTAACATTATTTTTCGTCTCCTGAAAAATCAAGAATATGGACTTAAATCCTTTATACTTATCAGTACAGATATGTATATACTAGCAGGCAACGCCCGCTTCGCTGGTCCCTATTTTTAAATGAATCACTCTAATTACTGAATTCTCAAAATTGCATTCATTTTTATCACGTGAAAAGAAAAGAGAAACAAAATCTGATTAGGAAAAATGTCGCACCGGGTTCTCACTGCCTTCGGGAAAAATTCCCAAAATGCTGTCACTCTTATTTTCCCCCTTCGCCCCCCTCCCGTCTATCCTAATAATTTTACAAATTCGAAAATATCCGCAATCGATTTGTAGGTATCAAAAACCACTATGCACCAGTTTTGAACTATCTATCTCTATTTTTATTTTTTGGCCCCTCCGTTCCCCCCCTTCCCGCCCCTCCCAATAATTTAAAAAATTCGAAAATATCCGCAATCGATTTGTACGTATCGAAAACATCTATGTACCAATTTTGAATGATCTAACTCTATTTTACTTTTTTTGCCCTTCCGCCCCCCCCACCTTCCCGGCCCTCCTAATAACTTTACACTTTCGAAAATATCCCCATTCGACTTGCAGGCCTCTAAAACCTATCTGTACCAATTTTGAACGGCCTAACTGTATTTCTATTTTTTTTGCCCATAGCCCCCCCCTTACCGCCCCACCTAATAATTTTACAACTTCGAAAATATCCGCAATCGATTTGTACGTATCGAAAACCTCTATTTACCAATTTTGAACGATCTAACTCTATTTTTATTTTTTTGCCCCCCCCCTCTCCCCCCCTACTTTCCTGGCCTTCCTAATAACTTTACACTTTCGAAAATATCCCCATTCGACTTGCAGGCCTCGAAAACCTATCTGTAAAAATTTTGAACGGCCTAACTTCATTTCTATTTCTTTTTGCCCCATAGCCCCCCCTTACCGCCCCACCCCCCCTTACCGCCCCTCCTAATAATTTTACAACTTCGAAAATACCCGCAATCGATTTGTAGGTATCGAAAACCTCTATATACCAATTTTGAACGATCTAACTCTATTTTTATTTTTTGCCCCCCCTCTCCCCTACCCCCCTTCCTTCCCCTCCTAATAACTTTACACAATCGAAAATATCCTCATTTGACTTGCAGGCCTCTAAAACCTATCTGTATCAATTTTGAACGCCCTAACTGTATTTCTATTTGTTTTTGCCCCATAGCCCCCCCGCCCCCCTGCTGCCCCACCTGGGGGCTGAATTTCTAAAATTCCAGAAATTGGTTTTTAGATATTTGCATTAGCTATATTTGAGAGCAAAAATTTCACGTATATCTATTTTTTTGTTTCAGATATATAGGATTATGCGAAATCACGTTTTACGCATGTGAAATCACGTTTTGCCCCACCCCCCCCCCCGCCCCTCTTGGGGACCGAAATTAGAAAATTCCAGAAATTGGTTTTTAGACATTTGTATTAGCTATATTTTAAAGCAAAAATTTTACGGATATCTGTTTTTTTGTTTGAGATATGAAGGATTTTGTGAAATCACGTTTTGCCCCCCCTCCCCCCCTTGGGGGGGCGAATTTTGTAAAATCGCTTCTTAGTGGATGCCTACGTCATAGAAAGAACATTGTCACGAAATTTCATGCTTCTAGGTCCAGGGGTTTGGTCTGGGCGTTGATAGATCACCCCCTCACTCACTCACTCACTCAGGAAGTGTTCTTTTATATATATAGATAAATGCTTTTAATTAGTTTTTAACAACTCTGAATAAATATTTCCCCACAGAATAACATGATGTTTTGCCTGACTTTGACGATAATTGAATTCTCTTAAAATTTCCTTCCAGAACACAGGCCTCGCAGTGTTCCTAAAATTTAACACTCATTTAATTAAATCGCACCACTGTGGTAGATTAATACATTTTTGCTTAGTGTTTAGACATGATGTTTTAGCATTAAAACATTCAAGGAAATTTTATAGTTACTTTCAATAAAGTTAATTAAATATAGTTAATTTTATAGTTAGCCGTGTCAGTATAATAAAATGGGAGTAAAATTTTAGGAACGCTGCGAGGCCGAACCAGGGTTGCCAAATTTGGCCCTTTTATTTATTCAATAGTCACTAATAATTTTGAGAAGTTACATTTGACATACTTAATACACTATCAATCTTCTAAGTGATTAGTCAAACGTTACAAATAAAAATTATTGGTGACTGTTGATTAAAAAAAGGGCCAAATTTAGCAACCCTGGGCAGAACACCTAAATCGCTCGCCTCCAATTTTCGACTTTGTTGATTAATGGTTTAGGACAAATCTATCAAAACCAAAACTTTTAAAGATCGTACTGGAAATAAATTTTATTATGCAAGTCACATTGTGTATACATGAAAATATAAAGTTAAAATATGAAATTAAATATAAAGATGTGAAAATTAAAGATTTTAATACAACATATATATTATATTATTTGACTCACTTTTGTTAGGGATTTTACAGCTTTCATTCAGAAGTTGTGATGCTACATCTCTAATGTGCTTCATTTTCAGAGCTACTATGGACATCTATATCGTTTTCGTTCAAAAGACTCAAAACAAATTTTAAAATTATTTACTGAATTAAGATAATACTTCAGATAATCATTTTCATCAATACCGCTGCTTGTGGTAGACTATTAAGATGGGGCCTCACGTGGCCACACTAGGTCTAGAAGTATAATACCTCTATGAGTTGCACGTTTCATTCTTCGAAGCTGAAACATTGTTTCTTACTAAAACTCTTAAGTTTCCCCTTGTGGAAGTCAATACTGATATTTTGAAAACTGAGATATTTATATGAGATACAAAAAGCGATATTGTTTAATTTTAGAAAAGTAAAATGACTCACTCAGTGGAAATTTCTTCTGGTGGATATTGAACTTCCGGTGTTTCCGTGTTTAACGTGCTGAAGCAATCTTGCACGTTTTGAATGACCTCTTTCATAAACTCTTCGTCGCAACAATCCATTTCAACTAGGAAGAAAATTATAAAGAACGAATTCATTTGATGTACACTCGTAATATTATATAACATCAAAAACAAATACTTTAACGTGCAAGTTGTTCAAAAAATTACGGTCATTTTTAAGAATGTCAGGCTGGATAAGTTGGATAAGGTCAATTATTATTTGCATAAATAATTATATTTGCTTCAGACGCGGCATTATAGTATAAAGCGGTTGTTTTAATATAAAATTGGTAGTGTTAAAAAATAAAATTGTAATACTCCTCTGGCAACCCTGGCTGAATGGAAGAACATTTTTAAATTTGATAAATTTGCGAAAATCAAAAATAAAGAGGTGGTGAAATAACAAAAAACTACGTAAATAAGAATTTTTCGTGTCGATAACGGCGTAATTAAAAGACTATGAAGCAAAAATAAATGTTTAATATTTATAAAAGACCATAAAAAGTTCTACCAAACAAAAATTATTTATATATATATATATATATATATATATATATATTTAAAAATTCATTTAAGGGTGCGTCCATTAATTACATGAGGCGGTTTTGACGATTTTTTGATCCCCTCCCCCCCCCCCTCTCTGGTGAGATTTCGTGAGATTTGGCTCGACCCCCCTCCCACCCTCCCCTAATCTCACGTGAGATTTTTAAAAATCCGTACTTTTATTGTAAATGCGTTGGATTTATTTCAAAAAACACATTTTGCCTTATTATTTTTATTAAACACTAGTTAAGACTGGTTTTTAAGATTACATAGATCGTAGTCTAGAATCACAGTAATAAAATTGAACAATAAAATAATTAAATAGAAACTACTAAAGTTAATAAAAGAATACTTATTCTAATTCAGTCCATGGGGACTCGTGCACAGTCTCAAGAGTGACTAATGGAATAAATATCCATGCGATTTTCAGTAAAATCATCTGCTCCTTCAACTTCACTCTGATTTAGCCACTCTAAACCGTTGTCGCTTGCGCACAGAAGCTCAGTAACCTAAACAATTGAGAGGCTACTGTGCTGCTTCGCGGTGTTCGGATAGCCACGATAAATATTATCGTGTCAGACTTTGCCATATCTAAGTCAAGTAACATGTTTTACTTGAATTTCACTCAATTTTCTCGCAATTTTACACTGTTTTTTTCGGGGAAAAATTACGTGATATTTGATGTGCCCCCCCCCTCTCTCCCACGTGAGATTGTATGAGATTCGGCTCGACCCCCTTCCCCCCCTGAACACCTCACGTAATTTGTGGACGCCCCCTAACATGTTCATCCATTTAATTCATGTAAAAGATTTTATATTTGTCGTCCTTATGTATGTCCCCCTTTGTCGTCGTATGTAATTCCTTTCAAAAATCATGGTTATTTTATTAACGCATATTATAGAGCAATCAATAATATGAAGCAATATTTTGTACAATATATATTAGGAAAATATACATGTGGCATGCATATTTTCGTATTATTTTCGTGATAACCAAATACAATAATCGCCAAGGACGACAGATATCAAATCTATGCCCAGCTCTTCAATTCAAAATTTCGCTATTTAAAAACTTACATTCATCTTGAAAAGCAATATCCAAATTCACTCCAACCAGTTGTTTGAACTTTGTCTTGATTCTAAATCTTGATTCATAAGTGCATTTTGAAAAAACGTCTCTCAGGCAGACTTCACTTTCTTTGGCTTGTCTGTAAGAACAAAAGTTTTCATATGGCAGATCATTCAAGGTGACAAATTACTTATTTATGGAAAAAAAATCTAAATAAAATTGTTAGTGATTCTTACATGAATATTTCAAAATATTGTGTCATTTAGAATTAAAAGATTTTCATTTCCGTTTCAATATACAGGGTGATTAAAATTAAAGTTATGATTTCTAAATGCTATAATTTTAAAACTACCCATCAGAGTGATTTGATATTTTACCAGAGCCATAGCCTCCTTAAGTAGAGGCCTGTCGCGTGGCTCTTAAGCTTAGTAACATGTCGAACGGTAGGCAGCGCCACCTGGTACAGATTGCGCGACTTTTTTATTCAACTGTCACGAAAAATTTTTAAAAGTGGGATTTGAAATACAAAGAAGGCAAATAGAATCGAAGAAACGTCGATTATATATATCACATATCACTTCTTAAAATTATTGGAGACAGTTGAACAAAAATGTCGCGCAATCTGTACCAGGTGGCACTGCCTACCGTTCGGCATGTTGCCAAGTTTAAGAGCCACGCGACAGGCATCTAGGTAAGGAGGCTATGCCAGAGCAATCGTGAGGCAATGAAATTTCGTTTGACAAAAAAAAAAAAAAAAAAAAAAAAATAATAATAATAATAATAATAATAATAAAAAGTTCCAAAATGTGCCGTTAATTATCCGAAAAGTATTTGTTTTATAAAGCTCCTCCTTTTTCTCTTTACACTATGACTCTTTCCGCTGTAAACACGTATTCTCGTCTTTTTGGTAAAAAATTGTAGTAAACTCTTGAAGTCTAGTAGTCCTGATAGTTTCCTGCTATCCCATTGTGTTGCTAACAACATTCCTGTGTTTAATGAGTCCATTTAAGCGTTTCCTCTGATACTACCCTGATAGCGCCATCTATAGGAACATGTTGGAACGACTCTTTTCCTTCCCCCCAAAAAATTTCATTGCCTCACGATTGTTCTGCTGAAATATGAAATCGCTCTCCTGGGTAGTTTTAAAATAATAGCGTTTTTAAATCGTAACTTTAATTATAATCCCCTTGTACACAGTGCTGCCAGATTGAGGGAAATTTTTATTTAACACCCACCACTAAATTTTAATTGAAACGATTTACTAATTGTTTCGAAACATCTTTCACGGAAATCGCCTATGTAATTAGGTAACCGTAACAAGTAAAATTTAACGGTGGATGTTGAATAAAAATTTCCCTCAAATCTGGCAGCACTGCTTGTACATTGAACGCACTATAAATGATAAAATTTTGTTTGAATAACTGTTTTTTGTTTCCTCCTTTTTTCTAGATACAAGATGTTTTTGTAACACTTCCACCAATTATTTTTCTCTAGAAATGCCTTTACGCCCTTACTAGTATTTTCTTTTCTTTTCTTTTCTTTCTTTCTTTCTTTTTTTTTTTTTTTTTTTTTTTTTGTTTCTTTAAATTAATTTAAAAGAGCAAAAGTTTATTTATTTTTTATTTTATTACATAAAAAATTTGATTTACATCTCTCTCCTTTCTTCCATATTAAACTACTTGCAGGTTGGTCCAGAACTTTATTTGATAATTTTCTTTTGGTGATTAAAGTGGAATGTGATTTTCGGAAATGGTTGCTAATGATTTGAAACGTAAACAAAGAAAACCCGCGTTTTTAAAAATTGAATTTGCTTTGTAATGTAAACAAATAAATTTAGCTTATTTTTACTATTAATAAAACAAATATTTAAAATTAACTTATCTCACTTTCCATCAGAAAATATCTACATGAAATACTACACTGCAAGGATCGTGAATATGCATGAATATATCTATATGCTTGCTGTACATTTATAAGATTTAAATGTTCTACAGCTGCAGGTAAAATACGGTTATATAAACAAGACTTCCTAAACCACGTTTTTTCAAAAATTATAAAATCATTTCTCTTTCTCTTTAAACAATTCACTCAAAAAAAAAAAAAAAATCTAGTGCATTTATCTTTTTTTTCAAAAGTAGGCCTATTTTTCATTAAATAAAATAGCAAAAATAGAATAGAATACTGAGTATTTAAATGACGATAAAATTATTTTCATAAATAACTGGAATGCTGGTTGCCATGGTCATAAAAAATAAACAGCAAAAATGTTGCTATATCATGTTGCAAAGAATCCAGAACGACATCGTTATCGTTCAGAACGGCGTGAAAAGAAGATAGCCAAATAGGATTGTGGGCCAACCTACAAGTTATGCCTTTTTAATTATTATTATTATTATTATTATTTAATTCAGCATTGTTTAAAAGATTTATATATACACCTTCATTTTTTATATGAGTAATTGTAGAGTAAAAATGGAAAGTATATGACTTATTTAAAAAAATAAAATAAATAAATAAATCTTCAAATCAAGTGATAAATTTTTATTAGTCTCTTGTGAAGAATTCGAGTTTGACGATCGATATTTTCTACCAACAAAAAGAACTATATGTGTAAAAACACGCATAAATGGGTATAAAGATTATTAGCAAATATGTATAAATATAATTATTAGATTTTATTTGAATACAAGGTTATATTTTTCCTTTGACATAATTTCTTTTTCATTCAATGTTTCATGTAATTTTTCCTTCCCTTCTATTTCCTAAATAGTACAAAATTTATCTATGCATAAAATAAAGATTACAATTCAAATTATTACGTTGTTCCTATACATTGAGATAATTGTTATTGAAAAATAACTCTAGTAAATGTATTCTTAAAAGCAAAAATGTTGTTAACATTTAACAATGCAAATTTTAAACCTTAAAAAAAGATATCTACAACAATCGTAATTGGCATATAGATTAAAGAAAAGTTCTTAAAAAGAAATAAAATATTAGTAATAAAAAAGAAAATAGTTGTGTAACAAACACACGACCCTCTTTATCCACTATTATACATATTACATACATAATCATTTTAGAAATAATGTGTTCAAAAGACATAAAATTGATTTAACAAGACATCTAACTATCTCCCAGTAATCGCTAACTGATATAAATTTTAGGAAGACATATACAGTCGGCAGCAAAACTATTGAAGAGCTAGCAATAAATCGTATTTAAAAATGTGCCCCTAATACTGTTTTGTTAAGTAAATATTTGTCGAGTCATGATCTTAGTCTTACGCTGTTTATAAAAAAGTAAGTTAATGATAAAAGTTAGCGATCAGACTAAAAAAAAAAATGAAAAATGTGGATGTGGATGCGTGTTTCAATAATTTTTCTGCCGTCTGTAAAAGAGAGTTTACTTCGCGAGTTTTAAATTTGATAACACCAGACGGTATTCATTTATACTTTAATGATAGAAAACACATGTGTTTTCCTTCAATAGTGTTAGGGTTAAATCCGTGCATTATTTTAGCTAAGGCTTGTGCACTGAGAAGAATTGTTACTTAAATTTTACTAAACGCAAATAAGAAAAAAGTAATGGATAAAAATTATGATGATGAAAATAGGTGATTCAAAATTGCCTTGCGCCATAAAAAGTCACCAACCAACTAAAATAATTGTTTATTAAAAAATCTGAATTTTATATTTACCATTAAATTTTCATTAAACTTATTCTTAAACTAATTAGCCGGACAATCTAATAAGTAAAAGAGAATAAAATATTTCTTAACTATCGAATAACTATACAATATATTGTTTTTTGTTCACAATTTTTACTTAAGTGTTTAGGCAGCAAAGTTTAATGGTACTTACGTGGTTGAGACTAAGTCGGTTTAACGTCGCATCAGAGGACTAGAGCTAAGAAATGAGCATTTAGAAACGGTCTGGGATTCCTCTTTGGCGTGATCCGAAGACATGTTGCAGTCGTCAGCAAAATATCCGAGCACTAGCCAATAATTCCGATATCAAAAAAGCACACATAAAACTATTTTGTTAAATAAATCCTTGTAGATTCATGTTCTTAGACTAACTAAGAACATGGCTCGACAAGGATTTATTTAACAAAGCAATGTTAAGTGTACTTTTTTAGACAGGGATTATTGGTAGTGCTCGGATACTTTTGCTGCCAACTGTATAATACACAATTTTGTTTCTTCATTGGAGTATATGTATCCGTCTCTTTGTTAAACCTTGTTCAAAGCGAGTACTAGTTAATCGACGCAAAATAATGCTAAAAAGTGCGCAAATAACGCAAAATAATGCTACAGTAGCGCCAATAAATCGCACCGGTCGGGCGGCAGAAAATAATTTAAAAAATATATACAGCCAAACTCAACCCAAGCAGCACGGAAACGTTCTCTGAACGTTTAAAAATAGTTCTACTAACACGTTCTATGAACGTTCAGCTTGAACGTTTTATAGACGTCTATTTGTCCATCTTGAAGACGTCGAATAGTACGGTACAAAACACGTTCTGCACACGTGTAAACATCACCATTGTTTCTACAGACACGTTCTCAGAACGTTCTTCATATACGTTTTTGCAACGTCCTGAACGTTGTTTGAACGTTTTAAAATCGTTCTTTGAACGTTTTAAAACGTTCTTTGAATCGTTCTTCGAACGTTCTTTGTACGTTTTAAGGGGACATACGACCCTTAGAACATCGATTTAATTATAGTCTTTTTAAAAGTAAATCATTGTTAACTAAGCTTCATTGAACATGTCTAATTGTTATCTATAAGTTTATTATGTATTTTGGAATATAATTTAAATTCTATGGTGAATTACTTAATAATTTATGTGCTAATAATAAATGTGTTTTTTTTTTCACCTTACGTGCAAGATATCTCTGAAACTATTTAATATTTTTTCTTGAAATTTTCACAGATTATGTAAAATATCAGATCCTTTAAACTGAATTTGTATCCCCCCTCCATATTTTTGTATACAGGTGATACTTAGATTTTATTAAAAAATAAATTATCTTTGAACTTTTTTTTTTTTTTTTAACCTAAATTGGAACAAATTTAGGTTCAGTTTGAAGGATCTGATATGTTACATAATCTGTGAAAATTTCAAGAAAAAATATTAAATAGTTTTAGAGGTATCCTGCGTGCTAGGTGAAAAAAAAAAACACATTTATTATTAACACATAAATTATTAAATAATTCACCACAGAATTTAAATTATATTTCAAAATACATAATAATCTTATAGGTAACAATTAGACATGCCCAATAAAGCTTAGTTAACAATGATTTACTTTAAAAAAGACTATAATTAAATCGATGTTTTTTGAAGTTCTAAGGGTCGTATGTTCCCTCAAAATTGTGTGATGTGTGTACTTTATTTATTTATTTTCTCTTTTTCTTTACTTTCTTTCTTTCTTCTTTTTCTTTTTTTTTTTTTTTTTTTGTGTGTGTGTGTATGTGAATGTGTGTGTGTGTTTGTTTGTTTTTGTAAACTGTCATAGTATTATGCAAATTTACATAAATGTATTGAAGTATAATATTATTACATACAAAGCAATTTCTCGAAATCTATTTAAATTGACAATGACAATAATTTTTTTAATTTCAAAGTTTTTTTAATACTTTAAATGTAGATTTTAACAAGGACATTGTTAAAACGCACTGTTAACATTTAAATACACTGTTAACATTTTAAGATTCCTCTTAACAAAGTTTTATTTTATTTTTCCATCGATTGTGCATTATTAATTACAGAATTTAGACATTTCTGACTATTAATTAATCATTCATAGATAAAATTTAAAAAATATTTTTTTTTAATGCTGAAATTTATTCCCAAGTTTCAGCATTTAAATATAAAAATATTTTTAAAACATTAACTTATGAATAAATTTACCTAAACGTGTATAGATTCTATTTCAAAATTATTATAATGCGCAACAGATGGAAAACTAAAACAAACATTTGTCAAGAGGTACATCTAAAATATTTTCAAAAGACTAAAATTAAAAAAAATTTTTGCTATTGTAAATTTAAATAGATTTCGAGAAATTTTAATGTACTTAACAATATTATATTTTAATGCATATGTATGAAAATTTTATTTAAGTTATTGACTTACGAAATTATAAATTTTCCATCTATATGCGCTGAAATAAAACAATATAAAATATAAAATTCCAGAAACGTACTCTTTTTTTTTTTTTTTTAAGAACTTCCTGCCAACTAATTTTTAATATTATCCCTTGATTTTACTATAATGTAATAACATCTAAACATATCTGATTTTATTTATTTATTTTATTTATTTTTTTTTTTTTTTGTGGATTCATTAATAAGTTAATGTTTTAAAAATATTTTTATGCTCAAATGCTAAAAATTAAATTTCATTTCTCAAACACAAAAATATTTTTAAGAAGTAAACTTATCACTCTACTACAAATTAATACTCAAATATATTTATCGTTAAACTATAATAATATAAAATTAACGGAAAAAAGAAAAAACCAAAATGGAACATTTTAAAAATTTGAAAAAAAAAAATATTAGGTTAATTTGGCTTTAAATTTAAACAGTTTTCGAGAATTTTTTACATACTTAATAGAATTGTTAGATTTTGATGTATATATATAATGTAAAATAAGACTTATCTGTGTTCTGTAGCTGTCTTTTTTCAACGTGTCGGGTAATGTTATGTTAAACACTCATTGCCAATTGCCATATGCCATTGCCGTTGACTTTGCACTTTGGCTCGCAACATAGTCTGGCAACCTACAGGAAGTTCGGCGGCAGCGATTTGGCGTTTGGCGAGATTTAACAAAACACACTATTATTATTTTAATTTTATTATTAAAAAGGAATTAATTTATTTTTAGTCTATGTATTTTTTTTTTTTTTCAAAAATTTTTAATAATTTTTTTTAAATTGATCGTAGTTAAAATACTAAAGGCCTGTTTAATTGGTTTGCTTAAATGAATTACACGCACTGTTATTTTTATGAAAGAAAACTATTAATGAAAATCAATAAAAATTGCATAGAAAAACTATAATCATAAAGAAAGAAACATAATAAAATTCTTAGCTTTTTTATTTGTTCCAGACTGAATATTTTAAATTCATATGGAATATTTAGAAATTTATATTTATTCTTGTTGTTGTGTTTTGTTTTTATTACTTTAACTCATTATTTTTTATTGTCCCTTTTTTGGGACGTAACTTTTTTTTTTTTTTTTTTTAAATAGTTTTAGACAATATGATAATGGAAATATAGTTTTAGATAATGCATTCTGCCACTGTCCCAAAAATAAGACGATCTGCGGTAGTATGCTTAATTTCTTGAAATTTGTTATAATTCTTAAATAGTTTTTACTAAAACTTATAAAATTCACTAATTAAGAAAAAATTTGAAAATTAGTTTAGCAAATAATGGGTTAATAGAAAAAACTGTTTAAACGGTATGAAACATAACTATTGCATTATGTAATTTGAAAAAAATAATAATAATTTTATTCAATTATTGCAGCAATCACACATGTTTTACTAATTTATTAATTAATAAAAGAGAAAAGTTTTGCAGTTCGTATAAATTAGAAAATTCTTTCCAAGTACACTTTATCCGTTAAATCGTTCAATCTGAAGTGAAATTTACCTCAATGATGATAAACTTATAAACCTTAAACTGTATAGTGTTTTTAATTACGGAGAAAGAAATCTCATAAAAGCTTGCTTTATACCTTTATTATTATTATTATTAAGAAAGGGAAAGCATGAAGTGGATCATTATTTTTTTTATAAGCTTGTATATCGTTTAAAGTTTCCATACGTTCTACAGACAATACCAACGAAAAAAGAAAGGGCGAAAAAACCTTTACAACACAGAAAATTTACATGCGCAATTTCGACTTATATCTCATAATGTATCTGAAAACGATTGTAAAGCCCTATAAACTTATTAATTTTGCTAATTATATTCCACAGGAAACACTGCATTTTACAGCAGAATAATGTATGATAATTCTGTTATTTTGTGCAAAATATACAATTTTTAAAATATGCTTTAAGGAAAGACCTCCCATAGACCCTAATGTGTCGGAATTGTTTTCTGAGTTTCTGTGCATAAAACAGTACTATTTTTATTATTCTCAATAATGATAGAGCCAAAGTAAACCTGAACAACATATCAAAAATATAATATTCTAAAATTATTTACTGAATAAATGAGCAAAAATACAGATAGACAAACAAACCAAAATCACAAACGCTTTTTGATTTTGTTAGAATGTTGAAAAGCGTAAAAGAACTAAATATGAACTCAGAAATTCTCACATATATCTCCCAATGCACCTTGATTTTTTTTTTTTTTTTGTCGCGAAGTGCTAATCATGCCACATTTTATACAAAGCATGCATTTAGGCATATGAATTACATTAATTATGTAATATAAGTGAACGTATGTATGTAATATATGTTTTCTTATGTTTTACGCTGTATAAAAATATAATAAAATAAGTTTTACTTAAATATCTCTGGTAGACCATAATATATCAGAGTTCTTTTCAGGCATCACCGCATCTAAAGCACTAGTGCTATTTATACCATTTTCAGTCAAGAGCAAGGCATAGTAAAATTGAAATATATACATATATATATAGGTTTTGGAGCGTGTTAAAAATGTTTATAAAATTAATGCGCGAAGAAGCAGATCAAGAGATAGAAAAACCGGTATAATATAAGCTTGTCAACTTTGCTGGGAAATGTTAAAAAATAAAAATAATAATGGCTTGTGTATTGCTAAATAAACACACACAAACACATATCTGGGATCGTACAGCGCAATTATTATTTAACACAATTAACGCTCTATCTTTTTTAACACCTTCTAAGGAAACTGAACAGTATTTAAGATTTCGGTTCATCTGTCTGTCTACACTTTCCTTTCCTTGATTATTTTTAGAATAAGTTTAATCTGATATACTGATATATTATTATTCAGCTGATTATGTCATGTTTTTTATTGAAAATAGTATAAAAATACGACTAGATTTTATACAAGGATTTACGAAAGAATTAGGATATATTGCGTTCTATGACGAATATTTTCTAAAACATCCTGAAAATTTCGCTGTAATATCCTGAATATGAATGAAATTTGATCGAAGTGCATTTCTGTTGAGTTATCAGTTATGCGTTTTTAAAATTTTCAAATAAAGTTGAAAAGAATTAATAACTTTTGTTTGTCTGTAGAATGGTGTATCAATCTGCCTGCGTTCTCATTTTCATAAATAGTTTTAGAATTCATTGAAATTAATATGTGTCGATCAGGTGTTTAGTTTTATTAGAAAATTCCTTATTAATTATCTTGCATGCGGTACGAGTAATTTATGTAAAAGTATAAAAAATAATTCGAATAAATATGGTCTGAAAGAGATATTTTTACTAGTTAAATTCTAAAACAGTACGCTGCAATAATCATAAAAAAAACAACATACATATTTCTGATTAAATAAATTAAACTGAGGTTGATTAACTGTAATTGATGTAAAGGGCCTTAAAAATATTCGATATGATTGAAAATTTGTTGATGCGCATTTTCATAGTCTTATGCGTTTTAAATGACCAGTTAAATAACCAGTTATTATTAAAAGAAAAAAAAATCCTTCTTTAATCCATTACCGTTTAAAAAAATGAATAGCAGCACATGAAATCGTAAAAAGTGTACGATTAGCTGTTTATGAAGTTGTTATTTTTAAGTTGATTTTTGATTTCAAATCAAATTAATAGCAAGAAGATTAAAATTCTACAGATTGTTTTGAAAATCTATTTATTTTTTTATTTTTTTCCAAGTGCAAAACAAACATTTTTACAGAAATGCATTAAATTTGCTTAATAACTGCGAGTAAAGGTATACAAAGTAATGAAAGTGGGAATACGTTGTATCAAGTTTTATTCATTGCTGAAGTTATACATTTTAAGTAATTCTTTCAAAGATATTAATCTATATTCTAATAATCTATATTATTTTTCTTAAGAATGTTGTAGAAAAAAGAATTATAAAATTTTATTTCTTTATAAAGAAAAAAAAAATCTGGTGTGAAACAACCACACGACTTCCATTACCCACTATTACACATATTATATGCATTTTTGAGAGATAATGCGATCAGAAAACATAAAAGTGAACTAAAGAGAAAATCGTTAGAGCCGTTTTTAAGATACCAACTTTTGCAAAAAATCAATTATTGACCGTAAAATAATAATTACATACAAAAGGATATTTAAAAGTGAGTTAATATGGCGAGTTTGAAAAAAATCCGTACAGCTGTTTTTAAAGGAACGCCCTTGGGAGACCTGAAATTGAGCTATTTATACAGGACGCCTATCAATTTTCCTGAACTAACCAACTGTATCATTCGAAAGGACATCTAATAGAGTGTTTATATAGCAAATTTGAAGAAAATCGTTAGAGCCGTTTTTGAGATACGGACTTACGGTCCCACTTCCGGTTTCCCATGTCCCACTTCCGGTTAAACTCAATTATTGACAGAAAAAAAATAATTACATACAAAAGCATATTTAAAAGTGAGTTAAAATGGCGAGTTTGAAAAAAATCCGTACAACCGTTTTTAAAGGAACGCCTTTGCGAGGCCTGAAATTTAGCTATTTATAAGGGACGCCTATCAATTTTCCTGAACCAACCAACTATATCATTCGAAAGGACATCTAATAGAGTGTTTATCTAGCAAGTTTGAAGAAAATCGTTAGAGCCGTTTTTGAGATACGGACTTACGGTCTCACTTCCGGTTTCCGATGTCCCACTTCCGGTTTTTCAATTTTCACCAAAATTTGGAAATTTCATCTGTACACCAGACGTATTTCAATTCTAAAGTTTCGTAGCTCTATCTTTATTAGTTTCTGAGCTATAATAGCCAGAAGATTCTCCACATACATACATACATACATACACACACACACACATACATACATACACACTGACCAATTGCCAAAAACCACTTTTTTGGACTCAGGGGACCTTAAAACGTGTAAATCAGGTGAAAACCCTATATCGAATTTTCAGACCGAATACAATACTTCCATTACCTACGGTAGTAGGGTAATGGAAGTAAAAAATGTAAAATATGTAATATATGAAACTTATATATATATATATAAAAAAAACTTCATTATTTAATTAATTAGAAATAACTAAATGAAAATACCTTTTTGCACTGAGAATTACGTTGCATATTTTTATATATTTTTTGTTATTAATAAGTGAAAACTAATGTCAGATTAATAAAAATAAAAGTTTATAATTTAAATATTATTAGAGATTACAGTTTTATATTTACTGCCCTATCTCTAGTAAAAACTGTTCTTTAATAGTAAACTTTAAGCTTTTAAATTTGACCATTTGCTGTTTAAAAGCAAAAGGGGAAAATAACAAGTGAGAAAATCGCCAAGAAGCGAAATACGCTCCTAAATTACAACCATTTCTCTACCAGCAGATGTTTTTGCGGTTTGCGATAATGTAAATAATTATGAGTTTCCTGTTTCAGCCAACGTTTCTAATAGCTAGAATTTTACATTCAAAAATTAATCCTTTAATATATTTCATATATATATATATATAATTCAAATTTATTTTATTATTTCAAATTATATTAATTTTTAAAATATTTTGTAAAAGATAGATTGTTATAAAAATAATGAATTGGTAGATTCAAGTAATATTATAACATTTAGTATGTAATTAGTTCAATATTTGAATAACTTCTAAATCAAAGAATTTTTCATCATAAAATGTATAATATGTGTATATAATTATATTAAAATATTTTTGACGATTTTTTTTAACAAAATAATGAAGTGAAATTTGAAAAAAAAATCATGAATAGTGTAAAATTTTTAAAATATTTTTTTTATTTTATTTGTAACAATATGACTTCCATAATTCACTACTACTCTTATTATATGCTCTTTTACATATAGTGCGATCAGAATACATAAATTGGATTTAACATATTAGACATATAACAATTTTCCTGTAAAAAAAACCTAATGCATGCGTCGTGAAAACACATAAAAAGGATTTTACATAGCAAGTTTTTTAAAAAAAAAAAAAAAAAAAAAAAAAAAAAAAGATAAAACCTTTTTTTGAAACACCAATTTCCGAGCTACTTAATCAGGATGCCTGTCAATTTTCTTGTAGTAATTAAGTAATATACGTGGAAAGACATCTAAAAAGGGTTTATGTAGCAAATTTGAAGAAAATCGTTCGAGCCCTTTTTGATAGAATTATATATATTCTCACTTACGATTTTCTACAAAATAACCTTTTCACCGTAAACCTTAAATTACATACGAATGTACATCTAGATGAAAGGTAAAGTGGCGAGTTTGAAGAAAATCCGTGGAACCATTTTTGAGCACTTGCGAGGTTTAAAATTTCCATATTCATATAAAAGGCTTATATATATATATACATATATATGTATATATATATATATATATATATATATATATATATATATATATATATATATATTTTAACTAACCAACTAATACATACGAAAGGGCATTTAAATCGCGTGTATACACATATACACTGACGAATTGCAAAAACCATTTCTTTGTACTCTAAAAACATATAAATTAAGCAAAAGTGTAATATCGAAATACTTGATCGAATTAAATATTTCCATTTTATTCCAAATTATTTTCTAATACAGCAAACTAATATAACAATCAAATAATAATTTTATATAGAGTATGTCAACAAAATTACATGATTATGCGTTCATTTTAATTAGAGTTTTCGCGAAGAGAAATTCAATTGCAAATATCAGATAATTATAATTTAAAATTATGTTAAAAAAAAAAAAAAAAAAAAAACACCTCTTCATTTTTATTCCCCAATGAATATTATTATAAATTGTATCAACAAAATCAAGTTCTGTCTTGTTGTCAAAAAGTTTATGCATTATAACGGAAAATAGAGCACTTTGTCATATTCGTTATAATTGTACTGAAACAGAACGTGTTACGACGGTGTTTCCCTTAACGTTTTTTATAAAACTGAAATTGTACGTTTTATGAATGGTACAAAACACACCTTTTTAGAACGTTCTGAATAATACTGCTTTTGAACGTCGAGTAGAACGTTCTTTTGACACGAAACACGGTGTTTGAACCAGTGTAACCGTTATTAGACGTTCAGAGAACGTTCATGTGCTACTTGGGAACATTTACATTCCGGTATTGTTAGCGAAACCTTTAAATGCAAAACTGCACGTAATTGGTTTATTAAGCTATTAATATTGTAATGATTTTTTAAATAATATTTCCGGTATAAAGTAAGGATTTTACTATGACCCCCTCCGCTTGAAGTGGGGGACATATTCCCCATAGACGTTGCATTGCTTAGTATGTACATGTTTTGACCTTGTTTACGGCATTATCAAATATTCACTCTGAAAAGAACCCATCAACAGACTCGCGTTGCTCACTCACTTATTCGGGCTACAGTGGCTCGATACTTTAATGGATAGTATTTCCTGAGTTTCGGTTTTCTTTTTTTTTTTTCCCCTGAATTTTCTGGCTAGTTTTAGCTTTTTGTCACACTCTTGTGTCTTTTTTTTTTTTTTTTCCATGCTATTTTTAATGAATAGTTTAAATTTTATTTTCACTGTATATTTTTCTAAATTGCGGTGGTAAAAGTTATTAATTAAGCCAAGTTACTAATAAAAACAACGAAATTTATAACAAAACTATTAAATAAAATCGTATGTAAAACGCTGAAGTAGTCTTACATAGAATAGAGTCCTTGTTTGTTTTCATCATAAGCTTGGTCTAGTTTGTCTAGCATATTGTTCAAACCTGGGAGACATTCTTCAGCAACTTTTTTGTCCATACTTTCGATACATTCGTCCACCTCTGTAAAAATGATAATTGTTTCGTGTTAGTATGATTCTCACCATACTAATAAATAATTTTATATTTAATAGAATATTTAGATGGCCTATACTTGGGCATTAAAAAATTATACTTACTATTTATTACCGGATTGATACATACGGTATCAACTGAAAAAGAGGGGAAAAAAGGTATTAATTCTTTTAATTGACAATATTTATTAATACATAATACATTTAGATTTACATGCGGTAAATATATTAATTTTTTAGATTAAATAAATTGTAAAATTTGTACTATGGAAGCGTTATGCATTTTTCATTCTCAACACTTTAGTTATGAAGAATTGTTTTTACTTCATGATCCAAAATGTTTAATTACATTTTTGTATTTGGTTTCTGTTTCTAGATTCAATTTCTTATATAAAAACAATTTTCGCTTTTCTTATATGAGAAATTCTCTGAAAAGTGGTCATTTCATGTCCCAGTAGTCTTGTGGGCATATTTTTAAAAGCACTCTCATTATAAAGTTAACTAAAAGAAATCAAATTTGCTTTTTTATGCTATTATATTAATAAAAATATGTTTTAATAAATATTTAGTGTATGAAAATATAGGTAAACTTAATAATATTTTTATAAAGTTGTTGCTAGAAGAAATTTGTCATTCCCTCACAATCATTCCCCCATTTTTCTAATTAATAAAAATAATTACTATTTCAAAAATTATCAGATACAGCTTGGTTAATATTATTTTTTATTAAATGTATTTTTATTATTTTTATTAACGTGTATATGCACAAAAAAAAAAAAAAAAAAAAAAAAAAAAATGGAGCAATTTTATTTGAGCTAACATTTTTTTTTTTTTTTTTTTAAAGCCCACTTTTCAGAGAATGACCCATATACAAGATATCCCAGCTAAAATGTTCCAGATTTCGAGGGGAGATAGGGTACGTCTAGAGGATTCTGAATCACATAGGGATGCCGGGTCGGAAACGTCTGCCTGACGCATTTAGAGCAGTGAAAAGGCTGGATCACACAAAGCTGATCCTTGTGCCTGATGTACGAAAGTAGTGTCAGTAGAAAAGACGAGCAGAATCCTCGGCGCATTGTTTCGGGAGAAAGTGTTAACGGCCCTCTTCACTCACCGTCGCCGGAAGCCCGAGCCAATGTTATTCAATGGGGAAATTTTCTTTACAAATAACTTATTAACTAATACATATTTTTAAATTCTGTTTTCACATTCAGAAAATTCCCAACTGTTAAACTGACGGACTTTTTTTAAAAATGCAATTTTTTAATTTTTAATATTTCATTTCGAAATTGCAAAATGAAAAAAATTCACAGATTGAAAATTCGTATTTTGCAGCTTCAAAATAAAATATAAAAAAATTAAAAAATAATATTTTAGAAAAGGTGCGTCAATTTAACAGCTGGGAACTTTCAGAATGTGAAAACAGAATTTAAAAATATGTATTAGTTAATAAGTTATTTGTAAAGAAAAATTTCCTATAGAATAACATTAGTTTCGGCTTCCGGCGGCGGTGAGTGAAGAGGGCCCTTAAAGGGACAACATGCAAATTTCTCGGTCGAGAGTGGATTTAACCATAAGAGAGACGCTAAGATAATGCTTCATTTAACACTCCGACAGAGAGGTTGTAGAATGACCGACTACAGGAACTCAAACAAAGCAGGTGCGCTTTTGGCATATTGGACCGCAGTTTTAATGGTCGAGTCACTCAGAGGTTGTTCGATCAAAGATATCCATTGAGGCGACCTTCCTCTCATACTATGTCTTTATGCCTACATCGGCAATTATATGACGTCAGTTCTTTCCATAAGTCCCACCACACACTGAAGAGATATGAGAAAAAGTTTGATGCGACATGCGACACAAACATGTTCTAAACAGTTTTCAAGAGATGAAGTTATATTTAGAGCATGCGCGTGTCGCTTCAAACTTTGTCTCAGGTCTCGTCAGTGTACGGCGGGCCTAAGACCACACACAATCGTGATCGAACGACACGTACGGAAGCCAACGAGTAAACTGCGCTAGCGCTGGTAGAGAGCACTGTAGTATAAGCGATACCTTGTCCCAATTCCATAACGAGGTATCGCAAATGGAATTCGGATTCCACAGAAAACTTGCGGAGGATCCTGAATAGCAATTACATGCATCCATATCATTTACACCGCGTCCAGTTACTGGACGAATGTAATTTTAAATCTCGTCCTTCGGACATTTTCACATTCGTATCTGCAGAAATGTGCTATCCCCATTTCCTAGACTCCATGGTCACAGATGAGGCGTATTTCACGAAATAGGATATTTTCAATACTCATAATAACCAGGCATGGAAGATGCCGAAAGCACCCTGTGATATGTACTCGGGTTACACAGACACGTTTTATGCCAAATATGTGGGCCTACAATGTACTGGATCGCCTCATTCGGCCTGCCTATTGCCTGATCGTCTGAACGGTGCAGACTTACTTGATATTCTTAGAATAAGTGTTACTAGAATTATTGGATAACGCACACATTTCACAGCGAAGCATCTTTTTCTGAGTACAAGCACGATGGAGATCCCGTCCATTTCATCCTTTCTATACGTAACCGCAATGCAACATTTGGCCAATGAGTGATCGGCTGTGGTGGTACAGTGAATTGGTCTTCCCGATCACCAGGCCTATCATGTATGGATTACTTTTTCTGGGGCATGGGAATTTCTTTGTCTACGAAATCTCCTTTGATAGCGTCGAGCACCTTATAGCATGCATCGTTGCAGCTGCCGGGGAAATCCAAGACACCCCTTTGGAAATTTGAGAATGTTCTAACTTTAATGCAGCGAAGATGTGAGGCTTGCATCATATGGAGGGATTATCAATTCGAATATCTCCTTTGGTATGAGCTGTACTTCCTTTTTGTTACTTTTGTTTTTATGCTTATGAACAGCGAGTAATAAACATCTTTTTTGTCCTACCTTTTGTCCCTTCTTTTCTTTGTGTTTTAAGTCTAAAAATGCGAAATGCGAAATGAAGCTTCGAAACAACTACGTTCAAAACACCCATGCATATTCAGTGCCCTCTACCGTTGCAGGAAGGTGTTTCCAGCCTGGTATTTCTGTGTGTTTTCGTGTCGTGCTCTCTAATTCCTAGGTGTTCCCCAACGCTCCTCGAAGTTTGAAACATCTTAACTGGGATACCCTGTATATTATTTAGTCTTTCTTTTGAGAGATCATAGGATACTTTTGGTGGTGCTTACAAATTAATAATTTTGCGACGAAGTATTTATTCAGACTACAAATATTAATTTTTTTAAAGGCTGATAATAAGTATTGGAATTTTTAGGAAAATTGTCATAACCTTATAAAACTACCGAGTAAAGCTGAATTACATTCTATTGTCACATTTTTTTAATTATATTTTATCACCGGTATATGGATGAAACACACAATCTCTCTCCCATGTCAAATTCCCTTATGTTACCGGCAAAAAAAAATTTAAACACGATAAAATTGTTATGCAGTTCTATGAATACAAGCAAAACGAATAATGAGACATTTTCCGAATAATTTTTGCGAGTTTAACTAAATCGTATCTTAAATAAACGCGATACATAAAAAAATCAAAGCTGTTCGAAGAAAATGGTAAAAAATTGTTACAGTTATGTTAAAAAAAGTCTATTTTCATGGTGAATTTAAGCTAGAAATATTGTCACGAAAATGAAGTTAACCGTTATCCCACAGGGGGCAAAAAGTTGAATTATGCTATTTCTAAGCTTGCTAAATTGAGTGAAATTCTGGCAAGAAATTTGACATTTGAAGCTTATAAGTTTAATGCAAAGCAAGATCAGGCGTTCAAATTTACACTTGCCCAGCTTATATTAAACATGATAATTCAAAGATGAATAATAAGACGTATCAAGATTCAATTATGATTGCCTAAGCATGTATGAACAAAATGCCTGTAAAACTAATTTTTAATTAAAAAATGCAATTTTTCAGGACCGTGGTATATGAAAGTATTTATTCTGTGCTTCAAAAGATAAATGTTTTCATTTTTAAGGGGAATGGACTCTTTCCAACGTCGTCTGCTCAATAATGTGATAGACGAAAACGAACAATCGAATTCTAAGAATCGAATTCAATTAAATAATGTTCTTAAGAACAAAAGTGTTAATGCTTAATATAAAATAAAATAAATGTAATAGTGTGCATTTGTAAACGGTAGAATAGTTGTATTTGTAAATTTAATAATTTAAAAAAAAAAAAACTTTATGTGTTTATTGATTTTGAACTGTAAGAATCGATTTTTGTATGTTCTAGTGTAACAGCTACATTAACTGATCTAGCAATAAATAACAGCTTCTTCTTGTGGAATGTTTATAGATTATAATTTGAAATTTTAAAACGTTTTCATTTAATTTAATTGCATAAAAGTGGTACAATGATTTAATTAACTTAGTTACTGGTTTAAATGGATTTACGCCGTAGGATGTTGCACTGTCAATGATTTATGTACCAAAAATCAGAGTATTTAACATGTTCTTCATGAACATCAATAAAAAATATAAAGTAAATGATGATTGTAAATGTATACAGCAAACAAAAGATGATGAATAATTATATAAAATGGATTAAAAATGATGATGTATAAAAAACTAAAACTGATTAAATATGATTGATCAAAAATAAGAATAGAAAATATGTTATTTCAGCAATCGCTATAGATATACAAGACTTCGTCTTCTATTTGTTTTTCATCTATCATGTGATCGCTGACGGCAGGTGGGAAGAGCCTATTGGCATCTTTGACATGTCATCAATGAAAGTTTCATATGAATGTTTACATTTCCATTTAATATTTATAAATTGAACTATACTACGTTTGTTCATTAAAATATATGTTCATGCAACAATTTGTAGGGTTTTTGACATATTTTTTACAAATTTGAAATCCTTAAATACTATTTTCGAAGCTTGTATTTTTTCATAAATTTATGATCTTCAAAATGCTATAAATTTAAAAGAAACTACTTAAAAGAATTAGAGATGGATGCTGGAATTTATTAATTAATTTCTTGCTGATTCTTAAGTAAAATGACCTCCTAAATCAGAATGTGACTGCCATTTCGCCCAATCACTCACCGTTTTCTAGGGACACCACCCTTCCCCAATTTTTACCTCTAATCGGTAATTTTATGACTATAAATTTGATTTGGGAAATGAAAAAGAATTAATTTAACACCTAAAAACAAAATAATATGCTGTTTAATAAATAAAATTTATAATAGATTAAAAAAATATAAGGAATATAATACCTAATTTGAGTGCCAAATCCCCCCCCCCCCTAAATTTTCCCCTTGCCGCAAATGTTCATGCTTTAGAATTTTCCAACTCTGTAGCCCCTCAGAATAAATTTAACAGCTAAGGTAATTCTCCCCCCTCCTAAAAATCAAATTTATAGCCATAAAATCATCGATAAGTGATAAAAATAGGGGCCGTCCCTAAACAACGGTGGGTGATAGGGCAAAATGACGTCATATTCGGAATCAGCAGGTCATTTTACATAAGAATTAGCAAAAATGGTGTTAGGGGCAATTTTCATGTCAAGCAGTGTCATTAGAACCACAAAGCGTTTTTTTTTTTTTTTTTTTTTTTTACCCTTATTGGCCAAAATAGGAACCATTTTTTTTTCTTTCAGAAATCAAAATCGCATAATCAGGAGAAAATGTGTCGAAGATATGGCTCTGATTTAGCTAGTAGATTTCACATATTACATATCACATTTTGTTTGAACACATAGAAAAAAAAATTAAACACTTCCTGTTTCATGTGTATGAACCTTAATATAAAGAAAGGGTTATCATCCTGCACAATCTTCTGATGGAGTATTCTGTTTATCCCTTTCCGACCCTTAACATTTTTACCTTAAAACATTACATTCTTCTGTTTTCGCAAACTGAAAGAAAAATGTGGACTATGACCGACATTTGTTGATTGAAAATTGTACTCTACACTTTCTGCTAATTAGCTCGATCGTTCGTTTCCTAATTTGATTACATACGACTGTTCCAGGTGCAAAAATGTAAGTGGATTTCGTGTATGTCTAACCCGCACGATCATACGGCCTGGGTCGAAAATGGGTTAAATCCATTAAATCCACATCAAAGAGAACGCATAAATAAAGTTAATAAAACGAGTAAGAATGCATTTTCTTTTCTTAGTAATCTCTAATATTTTTCACACATTTAACTATTAAAATTACAATAGTATAGCTGATTAATTACTAAAATTGTGAAGAAAACTTATCTGTAAGAAAATTTGTAAAATTTGTTTAGTTTTGAGTGAATTCAGACTAGATATTTAGAAACTAATTACAACATTAATTTTTCTCTTCTAGAATACATAGAAATTCTGTGCAAAATTCTTTTGAATTACAGCAGTAATAATTGAAAAGAAGTTTAGTACTAAAGTGTAATTTAAAAAGTAATGAATGTACCTTCTCTTTTCTGTCGAAACTCCTTTCCAGCGAAATCCCATTCGGGAATCGTTTCATTGATGTACATTGATGGGATTCTCTCAACGAAATTTTCAGTGCCACCACCTTCATCTGCAATGTCACGAGAAAGTTAAATGCTTAATGCCTGTCTTCATCTCAGTTAATTAGTAATACAAGAAATTTCAAAATCATGTTATCATTCAATGGGATATATGTTCCTGTCATGATATGAGTATTTAAATTAAACTTACTATATACATACCATTTAAATATTAGCCTAAGCATATTTGCGATTATGCTCAACGCATAGTAACTAATAACATGTATAATCCGTTCACGCATTTTGCAAGGAATAAACGATGTCACATATCCTTAGTTGTCAATATTTTAATTTATCCCGGAGGATTTTTTGACACGCCTTTATTTCGCACCACTTTAATTTTAAATATTTTTCTCCACTATATAACTATGCTAAAATAAGAAAATTTTACACTTTAAGAAAAAGTGGTATGGAATAAAATCGGGACTAAAAATGCTCCGGAATAAATTAAAATGTTGGCAACTCTGCATATCTAATTAGATCTTACAGGAAATTGAAGTAGAAACTTTTCCTGTGGTATACACCCGTTAGAGTTCATCCAAGGCAATTTCAGGCATCCTACCTACAAAATGTTAAAAAAAAGCGTGTTCTTGCTTTCAGTAAAGAAAATGTGCGCCTTACTTGACCTTTGGTCCAAAAATCGGCACCCTTATTAACTCTTATACACTGATGGAAAAAAAAAATCCCAACACCAGGAAGGAGTTGTGCTAGATAAACGAAATTTGGTAGGCGTGTTTATACATCTGAAAGATGACGTCGATTAAAATTTCGAGCTACGCGCATAAGTGTGGCGCTTGTAGCGACACTATGAACATGCAAATGAGGTTTGCTTTAAATAAGCGCTGTAAGGTTCGTGATCGTTATTTACAGTTGAGATTTGACGTAGTGGGTTAATGTTAGTCAAGGATGCCTCTAAGAAGACGAAGAAGCCATTATCAACAGCTCACTGAGTTTGAACGAGGTCGTGTAGTAAGGCTACGAGAAGGTGGGTTTTCTTTCCGCGATATTGCAGAAAGACTTGGCAGGAATGTATCCACTGTGCATGAGTGTTGGCAGCAGTGGTCACGGGAAGGTACTGCCTCAAGAAGACCGGGTTCCGGGCGGCCACGTGGCACTACTGAGAGGGAAAACCGCCGTATTCGGCGTATGGCTGTAGCTAATCGTACTGCGTCTGCAGCTGAAATTCGAGCTGCAGTTGGCACCACAGTGACACAACGAACTGTTACAAATCGGTTACTTCAAGGACAGCTCCGAGCCAGATGCCCTGTAGCGTGCATTCCACTGACTCCAAACCACTGCCGTTTGCGACGTGAGCTCATTGGAGGACGGAGTGGAGATCTGTTGTGTTTTCTGATGAAAGCCGGTTCTGCCTTGGTCGCAGTGATAGCCGTCCGTGTGTTAGTTAGAAGGAGGCCAGGTGAACGCCTGCTAGCGACCTGTATGCGGCCTAGATACACAGGGCCTACTCCTGGAGTTATGGTTTGGGGAGCAATTTCGTATGACAATAGGAGCACTCTCGTGGTTATCCCACGCACCCTGACTGCAAATTTGTACTTCAGTCTAGTGATACAACCTGTTGTGCTGCTATTCATGAACAGCATTCAAGGGGGTGTTTTCCAACAGGATAAAACTCGCCCTCATACCGCTGTTGTAACCCAACATGCTCTACAGAGTGTCGACATGTTGCCTTGGCCTGCCAGATCACCAGATCTTTCTCCAATCGAGCACGTATGGGACATCATTGGACGACAACTCCAGCGTCATCCACAACCAGCATTAACCGTCCCTGCATTGACCGCCCAAGTGCAACAGGCATGGAACTCCATCCCACAAACTGATATCCGACACCTGTACGACACAATGCATGCACGTTTGCATGCTTGCATTCAAAATTCTGGCGGTTACACCGGTTACTAATATACCAACATTTCCCATTTGAAATGGCTCTTCTCGCCAATGGCTCTACCTGTGATCTTGAAACTTTAATCAATTAAATATGTTACCTAGACAAATGTATTGCTGAAATTTCATTAATGTACAATAATTTTTTCTTGGTGTTGGGATTTTTTTTTCCATCAGTGTATTACAGAAATTTGCGATGAAGTAAAAATTAGTAAGTAAGTGCGTAAGGGCGTAAGGGCTACAACTGAAAATTGCTGGAAGAGCATTCCCGTTTGTGTTAGGCATTTTTAACATTTTAAAAACAATGTTAAAGAGTGATTATGAATTCATTTATTCTCCCTGCCTAGTATGTTGTGGCCACCACAAGACTTTCTTCTATATTTTCCTATACAAATTCACTCAGTAATAATATTAAAAAAAAAAAAAAAAAAAAAAAAAAAATCGAAGTTATTTTTGGTAAAAGTAAAAAAAATCGATAACTTTGTTTTAAATTATCACATATTTATAGTTCAACCATTCGTTTTAAAGGTATTGACGAGACCTTTCGATAGATACCCATCTTGAAAAGTTACTCCCCACACAGGGGGGTAGCGAGGCTCCTACAAAAAATTTTTCTCAGTTGACTATCTCTATTATAAATAATTCTTGTAAATTTCATAATGATTACTAAAAAATAATTCTCTTTATGCACATTTATACAAAATTTTGGCCTATATCACCATATAAAAAATTTAGAAAAAGCGGGATGACAACGCAACCTTTAAGTTCATAGGCACTAATATATGTCAAGGTGCAACTGCATACCAGTTTGTATGAGATTCTGTGCAGTAGTTCCTGAGATACAGTTGCCACAAAATTTTGTCAACACACACGCGCACAGACAGACATTTTCTAAAAATGGTCAAATCGTGTTCTACAGCTCTCAAAACGTATAAATCCGTCAAAAAACCTGAGGTTGAAAATTTTTACGAATCCAATACTTTCTTCTATTGAATGTAGAAGAAAGTAAAAAAGTGTCTTCTTGCTTTCAGTAAAAGAAAATTTGCGCCTTTCTTGATCTTTAGTCCAAAAATCGGCACCCTTAATAACTTTTATGTTATAGAAATTTGCGATGAACGTGTCAAAAAATAGTTGCAAATTTACATCATAGATGGTACTGTACCATGTGCTTGCTAATAATTGCTTTCTTAGTCACATAGTAAACTATTGTGCATGACAGAAGAGGATAACAGAAGAGGAAACACACTGTAAATAAAAATCCCGTAATATTACGGGAAAAGCCCGGCAGCAGAGATTCCAGACAAAACCCGTTAAAAGAAACGCTTAGACCGTAAATTAAGTATATAATAACTTTAAATTACGTTACATGCCTGTAAAAAAACATTTTGCCCGTAAAACCAATGTTTTTTTTTTTTTACGGGCTTTGTCTGGAATCTCTGCTACCGGGCTTTCCCCGTAATCTTACGGGATTTTTTTTTACAGTGCAGAAGAGGATAATACATTTATACTATGCTTTCGTGTAACAATTATTAAAAGATAGACTGGCAAATTTTTTGGTAAATATTTTTCTTGTAATTTTTATTAAATCTAAAACTATCAAAAGTTACTTTTACTTACTGACTCTACTACAAGGTGCAAAATTTGATGTTTTTTCGTGAAACTAATAAAATCTGTTGTAGATGGATTTCGGTTTTACTTACCTATTTAAAATATACCATAGAATATTATATCATTTATAAATAATAAAATCTTTTAAGGTATTTCTAGGCAAAGAAAAAGCTATCGAGGGCATAACTATTTAAAACTGTAGTAGATATATTTTGATTTGGATTTCCTATTGTGTTGATTATAATATTATTTAAATATATTTAGTTTTCTTTAATATAGTTTAGCATTTCTGAAAAAAATATATAAGAAAAAGTACTGGCTGTGCCCTTACTTTTTCCTGATTCATTTAAAATTTAAATATAAAATCGAGTAAGTGGCTTACGAGACTGCAGTTTGCAGTACAATGCATTTTTATGGGGGGGGGGATTAGTTTAAAGAAAAAAAAATTAGTTACAAATTGACATCATAGATGGCACTGCACAATGTGTTTTGTTTATATAGCATTTTTTGGAGCTTTGCATTGGTTCTGACCTCAATCCCAAGACACAACATCGTTTGAGGCTATTCGAAGTTCAAAATGTATATTTCTCTGCAAGTAAATAATTCAGTCTCTTTAACAATTAATGGTAATGAACGCGTCAATTGAACTGGATTGCTGTTTGGATGCGATTTATGCGATAAATGGGACACATATTGAAACATATTGCTGTGATTTTCACAAACTAAATGCTTTTTAATTGTTTGCCTTACGTCTTAGGAGATTTTTTTTACTGTTTTTTTTTTTTTAGATACAAGGCCATCTATGAGCAACATTTCGAACTAACATCTTTTTTTTTTTCTTAAACAAAAATTTTTATCGTAAGAACCATTGTAGTATAAACCGTATTCTCGCACATCAATTACTTGATTTTACATAAAAATGTAAAAGGTGGGACTTTTGACTACCCTGTATATTTAGAGAATAAAAAATTATGTTCACGAAATATAACATCAAAAATTCGAAAAAATATAGATATAGGTAACTTAGTCTCTCGAAAATTTTTAACTTTCGTGAAGACGTATATTCATACCTTGGATGTCATCATTATTTAAGGAATATAGTGTATGCCTGAGACTTGGACCTCCTGTCGGCCTTTGTGTTAAATCTTCTGTGACATTGATCTTATCGATTTCTCTCTTCTTTCCTACAGAAATAAGAAAATTTGATGAAAAATGCTGAGTTACAACTTACTTTAAAAAATAAAAATAAATAAATAAATAATCATACTAATGGCCGTATCAGTGCTGCCAGATTTGAGGACTTTTTTATTCAATATCCACCACTAAATTTTAATCGTAACAGTTGCGAAATCACTGCAAAGAATAATCGTCTGTTATGCACAGGGTGTGCCATATGTAGATATTTTAAAAATTCATAACTATTGAAGGAATTGGTAGATTTGAATGCAGTTTATGGGGAAATTACTCTCATTCAGGGTTTTTTTTTTTTTTTTTTTTTTGTAAAGAAAAAATAAATTGTTAAAATTTTGTCGATAGAGGACGCTGTACGTGAGCAAATTACAAATTTCCATGAAAAAGTATGTTTATTTCCTTACAAATGTTCACGGGTATGTAAATCCTATTCTATGTGTTCGCGATTAATACAAATTGCAGTTTGCAATACCAATAATTATAGCTTTGTCGGCGGCTTTTAGCTTTCGGAAAACATCATCACCAATAACATGTTATCCACTAAGTCAGCATCGCAACTAAAACTTCATGTTTGCACAAGTAGGAAGCAAAATGGGAAATAAGATATGTTTCTC
This sequence comes from Salticus scenicus, assembly GCA_963930645.1. Taxonomy (NCBI): domain Eukaryota; kingdom Metazoa; phylum Arthropoda; class Arachnida; order Araneae; family Salticidae; genus Salticus; species Salticus scenicus. The sequence goes on from OZ005660.1 coordinate 85,607,640, forward strand.
GTAAAACCGTCCAATTTATAGGACTCTTATTTACATATTTCCCGTTACTCGTCCATGCAGCGACCTCTAAAAATTTTTCTTAATTACCAAAAAAAAAAAAAAAAAAAAAAAAAAATCCCCTTTCATGAGAATAACTTTCCCGCAAACCACGTTCAAATCTACCAATTCCATCAAAAGTTGTGAATTTTTAAAATGTCTACAGATTTATGGGACACCCATGTTTATCGAATACCACTGCTCAAAATTATTGGTGACTGTTGAATAAAAAAGAATCCCTAAGTCTGGAAATACTGGACAGTATTTACCATTAACTTCAACTCCCGGTACAATGCAAAAATTTGAAAAGCGTCTAAAGAAAATGTGTAGTTTTCCGACAATATTTGGCTCGCTGTTACTGCTATCTAGCGTCGAAGATTTCCTATAATCTTTGATTGGTTATTTTCAACTAAATATATTAACAATGCCGCTAGATGGCAGAAAGGAAGCATCAAATTTTGCTGAAGAGTTGCACCCTGTCGTTATACGCTTTTCAAGTTTTCGTGCTCAACCGGGAGCTGAAGTTAATAATGAATAAGGCTATAACAGGCTTAGCTAACAATAATGCCTCGAACTTAGTTTCGAATCTTGGAAGATGGGCTGCTTCCATCCAGCTGATAACATCTACACGATGATATGGATTCGATGATGGGGATTTGCCGTTCTTCTTTGACGTATAGCTCAGTTCGGAGGCACTATTATAGGAGGTGTTGGCTTAGCCCGCTTTGCTTGTCACGATATTTAAATGAATTTTCAAAAGAAATTAATCAGGATATTTCAAATCACTTTATAAATATAAAATAAAAAATAAAAAATAAACTATTGAAATCGATCAAACCCCCTTTTTCAGACGGATTTTTACGTGTTTCTAATCTATCATTCGCCCGATTGTATTTTGCAGCTATAGATTGATTTTTTTCTTAGAAATACGTCTAAAATGTTATTCTATTTTAAGTTGATATCTTTTTAACTAAATGAAATAACTTAATTTTAACGGTATCCTTGTTCTTTCCCGCCTTTTTCTGCTTTCATCAGTTTGTGAGGAGATAGACAGACGGACATTCATACAATTGTAATTTAATAAAAGTTATATGAATAAGGTAATCATACATTTTAATTACTTTTGTATTTAAATTTTATAAATTACATAGATCTTTTAATACACTTTCAAATAAAACTCAAATCTGTATCACATTTTCAACATTTTCCAACAAAATTTAGAAAGTGTTTATGACTTCGGTTTACCTGTCCGTCTGTCTGTCTGTGCTCCCATAAATATGCATCGAATTCCTTGAAACTGATATACAATTTCACTATGTGAGGTTCCTTATTAAAAATGGACTAAATACTAACACTGATTTTTATACAGAGATACTGGAAGGAATACAAAAGCTTTGCGCTCGATTAGTATTCCTATAAACAATATTTTAATACCTTTATTTTGCACAAATCATAATGAAATTTACACTTATTTTTCATATGCACAAAGATATGTTTTCTGTACATTATAGTACGATTAGTATTAAGATTTTCATGGCTACATAAAAATATTCAGATACGTATATCGAGAGCTAAAATTGAAAATTTCTGAAATAGCATTTTTGTTTTTATCAAGCGTTTTTCATGCTTTCTAACAATGTTTACGAGTGATTATGATTTGAATTAGTCTGTCTGCCTTTAACCTCTTAATATTTTCATAATTTCTTCAAAATTGTATGCGTTATTCAAATTCACTATGGCGTGTTCACAATTTAAAATGTTATAAATAGCACAACTTGTTTGTGTACAAGGACACTCGAATTCTAATGCAGTGAATTTCATGATAGGCACTTGTATAAATTATATTTAAGTAACTTTGTAGTACGAAAATCTTAATGAATTTGACTTTCATTATTTAGATGATAAAAATTATTTTCTGTAGAATACAGTAAGTTTGACATTAAAATTAACTGGACTACACTAAAATATTCAGATACTTTAAGGGCTATAGCTGTTGATTGCTATAATTGAATTTTATTTTATGTTGAATCCTTGTAACAATTACAATAATGTTTGAGAGTGAGTGGGATTTTAACCAGTGTATCTGTCTGTATTTCTGTTACGTCTGCAATGGTGCCGGGCTAGAGCGATGTGGACGATGGAATGGCATCGCGTTGTGTTCTCAGATGCATCACACTTCTGTTTCTCCAATGATAGTCGCCGCGTGCGAGTGTGGCGTCGACGTGGAACAGATACAATCCGGCAGCAATTGTGGAACGCCCCCACCGCGCAACAACGCGGCATCATGGTTTGGGGCGCAATTGCGTACGATTCCAAGTCATCTCTAGTTCGTATTCAGGGCACTATGATGGCCCAACGATATGTGGATGAAGTGCTGTGGCTAGAGACACTCCCCTACATTCAGGGGGTGTCCATTGTCCTTTATCAGCAAGATAACGCCCGCCCGCACACTGCTCGCATTGGACAATGTGCTCCGCTAGGTGTACAGTTGATTCTCTGGCCACTGTTATCTTCTGATCTCTCACCAATCGAACCCATTTGGGATGTGATTGGACGCCATTTGCAGACCTCTCCTCAGAAGACGAACTGTGGCAAATGTTTGACAGGAAATGGAGAGTCACTCTTCAGGACGCCATCCATACTGTCATTGACTCTGTACCTAGACGTGTTGCTTCATATATCGCCGTGCAGGGTGGTCCTACAACCTACTGAATCGACGATGTTCTCGCTCTGTCTTACGAATATCATTTCTATCACTTAATGTTCGTTTTTGTCTCTCTCTGTCTGCCGAGTTTCATCCTTTTCTGACCACTCCTTCTTGGTATGGTATTTTCAGTGTCACATAGTGTATTTATGCAGTCGAATCTCTCAAATTAGCGCATGTATTGTCAAAATTTGTCTTTCTCTATAATCAAGTATACATTTTGGAACGCAGGGCTTCTTGAAAATAGTGTATATTTTTATATTTTCTCTTACTGTTAACGTAAACTTAATTCAACACACATACAAAATAAATAAATAAATAAATAAAAAGGTCAAGGTGTAAAAACTGAAGCTATAAGATATTCAGACCCTTTCTTTTAAACATTTTTGGGGGCCACTTTTTCTAAATTTCATACGGAGCACTTGTTCTTCCTAATATAATTATACATTTTGTTACAGAACCTTTTTGTACAAAGTTTAATTCAAACTAGAAAGAAATTCTGCAAAAATAATGCTAAGTTAAACCGAGAAGGGAATAAATGTTGTTGTTGTTGTTGTTGTCGTATGCCACTCGAAAATCCCGAGCCCCGGTAGTGGAAATATCCAGATTTAAGGTAAGAGGGGTGCGCCTTCCGTTTTTAGAAGCGCCACTTAGGGAGGAAGAACGACTTTACCTCTAGAAGCTGGTAAAAGATGGCAGCACCAGTCAAACAACAGGAACTCGAATTTTGAGCGGGATCAGGGCCGAGTTAAACCCATGTTCTGGTAACCCCAGATGCATAATTTTTTATGAGAACTTGGAGGATTTTGCGACCACGATGAAATTTAACGTGCACCAGTCGGGAATAAATGTTATTTATTTTAAATGCATACGATTTGTATGTCAAAATTATTCGTTTCCGTAACTGGAATATCAAATTAAATTATGTATTTATTAAACATGAAAATTATGAACAAGTTGACACTTACTTAAAAGATATTCTTTATGATGACTATCGCCAGTAGCTTCATCGTGAATTGTAATTAGATTAGTTATAGTTTTATAATGTTTATTTACAAGTGCTGTAAAAAAAAAAAAAAAGAAAATAATAATAATAATTAATTAAAATAAAATATATTAAAATATATCTTGTTTGAAATTGTAAAATTTATCTCAAATAACAGAAAAAAATATTAAGTCAATTAAAAAAATAATTTTAAATAAATATTCAGTGCTATTAGAAAAATCCATAAACATTAAAAAACAGTATAAGTAACACCGGTTAAGCAAAAAATTCTTATTGTTGTAGTGATATATAACAAAACTCATAAAGTGGTTTATTGGTTATGTAATTTTAACACTACACTGTAAAAAATATGTCCTATTTGCTGCCAGAAATTCTCTGTAATTTGAGAAAATACGCGTAATTTACGATAAAATTACGTTGTCAGAACGTATTTTCTCAAATTACAGAGAATTATTGCAGCAAATAGGACATATTTTTTACAGTGTACACTGTTAAAAAAAAAAAAAATAAAGCAATTTTGATGCCAGAAATTATCTGTGAAAATTACAGAATTCTGTGAAAGTTACAGAAAAATACGTTTTGTCAACGTAATTTTTCCGTAATTTACGACTTTTTTTCTCAAATTACAGAGAATTCTGTAATTTTCACAAAGAGTTTCTGGCAACAAAATTGCATTTTTTTTAACAGTGTATAGAGCTACAACAATTGTCTAAGCGTAAAATTTTAAAAACAATTATACTCAAGCACAGTTGTATTTAGATGATTTTAAAACCATTGTTCACTACCAAAATATAACAAAATCACTTATATGCATACAATATTTAAAAAAAATGCAACTTTGCTGCCAGAAATTCTCTGTAATTAAAGAAAAATACTCTTTTTCAACGTAATTTCTCCGTAATTCACGACTTTTTTCTCAAATTACCTGCAGAGAATTTCTGTCAGCAAAGTTGCATTTTTTAAACCGTGTAAGCTTTATGTATATTTTCTAATAAAATTTTGAACTAAAATTAGAACTCAAGGAACAATTATTAGAAGAAGGTTTCTATTCATTCATATAGAAAATAAATATCTACCGTTACATAAATATTTATCTCATTAAAATCAATATACAATAACAATACTTATTATATGAAGAAGTACGCATTTCAATGAACATATATTTTAACAAAACAGAAATCGTAATTAATAATGAGCAGAAGGTTTCTCGATGATTGCGAGTAAATAAATAATATAAATCAAAATATAATAATATAAATCAAAACATAGTATAGCAAATAAGGTTTATAAATATTTTCATGAGAAATTCAAATTAAAAACAAAATATAAGCATAAATTATGAGCAGAAGATTTTTCAATTAAAACCAATAATTTCTCATATAAATGAAAACGTAGTAAAGCGACGAAGTTTATTAATATTTCCATAAGAATTATAAATGAAATGTACGCATAAATCATGAGCAGAAAGTTTTTCATATATTACGAATAAATAATTCTCATTAAAATCAAAACATCATAAAAATTTATATTAAAAATAAAATATTAGCAGTAGGTTTTGAATTATTGTACATAAATAACTTTCACATGTGAAATAAGCCAGTGTAAAGATGTCTGAACATACAATTATTCTTTTTTTACCGTAAAATATCGAAAGAAAATCATTGTCTATCAATATTTATGAGCAGAACATTATAAAAATCACACACAAACATCATATTAATACGAAAATACAACCTAAAATAATAATAGCGATGTAATAATAAATTTAAAAAAAAATGATAAATAAATATTTATTTTTTAAAATTCATGTAATTTAATAAGGAATCATGTATAAAAGTTTGAAGAACAAATTTAAAAACGAAAAATCAACAGAATATTTTAAATATCATGCTACATCTTTTAATTTCATAACAAAAATTAGATACAATAAAGAAATTAGTAAAATATTAGTAAAATATTAGTAATTTTCAAACATACAGTCCGTAACAAAAGTGTCCGAACACTAGCAAAAATTCCTATGTAAAAAAAGTACACTTCATACGGTTTTGTTAAATAAATACTTGTCGAATCCTGTTCTTAGTCAGTCTAAGAACATGATTCAATAATGACTTATTTGACAAAACTGTATGAAGTGTACCTTTTTTACATAGGAATTTATGCTAGTGTTTGGACACTTTTGTTAGCGACTGTACATAGTTTTGTTGGGTTGACAAGATATAAAATGAAATAAAAATAATGAAAAAAAAAAAAAAAAAAAAAGAAAGAAAGAATGAAAAAAATAAAGATATCATAAAAAATTACAATAAAACTTGTTTTGTTAATAATAATAATAATAATAAAAAAAAAAAAAAAAAAAAAACATTAAAAGACTTTGTTATATAGGTATCCTATTAAACAATAATGAGACAATGGCCCATTGGCCCGTGAAAGGTTAAATAATATGTTTACTTTTACTTGTGGGGCTTACTAGAAGAATTTTCAAGGAATTTACTTTGTAGATTAATTTAAAGTAAAATCCATATTGAATGCAGAAAAAATTTACTGAAAAATAAAAATGAATATTGATTTAAACGCAAAGTACAAAAGCACGACATAAATTATAAAAGAGTAATTAATACGAAGACAATTATAATACCTATTAACATTATTAAATGAATAAATTTACCGTAAACTGATATTACATTAATCGTTGGACGCACACATGCAAAAAATGCTACAAATGCAAACAAATTTAACTTTTAAAATTCTAAATTGATTGTTCTTTATTATTTGTTAGTTAACATTAAAAAAATTATATTTTAGCAAAATTTTTGTTAAATACTTATTTTGATACATTATATTTTATACTTACGTTGGTATGGATTAAAAATTTAGCTTTTTTTTTTTTTTTTTTTTTTTTTTTTTAAATACCAATTCTTCTTGGGTTATTACCAAGTAGCTGTAATTTTTACAATATTAAAAACAATTTTAGTCATAGAACTTATAGAAGACATTAGTACTACTTACTAATGTCTTGTACACTGTTAAAAATTTGGTGTTAGTTTGAACCAAAGCTTGGTCTGCGATCACCCAATGGTTTAACCTATAACGATGATTTGAAAATATTATGTTGAACTAAATATCGGTATTATAATTTAAATAAAAAAGTTTCAAAATCCGACCGAGACGGGGATCGAACTGAAGACCTTCTTGTCTCAAGTAAAACACTCTGGTACTTTGCCACGTTTGCATTCCCCCTATGTGTGTTTCGTTGATTTTGATAAACAGGGCTAAATTTCTTGGGGTCTTCTTGGGCCATGGGTGAGTTGTTGCACAAAATTTGCACTTTACCCTATGTTTTCGAACACTTCTCTAATATAAGCTTCGTTTGGTATCAATAGCAATTTTACTGATTAATATTTCCCTTATGAGTGGACGTATGGTAGCTCCAAGTTTTGGTGCAACTTAAATTCAATCACAAGGGGTAGAAAACTAAAAAGTGAGGAAGAACCGTATTATGGTATTGCTTATAACTTTACTCCATACAGTGGTTCAAGTTTGAACTGAACTTTTTAATAGTGTAATGGTTCGTGTTAAGGAGTTTTCCTTAACTGAAAGAATTAGTCTGCTATTTAATTAAAATAGTAAATAAAGAAATAATTTAATAGCTTAGTTTTTGTATCACGACCTAGGTGAATTATTTTGGCTCTGAAAAGAAAAAATAATAAATAGATAAGTCCAGAAGAGCAGAGAAATAAAAATCACTCTGTCAGGCGAAAAAAAAAATATAATAGGATAAACTGCTATTTTTAGATACTCTTTCCCTTACAAGATGTTTTTCTAAAACCCCTGTGTCTTGTGTACGTGAGGGAATGTGACCTTGACTCTCAATGTTGTGTCTAGCGGACATCGCACAGTTTCTTGGCGGGAGAGAAAGTGATTCCACACACGTTACGATGTCCGACAGAGTATCGGTTGAATGAGGCTGGTTTTTCAAGGGAAGTTTCTCTTCCGTCCTGGCAGCCGAAAGAAGAAGGCGTGAAAAAAGAGACGCTTAGGAAGGGACGCTGAGAGAGAGACGCGAAGGCAGGACGACACTACAAGGGATGTAGGAAGGAGAAAATATTAGGACGTGCGGGGCCCAGGCACTTTTTTGGGCCCCTTGCAATTGGAAAATTGTCCATGGAACTTCCCAGGTATACAAGCAAAGGACCGTCGAAAAATAGTTGAATAAATGTTATGATTGTGATCGCCTGAGTAACTTATGGAGTCAAGATTGTGTAAGTAGCAAGTTTGGACAATCCTGCGAGAATGTTGGGGACTATAAGGTGAAAGCTAGTCTTAGTAGATGCTGATGCAGTCGCACTATATTGGAGCCATTATGAAACTGTTATTAACAGTAGACATCACAAGGGTTGGACGATATCTGTGTGATACAGCTGTTCCAGAAGACCTTAGAGCATGTGAGCCCCTTTTCATATCCTGTTGAAGTTTGCTTACTCATGGGTTTAAAGTTTCTAATCCCGACGGCTCCGAATAAGTGCAAAAGAAATTCAGTTCCAAATAAAAATTCCGAAGAAAAGCCTTACCTCTATCTGATGCTGAATGACTCACCATATTCCTTGGGATATTTCTCCATAAGCCTCTGGGATCTTGAAAGTCGAGTGTTGCATGTGAAAGGGTTTCTACCGTTGAGTCACAATCACTCCTAAATTTTATCAAAATAGTGTTTCGAAGGCCAAGTGAGAAATTAGTGTATACCACCAGCTCTCCACTGAAATTTTTCTAAAAGGCTATGAGTCCAGTCCTCTTCTGACATCCAAGTTGTAGGTAAATATGTTTTCTTCGTGTAATTTGTTGTTAACATAGTGCTCATAATAATGAAACTTATAATACCATGTTTTAGTACAATTTGTGTGAAATTAATTAAAGGTTGATGCAAGAGTTTATGATTTGTTCACGCCTTGAGGCATGCAACTACTTATATACTGAGAAAGTAGCATTAATTTTAAGATAAAGAACTTTATGTTGAAGGTAGCTGTTAATGACAATTATCACTAAGAGACTAAAAAAATAAAAGTAGATTAAATACTATTACTTCATAGACTTTGATTTTCTTATTTTTTGTTTTTGTTGATATATTTGTATATGTGTTGCAGTGATTTACTGACAGTTTAGCTCACAGTTGTTCAGTGTGGTTTAATTCTTTAATTAACAGTTTTGAATTATTAGATAATTTGAGATGCTATTAATGATATAAAGTAAATTGTAGAAAATTTTTTATGAGAAAAGTATTTAAATTGCCTAAACACCTAATTTTGCAAATTGTTCAAATGAACAACTGTGACCACTTAAATTCCTTTTTTTCTTTATTATCATTTGGTTGGAAACTGTCAGCTAAAAATATATTTACATGTTTTATTGTTGAGGGCAATTTAGTAGCCTGTTGTGAGGGAAAGTGTTTGTCTAGATAATAAAAAAAAAAAGAGGCTAAAGATAAAATTAAATTAGGAGTTAGATATTTTTGTTTAAGTAAGAATATTTGATAAAGAAAAAATTATTGGTTATCTAACATGAAATATGTTGGATGAAAAGGCTGACTTCTCTTTACTCACCATTGGCTACATTTCTATTTTTTTTTTTTTTTTTTTTTTTTTTTTTAAGGGGGGGGGGGTAGTTGCCCTCTGTATTTTTTTTTATTTTATTATTATGTTTGTGTTACTTATGAGAGTGTCTATGCATAATGATTTAAGTAAAGTTTAATGATGGGTTAATGTTATACAGAGGCTGCCATAGACCATAACACATGAGACATTATTTTCATACATAGTATATTAATGATAGAGCAGCTCCACAGAGTTTCTAGGGTGCAATTTATTGCACAAACATTGGAAGAATTTTGGGAACCTGGGAAATTTTGCATTATTACACAACGCGTTTTAAAGTAATTTTGTAGTATGAGGAAAATTTAATTTAAATTAAAACAAGGGTGAGAAAAACAACACCTCATTCTCACCGTAACAGTTCGTTCCCAACCATCCGTATAAAATAGTAGAATTTTATATCACTGCGCTGTTTATTTCAAAATATAAAGTGTCTCATTTTCCATTCATAATATAGTTTTGGTGTGCTTATATTGCATGTGACTTACATCAACCAGTGTATTTAAATGAATACAATAAATAAATAATAAAATAAATTCTGTGTACATTCTTTGTAAGCAGAATTTAATTTAGTACGACAGATCTTATTTTAATCTATTCTTCCATAAGACATGATGAAACTGTGTTTCCTTCCTTAGCATCATTTAGCATCTGTGACTGAGTGATTATTATTATTATTACTATTATTTGTATAATATGGCTTATTTTATGGATGCTTTTATTTTTATAATTATAGATATTTCTTAATGGTTTAAAAAGATTATATTAAAAAAAAAAAAAAAATCAGATTTTTTTTTTTTTTAATGTCATGTTTTTTTATTAACACATTTTTCACTAATGTTTAACCCGTTAACGCCCGAATTAATTTTGCAAAATATTATTAGCTGATTATTTCACTTCTAAATTAATATAGACAACTTATATTAAAATATATTAACTTAAACAATTCTTCTGATAGTTTTAAATTTAAAGCCTATCCTCATTTATTGACGTTTAGTGTTCTCGCGAGAAAACTTCGAGATAGAAAAACTTTGAGATAACAGATAAATTTCCTATTACATGTTGACAAAGATCTCGAAAGTAAAGTATTATAATATACATTATTATTAAACTTGATTTAAGTTGGTATACCGGCGCAAAAAGCAAAGATATGTGCGACGAATGAAAAATCATAAAATGACTATCCAAATTATGAAATAATAATTAATAGTAGGCACATAAAACTTTCAGGGATCATTTAGAGTGACGCTATAAAGTATCACTAAAAAGCAGAAATCATTCCAAAAATCCACAAAAAATATACGTGCCATTTTATTAGATGTCCTCAAATGAGGACACTTGCCCCTTACGGGATTTAATGTAATCTAAATATCGATATGAAAGTTGTTAAATTGCCAAGTGTACCAAGTGCTGCTTTTAATTTAATAAAGCATACACACGTAATTACATACAATCACTTTGCTATTTTAATAACACATACTTTATATGTTTTAAAGCTGTGTCAGATATTTCTGATAAAATATATACCATTGTATTCATTATTTTTCTATCAGCAAATACATATCATCATTCACAGCAGTAGAATGTTTTCACACTATTAATAGAAAGTAAATAATTCAAATTATTTTCTAGAATTTAGATTTTAAAATTTCATGTTTGAATATAATAGTTGATTACATAATTTTGATAATTTAAATAAAATGCTAACTAACTTCTATGATTAACTAAGACTTCTATGACTAAGTATATGATTAAATAACATAATGCATAACCTTGAAACATAAATTATAATTAATAAACATAATTAGTAATGCTTCTAAATTTACATTAAAACATTAATTTTATTACCGTAATTTCTGGTAGATAACCCGCTGGTAAGATGTGTCATTTCTCCACCAGAAATTTTATTTAATAGAGAAATCTATACTTTTTCGAAGGAAGAGCTCGTACAAATATAAATTTATTTATCAATTGGAATTTCTGGTGCAAAACTGGATTATATAACTTGCGGGGTACCTACCAGAAATTACGGTAAATAAAAATGTAAAAAGAAAAGCATGTGAGTCGAAATAAAAATTTGGTCAACTATATTAAGTTACATTCTTCAAAACAACTTTTTAATGATGAATTATTTATCTAAATAAGTAATGAAAATTTATTTAGATAAATAGATAAATAAATTAAAATGTTATAAAAAATTCTTTAAGAACGTACTACAAGTAAGCTAAATTAAATTTCTACTAATGTTTCGAATAAAATAAGAAATAAAATCAATTTTAATAACCTTTAAAATATTAGTATTTTTTATACTACATAAAAGAATATATTATATTAAATAATAAGTGATATGGATTAATTCAATGATAAACTCTAAAAAAATTATTATAATAACGATTATTTTTGTTTCAACAATTACATATTTTTTAAATTATAGTATATATGGTCGAGACCTCGTTATAATAGACGCTGTAATATTAAAAAGAGTGTTAGATTTTAATTAAATTAATTATTTTTTCCTGTTGATTGAGAAATAATAATATAATTTCTCTAATAATAACAGATATAATGATAATTACAGAATAAAAACATAAATAATACTTAGAAAGAAATTAAAACTTCTTCACACACCATAAATTTTAAATCAGCACAACCGGTTTCGAAAGGACGTAGCCTTTCTTCATCAGGTGCAAACACGCGCAACTGCCTTGGAGGCAAAAGCAAGACTGAAAGCAGGGTAACAACCAGAGGGGGAGGAGTAACACAAACAACCAATAGGAAGCATCATGCAGGGCAGGACCAATCAGAGAGGAACACACGTACACACACACCACAAAAAGGGAGGAGGCGAAGGATTAATCAATTATTATTATTTTTTTTTCAATAATATTAAACTAATAAGTAAATTTAATAAAATTTATCCATTAAATTTTTTGATAAATAATACTTATTAATGTAAAATTATAAATTTCCATATAGCTTATATATATATATATATATATATGAAGAGTAACTACTATAAATACTTAAAGATTAAATACTATAAAGAAAAAAAAATCTCGCGTCAGTTGTTTTTAGTTAAATTAATAGAACGACGCTTCATCAAGTTAAAAAACTAAACAGGAATGCACAATTGCCCACTTTAACCCCTTTTAGCTACCAGAAAATTTTAATGATAATTTTTACTTTCTTTAATCTGTGAAAACTGTTACTGAAAGATATAAAATATCGTTATTTAAATTTTAACAGAAATTTTATTTTGCAGTAGTTAAAAAGACGTAAAGTTATCAACTATGCACGAGTGCGTCATCACAATTACAGCCACAACTACGCACTCGTGTCTACTAAGAAATTTAAACTGACTTGTGCATTTAGTTTCTTCTGTAACATTCTTTTTAAACGTCGGTGTAGTGTTGCCATCTACCAAACAAAAGAAAGAATCAAAACGTGAAAAATCAATTAAACAAGAAAAATTTATTGAAGAATTGTTACGTAATAGGAAATTAAATTTTTGGTTTCAGTGCGAAACCAGTGACCGTTAAAGGTTTGACGAAGAATAAATGCAGGTATACAGGGATTCCGAACCGCAGGTATACAGGCATGGCCGAAGCTATTCGCCATATCGGGGAGGAATCATAGTCCAGCGATGGCCATTCACCATCTTTAACCCTACAAGGCTCAATTTTTTTTAGTGCGCGACAAAAATATATAGGTTGTAATTAGTGATCAGAATATAGGGAAAACTTATAAAAATAAAAATAAAACCATATTTTACGGAAAAATCAACTTTTTAGCTCAACGTACCGTATGTGGAACAAACATAAAAGTATGATTTACTAATACGTTTACTATTGTAATATAAAAAAAAAAAATATTACTTTTTTTATTTTTGAATTCAGACAAACGACTAACGTATCACTTTCATTCAAATTTCACACTGAGTACACTATAACAAAAAAACGAACGACATCTTTAGGTAAAGATTCGTATTACTACATTGCTAAATGTCAGTAGCTTCTATCAAGATGTCAAGAGATGTCGCTACTAATAGTTTTATAACTATAGGAACGATTAAAGTCGGTGTTCCACATATGGAACTGGGTGCCTTGTAGGGTTAAAACAACAACCCGGGGAACGAACCGAATCCACCAGCAGGAGAGAATTCCCCTTTTTTATTAAAAGTACAGAAGTAACATGTTCTATATTAATATTTAGACGTGAACAATTGAAAATGAACAATTCTAATTTTTTTACAGAGATAATTTTGTTTCACCTGATTTTACTGTATTAGTAGGAAAGTTGTTTTTCTAATGAATATAGTACTTTTTATTTAGTAAGATCTCAATAGGATCCATAACTGCCTTTACTATCAGGCGACATTTCTTTTTATTTTTATAGTTAATTAATTTTTTATTTGAAAGAAGAAGAAGAAAGAAAAAATAAATAGAAGACAAAATAAATAATTTGTTCGTAATCTCTAGTTTGAGTAACCTCAGCCTCGGACCTTGGGTTATTACTATTTATTATTAAGGATCTTCATTAAATGCTGGTTGTGCAGTTAAAAAATGAATTCGGTTTCTTCAACATATTTCATGCAATTTCTTATTTTATTTCTTAGACTGTTGACTCATTCGAATAAGGCGTTTAGACGCTATCGCACTTTAAATAATTTGAGCCCATAGCCCACAACGATTTTTTTTTTTTTTAAATTGTAATTTTGTATACCTTGTAAAAAAACTGTAAGTACTAGATTCACCAAAATCTATATAGTCCTTGGGACTTTGACCTATATAAACTTTCGGCTCAATCAAATAAGGCATTTAGACGCTGTCACACTTTAAATTATTTGAGCTCATAGACCATAATGATAAAGAATTTTTATTTGTTTTCCTGTAAAATAAAGTATAAATACTAGATTCATCAAAATCAATAGGGTTCGTACTATGAAGACCTGTGAGATTTGTACAAACTTTCAGCTGATTTGAAGAAAACGTTTAGACGTTTTCGTGTTCATGCACACACATATACGCACACATACACATGCACACTCACATACACAAATCATCATAAAAATATGAAAAATGAAGTCAGGGGATCTCAAAACTTATAGATTTACCAAAAACCTCAATATCGGAATTTTGTCATGATTACAATACTTTCCTTACACATGTATGTTCGGAAAATAAAAAATCATAACACCCACTACCTCTTCAAAAATATTTCCTTCAAAAATCCATTTTCTTCAATTCAACCTCCTGTTTAAGTGAACTTTTTTTTTTAATAAATATAATTAAAGCACTCAACATAAAAATACACTGGTTTTATTTGCTAAAAGTTCAGTTTAAAATTTAAAAATTTAAAAATTTTAAATGTCAACACATGTTTCAAAAGTACTCAGTATACTTTGTCTTGAAAAATTCGTATGACATTAAAGCGTATTTTGACAATTTATTTTTTTAACTTTTTTAATTTTAAACTGCACTTTTAACAAATAAAACCAGTTTACACTTTTCTTTCTATTAACGATAATCTTATTCATTAAATCTTGAAAAAAAAAAACAAAAAAAAAAAAAAACTTATTTCAACAATGCACAAAATGTTTTAATACATTTATAAACAAAAAAAAAAAAAAAGAACTGGTTCTTTCAACACATACAAACATAGCTGACATTTCTTTTAAACATTTCAGCTATTTATTGTTCAAAATATCAACTTACAATAAACAAGTATTTTCACACCAGTTTTCAACAAACATTTTTTTCATAGAGAAAGGCAAAATGTTTTGAATACTACTCGAAGTTGACACTTATTTCTCTTTTAAGAAAAAATTATCCACAAACCTTGAATGTCCTTTAATAAGTTAAAAAAGTCATTAATATAACTCATTACAATTCTTTTAACACATGCGAAGGGCCGATTCTTTGTTCACTTTTACATAAAATTTATCCACTATACACTCAAATCCCTCTTTTGAACAAGCTTTCTTCATTCTTATAAAACACCTCTTAGTAGTAATCTTTATAGACCTAAAAAATACAATATTTGTAAATAAATATCATAAAAAATATAATTTAATTTATTTAAATACAGTTTGTCTTACAACGTTATTGTTATTTTTAATTTAAATCTTTAAACTATAAAATATGTACACTGATAAGTACTCTGTAAAATAAGTATGAATTCACGTTTTAACGTATGAATTCACGTATGAATTCACGTCACAAGTTAAAATATAAATTGAATAACTGATGTACATTAAATATTTGAGCTTAAAAACGTCTTCACACACCATAAAATAAATGCTTGCACCACCAGTTTTTAAAAAACGTGGCTTTGCCTTTCTTTTTCAGGTGTAAAAAGAAAGTGTTTTTAGGCAATTGTATCTAATTTACGCAAGTTTAAATCGCAAGACCATGGTGAAAAACGTCCGAGTTACTTCGATGTTAAATTTCACATTTCGCCAAGAAAATCTTATGCAAAATGTCCATTTACTTAACAGTTTTTTTTTTTTCAGTTTTACTTTATATATATATATACATCCTATGTCCCATAAGTCGAGGAATTTTAAAAATTCAGAAGTATTGAAGGAATTGGTAGATTTGGACGTGGTTCGCAATATATATATATATCATGAAGTTTTTTTTTTTTTTTTTTTTTTTTTTTGTAAAGAAAAAAAATATATATTAGTTAAATTTTTCGTTGATAGAGGACGCTGTATGGAGCAATAACGAGAAATATCCACATCAGTTTCCTATAAATTGAACGTTTTTACGATTAACCTATTTTATTTGCTACTTTGCTTCCTACTTGTGCATTCACAGAGTTGCCAACTTCTATAATTTATTCCGGAGCATTGTTAGCCCATCCCTTTTTTCATACCGGAAATTTTGAAGAGCGATTTTCTTCATATTTAATCCTTCTCACATATTAAAGAGAAGTATTCTACGAAATTTCTGGTGCGAAAAGAAAGTGGGGTTAAAAATGCTCCGGAATAAATTCTAACAGTTGGCAACTCTGCATGCATTAAGTTTTAATTGCGATGCTGCGTTGGTGGATAACGTGTTATTGATGAAGAGCTCTTCCGTGAGCTAAGAACCACCGACGGAAGCTAAATTTAGCGGTGTTGTAACTCGTTTGCAAACTGAAATTTGTAGTGACGGCGAAAAACCGCGTATAAATCTACCGATTTATTCAATAGTTATGAACTTTTAAAGTATCTTGAGGCTTATGGGAAATCCGGTGTATATGTGTATGTATGTATATATTTTTACTTAATTCGAGAGATCAAAAAATCAAAAAATAATTATTTCATAGATTAAGATATCTTAATATACAAAAAGCGTAAATAAAAAAAAGTAAAATAAAAACTAAACAAATAAATAGGAAATTGCGTTCCTTTGTAATGGTTAATATATTAATTTCTAAAAGTTTCTTTTGCCCTCAATTTTACTTTAATACTTTTACTTATTGTCGAAGGGAAAAACATCCTGACATATTAAAGGTGAAACACAGCAAATGATGACGACCGAAATGTCTGACAGAAAATATTATATATATATATTACTTTTGAGAATCCATACACTGAGAAAAAAATATACCGCCTTCATCTAGAATGAATAAGTGGCCATTTTCTAAATCCCTTAACTAGAATTATAGATTTCCGAGCTATGCGCATAAGGCACGCTAATAAACTGAATAGACGAAATTATCGAGAATTTCTAGTCTGCACATTTCTAGATGTTGAAACAATATTCTGAATCTTTTGTAATGCGAGAAATTCTCGCTTGATTTTCTAGAATTGGGTAAGAAAACCAAGATTATAGTTGCTGAAACCCGCCTCTTGTATTCTCATTTATTTTCAGAGACTTTTAAATATTTTTGTCCTCGATAATATAGGTAAATGCTCTAGAATTTTAATAGGGGTTTCTAGAACTCACTACCAAAGGAAACTAGAATTTATAAGGATGACATGGAACTATTTTTTCTAGAGCCACAATGTAGATTCTAGATATTTTCTCAGTGTATAATATTACCCTAACGTGGACCAGTTACGATAAAATTTTGTCGGAACGATACGTTAATGGCATAAGGTGTTATTTAATTGGTCAACCAGACCCAAAGCATAAATTCAGATACTAGAGATAAAGCGATTATAAGAGTTTTGGCTACAAAAATGCAATCTTATACACGTGAAATGCATATTTTCTTAAATATATTTAAAAATTGTTGACTGTTTGTGTTGAAATGTCTGCTCAAAATCTCATAATGGCTAACACATTTGGAAGAATTTAAAAGTCAGTTAGGTTTTGAATTTAATGGTGGCTATGCGGCAGAACGGCAGTGGCGCCATCTATTACTATTTTATATATTTTTTTATTATAAATGGAATGAACGTTATTTCTTTTTATTTCTTTATTTTGTAGATGCATTTAATAACTATGGAATTTCTGTTATGTATGGTGTTATGGTAGTTTAATTCCATCAAATTTAAGGAAATATATTTTTTTTTTAAATAATTGTAATTTAACTTAATTTAAATTTTAAATGAAGCGTTTATTAATTAAAAATATATAAGTAAACACCTTACTTTAGCTTCATCGTACTTGCAAAAAGCTTTTTTTGGGGGAGGATCCTCCCCTTTCAGCAAGATACAACTGAGAAAGGGGAGGATCTTTCCAAGAAAAGCTTATTTTAAGTATGATGAAGCTAAAGTAAGGTGTTTACTTATATATTTTTAATTGTAATTTAATTCTAAGAATTCTTAACTTAGCGACGGAAAAAATTATTTTCTAAAAATGAAATTTTAATGCAAATGATAAAGGTTTAAATCTATTTATTTATT